>OZ018338.1:47974779-48551687 GCA_963969495.1 Ceratothoa steindachneri | reverse complement strand
TTTATGCACTTTTTTTAGTATATATTTGTTTTAGCAACATGACTAGAACATAGTGAAAATTATGATAATGCAAAATTTTATACATTCGTGGAAATTCTCCATAGATTTTTAAAGTTGATTTATGAACAAAATGCAAAACTATACCATGCGATTTTAAATATTTGCAAAAAAAAAACAAACGGCGCCTAAGAACTCGTTTATATTTTTAACATCATTCGAATTTAGATTGAACTAGATTCCAGGGTATTCAAAATACCTCTACTATTCACCTAACACCCTCCCTTCCAACTGAGAACAAAGCCTATATATAGTTGACCTTGTCTGAAAAATATAGGTTTTAGTCCACCATTAACATAAATTTTAATGGAACTAACGAAAACTGATTTCAAATAATAACTCTATCATATGTACATATTTTGTTCATCAATTGAGTTTTATTGCTTAATTTTTACTAATCATATAGCCATATATATATATATATATATATATCATTAGGTTTTCAAGGGGGGGAGGGATTCTTTCAGAACCCCCTGTATCTCAAAAACGGCGCCGTAGGTTTTCCCACAAAGCCCTCAGGGAGTTATGTTGTGTGCAGTGCAGTATTCCATTATGTGTGTATGTAGGTGTGGGGGGTGGTATTCCGGACATGCATCCGCGATGGTCACGTCTAAGTTTTTCTGGTAGCCCAGTTTGGTTGGGTGATGTCCACACTGCGCCTGGTCAGGTAGACTCAAGGGAGGGATAATTCAGAAGGGTAAGAATGAGGATGTTGTTATGTGTCAGTGCCATAGGATAGAAAGGGTGTAGGAGTTCTCAAAAGAGATGTATAAACTAAGTGACGGTTGCTAAGTATTAACGGCGTAAGAATGTCGACTACGTGTAATGCGATGACACTTTTGCCTGAAATGGTCTCAGTCTCTTGGTTGAAAGCCCGTCGTCGATATAATAATCACATGAATGCATTAAATTATTTTTGCGCCGGCTCGAGAGACATCAGTCTCGACTTTATTTACCCAATGGTTTCGATCCATGCCGGCGCACAATGATTTTTTTGCTGTAGTTTTGAGGTGAAGATGTTCTGCATGAATGAGTAAGTTTGGGTGATGATGAATTGGTCTTATGTTTATAACCTTTGCTTCTAACGAAAGGGCCATGAAGTCTTCAGGAAGGTCCTTCAATTTGCAAGGCCCCTCTGTGAGACACTAGCCTCATAGTGGAAGTTGGATAGGTTCAGCGCTCCAACACGTAAGGATATAAAGAAACGCACAGGAATTATCCCGAAATAAACATATATTTTAAATTTAACACTTAACTATGAAAAACAAACAGTAATCACATTTATATCCTCGTCCTAAGCTAACCTAGACTATCCCGGTTGGCAACTAGGCCCATTACAATCTCTTCAATGACAAAAGTAAACAAATAGACTCCCGGTAAACACACCAATTGCCCATTAGTATTTTTATCTTGACCCTCTTTGATTAGCGTTAAACATTAAATTAAAGTACTCTTATGGGGGGGAGGGCTCTTCTTATTATAACTTTTCTTATTTATCTATATCATTCTTCATCATGAGATTTTCTATATTCGAATCTATTTATTTCTTCAAACATTGTCTTGGTATTCTTGATGATTCCTTCTTCTTTAAGTTGGCTGGGTTAATTCTTGACCTTCGTATCCTTCCTTTCTTGATGCATCTTCCTATTAACTTGACGTGATGATTTCTTCTTGATGCTAGATGATTTGATGAGTTAGGTTTTCTTGATGCTAGATGATTTGATGAGTTAGGTTTTCTTGATGCTAGATGATTTGATGAGTTAGGTTTTCTTGATGCTTCTTGACGATTTGATGGGATGAGTTGTTCTTGCTTCTTGATGATTTCCTTTTTTTTTATTCTTGAATAGTTAGCCCTTGAAGTCGTTTGCTTGAGTTCCGTTTTCTTCGTAAAAATTGTGGACTTTGAGAGTTTCGAACGCGGTATCTTTAGATCTAAAGGCCAATACTCTAGCCATCACGCTATGGCGGAGTCCGTTGAGTTGGTAATTTAATGGGCTATTTATATTATCGATTTGGAAGGAATTTTTCTCTGATAAATCTTCGCACCCCTACACTCTCTTTTACCAACAAATATGACCGGGGTTCACGCACAATGGTCTTTACTTCTATTAAATCGTGAAACGTACTAACCTCATACTATCGCAATATGAATATAAATGTTCTTGCTAACTCACATGACAGACGGGATCAGGGGTTGCCGGAAGTCGTTGGAGGGCTTATCTCGCACTTCGGGGATTTGGAGTGCCGATGATAGAATTTCGCCGAGATGTGATGGAAAGAGCGAGGTAGGGTGCTGTCAACTTCTTATTGCAACCTTGCCTCTGGTTAAGTTAAGAAGATGGAGAGAGTTATGGTGCTCTTCGCTCCAAGAGTCCTCTTCTGAATAATCTTGAAGCCTCTTGGTGTCTTATTCTTTAACGTAGAGTGCCCAACTAGATTTGGGGGTATTCGGGGGGATTTCTACCGTAATTAAAGAAGGGAACCGCGTTGGGGCTGGGTTCTTCTCCTCTCACTCTTACGGAGCTTGAGATGTGAGAGTCACTCGAGTGTGAGTGGGTTTACTTTTCTCCAGTCAGACTTCTTCAAGTCTGTAAAGGATTCTTCGGTATGGCACCGATACTAAACTTGACGATTTATGTTAATTCGGCCCGGGAAAGGGGGGGGGGGTCGATCTTCTCAATCTGATCGTTTCTCACGGAACTCGTCTTGTCTGGCTGAAGGATCGATCTTCACGAACTGATCTTTCGTCTTTCTTACCGAATTCTCTTATCTTGTCTGCCTGAAGGATCTATCTTCACGAACTGATCCTTCGTCTCTCTCACCAAATAATCTTGCCTGGCTGAAGGATCGATCTTCACGAACTGATCCTTCGTCTCTCTCACCGAATAATAATCTCTTCTCTTTCTTTCCGGGGCTTATTTATAGGCGGACCACCGCCCCATCTAAGGGGGAAGAGGCGAGGCCACAGAGGGAAGCGCGAATGGTGAGAGCGAGAAGTGCAGAGGTTGGCACTGAGGTCCCCAAGTCGGCTTGTTAATTAGTGAGACCCTCAACCGCCACACTCCTTGGCGTACCTTTTGACGGGCACAGCTTTTTGGTGACATAACCACGGGTTTATGGATCTTGTAGGTAATTGAATCGTTAGAGCGTCGTTTAAGGGCCTTAGGTGGTTGCCTTAACACAGATGGTCGCTCCAACTACCTAAGCGGCGGTGACATCAAACAGGGTAGGCAGTTACGGTTATTCGCCGGCTACCATTCCCACGAGTCTCCTCATGGGGCTCGCTTCTCCGGCGTTCTCCACAAGGTGGGGAGTGGGGACTTTAAGGTATATGTCCGCCTGGCCCTCCGGGAGGCTTTATGTAGCCATTTCTCTATACTCCACTTTAGGCTTGTCGGCATATATACCTTCCACACATTTTCACCACTACACGACCCAAGTGTGTACCCCGCAAAGGGTCGTCAGATGTAGCATAGACCAATATGCTGCGGCTGACATCTTGCATGTATACCCTCCAGGCTCCAAAGCCCGCAGGAAGTTCTGCGGCTATCTCCCACGCATCTTCGCTTCCTCTCTTTCCACCATTTTCTTTACAGATCCATTCTTACAAACTTTCTGTGGGAGATGCTTTCGTTGGTTTTCGCTTTACATAAAACAAAAATGCGAACACCGCCCCCAACAATTCTCTGGCCGAGATTCCTTCGTTAGTTTTCGCTTATTTTAGTTAATAATAATGTTGATGTTAATTTTTCGTGGCCCTCTTCTCGCACAGACTGTGGAGACGGCCCGCGCCGATGCCGAGCGGATCAAGAAAATCGGAGAAGCCGACGCTTTGTCCGTGGAACTCGTGGGTAAAGCGGAAGCTGAGCGTATGCGTATGAAAGCGTCCGCATACAAGCAGTACGGAGACGCTGCTATCATGTCCATGGTCCTCGAGAGCCTACCATCGGTAAGTGGGTGGGTGAGTGGGTAGGGGATCTTATCTCAAGCAAAGTTTAAGATGGGAATTAAAGCCGCGATATTGTTGGTCTTAAATTTACGATATTTGCGTTGTGCAAAATTCCTAGACTATTTTGTCGAAAGAAGGGCTGTTTAGAATACCCCTGTTCCTCAGTTGGCCAAGCATTTGAGGGTATTTTAAAGACCGATAATTTGTCTCGTAGGAGGTGAAGAATTTAAATGGCGGCAGCCTTTTCATTATTTAGTGCTGCTTCTATCTCCTTGCGGTTCACTCGTTGCCACACCCCTTAAGAGAAGGGCAGCTTTGTATATTCTGGGAAGGCTACGGACTAGCTTAGTAGAAATGCTTCATTACAGCGATGTTAAGCCACATCGAGTGTGATTAGGATGAGGAGGCCCCGATTCGGGTCGAGTTCAAAATGTAGATCCCCCACTGAAACATAAGACTTTAAAAATAGTGCGGTTCGGTGGTTTAACATGGCTGTTACCTCGTTGGTGGCCGTCAGAAAAAAACTGGTAAAAACCCCTACCGAAATATTTTTGAAAATAACGGAATCTGGGTATCAGGATAGTGGTGGTCCGAATGAGCTGCGCAGACATATATAAGTTGCTAGGCAACTGCGCATTCCTCCAATTCTTCCTTTTTTTTAGACTTTTATACAACCATAAATTTTGGTAATCTCTTTATTTTCACTTAATTCCCGAAGTCACAATTTGACGCTGCTTCAACGTGAGCTGAGTTCACGACACTTTCGTGCCCACCCTTGTTTTCTAAGTAGCTTCCTCCTTTATTTACCTGGGCTACGTACCTACCTTCCTCTGTATATTTGTACTTATCCGACTATTAAAAGAGTTCCGTTTTCAAAATATATCCTTGTGAGATGCCCTCGTTAGTTCTTGCCTCCTTCTTTTTACGTTTGAAAGGAATTTGAATAAGAATGAGCGTATTGGGTTTAAGCTGGACAAGTTTAGGTTTAGGAAAGAGATTGCAAGAAATTGGTTTACAAATCGAGTGGTAGCTGAATAGGCTCAGTAGTCATGTGGTAGAAGCGTCTTCCCTGCAGAGTTTAAGAATAGACTGGATAGATTTACGGATGAGGGTGCTAGGTGGGACTGAACTGAGTGATGGGAATAGCTGCATCGTATTAGTTATTGATTAGACTTTTGCTCTCATTTTTTTCTTTGTTCCTAATTGGGGGGAATTCTCTTTCACGCAGATCGCGGCGGAAGTGGCGGCCCCGCTCGCGAAGACGGACGAAATCGTGATGGTGGGAAGCAACGACTCTGTGACCAGCGGCATCAACCGCATCATGAGCGAAGTCCCGCCCGCTTTTGAAGCACTTACCGGCGTCGACTTAATCAAGGTGAGTGAATGGAGCCCCCCCTGTCCCAGTGCCATTTTCCCTACCTCATCCTTTGTGTCACAAAAGGCACTTGTCTTCCTTGCCTATTGGGCAGATGCAGGGAGTCAGGCTTGTAATTTCAGCAAGTTTTTCACAATTTACAAACCTTTTTAAGTGATGAAACTTCGTTTTGTTGTTGAGCTTTGCCGCATTTTGCAATTTCTCCATAAGTGCCACCTCCCTTCATATGCTAGCTTGATTGGTAGAGCTGAAGGTGTCCCGTTTCTCGGACGGGAGCCGTCTTTCAAATGCGTCGGATCCATCCGAAGTGCCCATGATTAGTGCCCCTTCGAACATTTAATGGCACTACGGTGAGTGTGACGCCGCACTCTACCATGAACTTAGTAAAAGGAGTGCTTTACGCTAGGGCACTCGTGGAGAACTACATGGATGACGATCACTTTATAGCTAGACGCCCATGGAGCGGTCAAGGTCGAACCTCTGATGAGAAAACAGGGGTTGGCATCGAGACCCACCGCTAGACTCTTCATCACGTTCGACCATGACAGGCACCCTAATCGGTGCGTGCCGGATAGTATCGCTATCGCTTGAAGGCAATTGTGCCACTGCCGCGTAGGTGTTACTACTGCCGCCGCTTCGGCAATAGGAAACGCTCCTGTAGATGTGCAAAGTCGGGTTTACCCAAAGTCTGTTTAAGTTGCTCCAAGGCCGCACATGATAAGGCCCTTTCGTGTAAGACCAAGTGTATTAGTTACTGAGAGCCGCACCCCGATTCTTCGAAACAATGGACAAGGAAATCCTGCGCGTTCAGGCTACGGATTGACTTATTTTGCGAGGCTAAGGACATGGTCTTGGCTCACCCAGCGCTGCCTGGGACGTCATATGCTTCAATTTTAAAAAAAGGCACCCTCTGCTTCTACCCCCTCCAGGCCTACGAGCACGGTCGTTTCCGAGCGCATTCGAAACCTTTCTGCGGGTTCTACCCACCTCGGGCGCTTCCCTGGTTAAACTGGTGACAACGGACTCACAAACAACCTCGGCTAAAACCAGTGCTTCTCTTCCCCCCCCCTCCACCACCGTGACCGTTTTCCGTAAGCCTAAACGGCCGCGCGGCTTCACCGAGTCCTCAGACTCGCAGGAGGCAATCCCTGAAGGTAGTCGTAAGGCCGTATTCCGGCTTCCTAAAGCTGCCCCCGAAAGAAGGCCAGCACAAAAGGAGCGTCGGCTCCTATGCCCACACCCAGGGCTAGACTGGGAGAATCAGAGATGGTGTATCTTCCAAACGAGAGACCCCTCCCGCCACTAGTTTCGAGGCGGAGGGAGGAAATGGCGAGCCCAACCTCCCCCGCATCTCTCGAGCTAGGCCTGGAGGGCATATTTCTTCAATGGAATTCCCGGCGACTGCGGGCCAACTGGGAGGAGTTGAGTTGCTGAGGCTCGTCTCCTCCAGTTCCCCGTTAGCAATCTTTTTGTATGAGACAAGGCAGTAGCAGTGCAGCGGCACCGTCAGTCGAATTGGCCGTGGGGGATTTCCGCCGCACCGTGGCACGGTTGCCAAGGCCCTTTTTATTGCTCGGGGATTTGAACGGTAGACATATCTCCTTGGGGAAGACTACTTCCCCGGATCATGTCTTTGCCGAACTGGAGATTGGTGTCCTAAATGTGGATGAGTTTACGCATCACTGCCCGAGAACCAATTCATTTTCCTCTTGATCTATCCCTATGCTCTACGGGATGCACAGCCTGATTTTGGGTGGGAGGTAGTCGATGACCTCCATGGTAGTGATCAATTACCCATTCAAATATTATATCCTCGACCGCTGCCGCTTGAAAGATTCCAAGAACTTCTGGCCGCTTTACACGCCAACTGCTTCCGTGGTGGTCAGCCGAGTGTGAGGCGGCCCTCAAACAAAAGCGTTATGCGGAGATGCGCTATAAGCGCCGCCCGAACGATTTCACTGTCGGTGAATTTCCAATATTTATCGAAGCACGCCAGCCACTCTTCTTGATGGGCATACGTGCCTTCACTTAACGGGAAGACCCCTCTAGCATAGGTGTGGAAGTGAGTCAAAAGGATTAGAGGCAAGTTCTCGCAGGAGAATGGGACCGCAATGTCGGACCCCGCGTCCGTGGCGGAATCCTTCGCGACCGCTTTCTCCGCATTCTTTAGCCGGGATGTTGCTCCGGCAATACACCATTCGGTACGAGAGATTACCCGACGTGCCCGGTTCGGAGACCGGATTGTGATCTATAGCGACTCAGAAAGCGCCTTGAATGCTCTTGGGGCATTGGAATCTCCGCATCCCCTGGTTCGCGATATCCGTGACGCCACAGTTTTGGCAAGCCGAGTGGATGTCGAGATTATCTTCTGCTGGGTTCCTGGACATGTAGGAATTGCGGGGAATGATCGCGCCGATGAGGACGCCAAAGAGTCCGCGAGGACTCTGCGACCGGACCTTCGTTTCACTCTTCCTCACACCGACTACATGGCAGAAATAAGAGCAGCTCTTCGGGCTGCTTGGCAAAGAAGATGGGAGACGGTCGAGGGGAACGTAAAGTTGCGTGCCATTGCGCTGCGACTGTTCCCATGGACCTACCCCCAATGCCGCGACGGCTTCAGGTCGCTTTCTGTCCTCTTCGAATTGTGCACACTTGCGGGACGCACCGCCATTTGATGGAGCGCTCACACGCACCTTTATTGATACGACTGCGTTATCCTTCGGACTGTTCGGTACATTCTTGTTGAATGTCCCAGTCTTGGTGATCTTCGCGCACGTTACTTGTACTCGTATCGGTACGAGTGGGGGTCGCTACCGCTTGTCCCTTGTACTCGGGACGTGTTCGTGTCCACAGACTTGTGGACTATCGGACTTTTTGGAGGAGGACAGCCTCCTCAATTTTATTTAACTCTTTGTTGTATGTCGCATATTCTTGCGCCGAGATGAGGCGTGCTTCCCTCCAACTCCGCATCATGCTCCCCTTTTGTGTTTTTTTTTGGGGGGGGGGGGATTTTAGAATAGCCTCGTACTAGGCTAGAACTTTTACGGTGACTTATGCCCTTGAAGACAGTCGCCAGATTGGCGAATTAAAAAAAAAATGCCTAGCATTAATTACGTTTTTTTACGACGAGCCCCGAAAACCGTTGGTAGTCAGTCTGCCTACCCGCATACAGCCTTCTATATATATCCACGCTTTTACTTAACTCTACTGGTCCTCCCTTGATTATTTTATTAATGAAAATACCTTCGCTGATACATTTCCAAAGGTTTTCTACATTTAAAATAAATAACGGTTTATACTGTGATCATTTGCACCTGAGCCCCTTGTTCCTTCCCCAGTGACTGGTGTTATTGCTCTGTTTCGGGTACTCACTTTGTTCCCTGCTGTTTGGAACTATGTATCCCAAGAATAGTTTCTCAGTTTGACTTTCAGGAGTGATTATTATGAACGAAATTTCAGTTTCAGTGATATAAATAACCCTTACCATAGGATTGGTCATGAACACTCATTTTGGCAGACATTGCACTAGGAACCACATAATGTTAAGTGAACTTGAACCCGTTTTTATTTTAAACGGACGTATTTCTTCTTCCTCCCGTTCTCAGCCCTCGGTTTGGTCTCTTTCAGATGCTCCAGAACTGGCAAACCAACCAGAGCTCGAAGACGGGCACAACTCCGAGTATCCATCGCCCTCAGGTCGCTCCGACGTCTGTCTGAGAAGAGGCTCTTCCTCTGTCCATCGCCACGCTAATTCGTAGAATTCTAAGCACTGAAGTCTGAAAGAGCGGAGTCCCGCACCAAGCAATGTTAATCAATGTTTTATATTCTATATGAAATTAAATAATTTCTAATATATATATATATATATATATATATATATATATATATATATATATATATATATTGTGCAAGTATTTTGTTGCCGGTTCATCTCTGTATGCTTTCGTTGTCAATACTTTTTTTGAAGATACATAAATTTTTATTTTATTTTTTTACCTTTCCCAAAATACTAAAAAAAAAAATTATTTTATTTCCTCCCAGACGTCCCTCTACTTAATGTCTCAGCCTTATTATCCCGAGATAAAAAAATCTTGAGAAATTTAAACAGTAAATTTTCTCTCGTTATTACCTGATTAGCATTAATTGTCGGGTCAGTTGCGGCACTGTCCTTGTGTTTATCGCTGCAAAGAATAAATACCATTTTCTTCCATAAACACATTCAAAATTTGTCTAGTCTTTTTAGCCATTTCCACTCATCCCTTTTGGTACATAGTTAAATCAATGTTATTATGAGGAATTCTATTTGTGAGTGGAGGAAAATTGATGTCCTTTCAACTTGAGAATTTATTGAGAAAGGAAATTAAATAGAGTTGAATTTTGGAACAAAATTTGATTTATCAATAAATTGTCAAAATGGACCTGAACTATTTGGTGAGCAACCTGTGAAGTCTTGTAAAAATTTGATTCTAACAAAAAAAGGTTAAATATTAGAAGCAAGGCGACCAAGACTTGAAAATATGCTGAACCGTCATTAGATAATTTCAGATTTAGCCTTTAAATTACTAGGATACGGTGGGTTTTTAATTGGCACAGACATTTATGGAGTTCTTCGGTTTATATTTTTGTTAATTTCGGTTAATAGTAGCTATCTATCTTACTATTTTGTGTCGAGCCTTGGCGGCTCGTGTATAGGCACTGCGGAACTGCAGCACCCCCCATTCCCATTCGATATTATCGATAACATTCAATATAATAGTCCTTTTTTCTTTAATTCTTTCTTTATACTTGTACATTATATAATCCTTAAGCTTAATGTCAGTAGCCATCCCCTAGTTTATGAAAAAAATACAAAAATCCTTGTATAGAACTGTGCGCTTCACAGTTTCAGCGACGCGGTGTCTGGCTGTTGTGCGCATGCTCACATGTCCGAGATAGGAAGCTGCACGCTAGGAAGAGAGCACTGTAGCTCACTCAGTGCCGACCCGGTGTGCTGGTAGATGGTTGTGTTTCTTTTTGACGCCCCGTGTGTTGTGCTTAAAAACGTGTTTATATTCGGTTCTTTTATTTTAGGAATTGTGAAAGACTAAATGCACTAGCAGTGCTTTCAATGAATAATTGATTTGCTTTCTAAATGAATGGATCAAGCTTGAACTGTAACAATTATAGGCTATTAGTAAGTAAAATAATGTTGATTTTGTTCTGTTTACGATTTTAGCAAGTTTATCTATAAATTTTATTTTTATATGTTTATTTCCTTTTACACAATATTAAAACAATGCTAAAAAATTCTGATGCAGCACCCCCACTAGTTTTAGCTACGAGCCGCCACTGGTGTTGAGATTCTTCCTTTTTACTACAAAGCTGATAGTATTTCTTTTTTCTTCTCAGCTGTCTTACTGGGCTTCATGAAGAAGCTTTTTGCCTTTCCGATTGTGGTTTAAAAGTAGTATACATCTATGTAGGTCTTTTACATAATATGTGTGCTCCTTTCATGAAAATTTAATAGTGTCAGTTTTCTTTTTGAACTATTTCTATTTTTCTTTTTGGTTCTCTTTTTCTGGCAATTTGTTCATAAATCTTTTTATTTTTGATTCATTTTTATTCGTGTTATGTCTATAAGATATTGTGTCTTAAAACACCCGACCCTTTTCAGTTTTCTAAATACACTGCCATTTTATAAGAGCATTCATATTGGTATTGTCAAACCATTATAAACTATACTTTAGATTATTTTTATGGTAGTTAGGTTGACTGCCTATAGTTTAGAAGAAATAATTACCTCTAGGAAGTTAACTTTAGTAAATTGCTGGCATTTGTCTGCATATTTTTTTTATATTAAGGTTTTTCATTAGTTCCGTGGTGCTATTTGTAGCATCGAAGGATTTAAGGTGCACTAAAATGTTTTTTTTTATTTAGTTATGTTCGGTGTCGGAAGCGAATTGACTAATAGACAAAGTAAGACAGCTTGATTATTTGAGTATACCCTTATTTGGGCTTACTTCTGTCCTTTGTTTTAGCACTTTGTTCGACAGAGAGATGACCTCCACACCCTAGAAATACCCGTCTACAGCAAAGTAGTAAGACTGTGGAGAAGTAAGTGCCTCCTACAATTCTAGATTTTAAACCAGTTTTCATGGATTAACTCTAGTTTAAGTTTACATTTAATGGTCCGCTTTTGTTTATTGGCTTCGTGTGAATAGTTGTGTGTGTAACTCGCAAGGAGTATTATTAAATCGATCTGATTCACCTTGAAAATTATTTTTAAAAAATTTTAATAGTTGAGTTCATAGGTTTTTTACTCCCTCCCTTATTTTTTCGATTAAAACTAAAAATTTAACACAATTTAAATATAATTTAAAGTGTTCAAAATAAATTGTATTTACTCAAGTTTGAGTCTTATTTAATGTGTAAGTGTGTCTGATATTATCAGCAGTTGATATTTGTTTTCTAAACTTCGAGTCAACTGACTTGTATAGTAATCATCTCTTCCCGTCCGCCGATTTCATGAGTTGGATACGGATGGCTCCGACCTCGAGTTGGGGGCGGTGGGGAGGGTAGCAGACTTGCCTGTGACAAAGAGGACTTTTCATATGCCCTTCCTCCTCCACTATTTTAATATATTTTATTTTCCTTTCTCACTACTGCATATGCTTTTCTTGGACTCATCATTATGAAGGTTTGTTTTCATTTTGGGCTCTCGCCGAGGGAGGTGGGTGCGGACAGTAGTGCCTATTTGAGTCTACAAGATCCAAAATGCCTGAGTCCGCGCTAGGACCCCGGGTAAAACGACTTATCTTAAGGGGGGGGGGGTGCTACAGTAAAACTGCCAACATGGCGGGGTCATCTGTTTTTTAGTCGCGGGCGACTACATCTCACTATTTTGGGCGGTCGGTCCCCGTTTTGATTTTTTATTGTTTTGATAATAACCATGTAACTATTCGGCCGATTCTAACGAAATTTGAAACCATTATGTTGTTTTACATTCTCTTTCAGATGATATAATTGCCAAGGTCCTCCCATTGTTACCCCGGAAATTATTTTGTTATGGCAACATCATAATTATTCGGCCCATTCTAAGGAAATTTGAAACCCTTATGTTGTTTTACATTATCTTGCGAATTATATAATTGGTAAAGTCCGCCGAAGGTTAGTCCGGGGATTATTTTGTTTTGGCAATAATAACATAACTATTAGGCTGATTCTAACTAAATTTGAAACCCTTATGTGTTGTTTTACATTCTCTTTCGAATGATATAACTGCTAAAGTCCCCCCAAAGTTAGCCAGGGATTTTTTTGTTTTGGCAATAACATCATATCTATTTTACTGATTCTAACAAAATTTGAAACCTTTATGTTGTTTTACATTCTCTTTCGAATGATTAACTGCTAAAGTCCTCCCAAGTTTAGCCAGGGAATTTGTTTTGGCAACAACATAACTATTCAGCCGATTCATACGAAGTTTCAAATCCTTATGTTTTCCATTCTCTTTTGAATGATATAATTGCTAATATCCTCCCAATGTTATTCAGGGAATTATTGAAAGTTTCGAAGGTCGTAAGATCATAAATCAGAATAAGTGAGAGCACGCCCCTTTGTTCAGCAGACCTTATTTTAATACAATTGGAATGGGTAAAAATACAACCTTTAAAACAGCAAGCGACCTGACCACGAATATGGTGTGCTCCACAGCCATACTATTATCCAATATTCCCCAGCGCCCGTTACTGTCCGACCCTCTACGATACAACAAATCATACCCGTTCCATCCAGAGCTCTTAATCCCCTCCCCTTTCTGACCATCTCATAGTCCTTCCCAACCTCTTGTTGCAATGACTCTTCCTTCCTAAACCCCCTGAATTATGAATTATGTGGAACAAACGCAAGACCTTGAATGTCCACAGATTATTCTCAAGTACAGCTTCAATGTCCACAGATTATTCTCAAGTACAGCTTCAATGTCCCTTTGCCCATTCGTTTCTGGCTCTGAAACAATTTTTCTGATCGGCCTCTTTACCCTCAAATCATGAGCGACTATTTTTAGAGGTTTGGTTGTCTGGCCATTTCGAGCCGGTCTCAAATATTAGTCCTTTTCTGATGGTTGCACGGAATCTCCTCAACCGAGTGCAAGGCAAGATTTTTGCCAAGGGCCTTCGGAACATGGTGGAGGGCTTCCTTGATGAGGTCACGAAAGGCTACAGGTTGCAATAGGTTATCACGGCCGTGGTACCCATCTCTACTCTTACTCTAACTTAACTTGTTGGTCCCACCCTCTTACCAACATTTACTAGGGTAGAGTTGACCCCGTAACAACAAATTTGAGGTCTGCACTTGTATGCCAACCTCCTTTAAAGTTTCGTGCCATTGCGCCGCGACTGTTCCCATGGACTTACCCCCAATGCCGCGAAGGCTCAAGGTTGCTTTCTGTCGTCTCCGAATTGGGCACACTCGCGGGACGCATCGCCATTTGGTGGAGCGTTCGCCAGCGCCTTACTTTGAAGACTGCGTTGTCCCCCAGACTGTTCGGCACATCTTGTTGAATGTCCCAGTCTGGGCGATCTTCGCGCACGTTTCCTGTCCCGGTACAGGGATGGGCGGGGTCGCTACCGCCTGTCCCTTGTACTCGGGACGAGTGCATGCACATTGACTGGTGGATTTGTAGACTTTTGGGAGGGAGGCCGGCCTTCTCCCTTTTATCTAACCAGTTTTTGTTTTTTTTAGTTTTTTATCCCCTTATAGGTGCACGTTTCTGTGCCCCGACGCAGGAGCTTGCTTCCTGTTCGTTGCCTTTGCCTTTTAAAAAAATAATTTTACTATTCAATTTGTTTTTTTAATCTGATTTTAAGGTAGCCTAGTACTAGGCAGGTTTTTAATACGGCGACTAATGCCCAGGTAGGCAGTCGCCAGATGAGCTCTTAAAAAAAAAAAGCAAAGTGTTGTGGCCAGATCAACTGTTTTTCGTAAGATGGGAATCAACGGTATCACCTCGGTGCTGCCGGAGACCTTTCGATCTCTTTTGGTGCCGCCCAGATCCCAACTGGAGCGTCGACTCCAACAAGCATTGAACCCCATCTCTTGCTATTGTACCCACGCCATAGACATTCTTCGTCCCGGGTTCACCCTATAGGGTGCTTTTGGATATTGATGTTTTTTAATAGTCCCTTTGTTCTCTTAGAAGTTGACTACGATGCGAATTTTACACATCCGGAGCCGAGCGTGAATTGAGGAAGCTGGGTGAGAACCACTACACCGCTCTCCCTCTGGCGACCACTACCTGCCGCACGTCCCCAATTGACGGCTTGCTTGTCGATGCGCTTGTACCCACGGGTCCGGTTTTCCCCTAAGTCACAAACGGCTATCTGCACACGCGGGCGATTTCAATTGTGCATATGCCGCTGAGAGACGCCAATCACACTATCGCCCCTTTTGGTGATGAAACTCAGAGAGCTCGGCGTCTCTGGTTCTGCCTAGGAGGCCACACTGTAGGGTATCACTATTCACTATTTGTCACCACGTGTCAAGCTATATCCGCACCAGCGTATACGGATGACATCCAGTCCGAATACGGGGTCGGCTTCCACAACATCGTATCCTCTCTGTTTGAAGTGACCGGGGCTCTACCAGGCGCTGTGTCTATCTTCACGGCCGAAGCGTTACAATACACCACTAAGTAAAAGAGAGAACGCGTTGTGCACCGTTCGGAGACCATTTAGTGATATAGAGCGACTCACAAAGCTTCCTGAGTGCTTTCGTGACATTGGAATCTCATGGGTTCGCGGTATCCGAGCCGCTGTGGTTGCCTCGAACCTGGTGGATGTTGAGATAATCTGCTCGGTTCCTAGTCAAGTAATGATTGCGTTGTATGATCGTGCCGATGCAAGCGCCAAACCGTCCGCGAGTAGTAGGAGACCAGACCACCGTTTCTTCATTCGATCTTGCATGCTGCTCCACAAGCTTTTTAAGAACAAGATTCTGGCGCTGATGGCATACGAATGAAATTTATTTCCAGAGGTGGTCAACTTTTCAGCCACCCGTATTCCCAAAGCGAGCCGCATTACACCCTCGCTTTCCGCTAGCTTTGGCCAACATGATCAGGTCGGAGGGTAGATTGCTGGAGAGTGGCAACAGTGCTTGCTATTCAAAAGCCGGGAAGGAATCACCACCCTGGTTAGTTTTCGCCCAATTTCTATAATCTATTTCATGTGCAAGTTGATGGAGAACAAAATAAATGTCGAGTTACTCTATTTATTGGACCGGGTGTCACTCCTCTCGTGCACAGTGCGGCTTCCGTAAGCTCCGTTCAATGCCGGTTGCTCTGTTCCGCTCTGAGAGTGGTATATGCGAGGCCTCCCTTCGTAGGCAACCCTTCGCCACGATATTTTACGATCTGAAGAAGGCTATGATACAGCGTGACGATAGGACAGCATGGAAAATCTCCATACTGTGGCTGCAGAAGAACGCCCTCCACCCATTATATTTTCTGAGTTCCTAGGAAATTGTAGTTTCCATTCAAGGGTGGGAAGAACACTTCCCAAGCCCACTGGGTAATAGGAGGTTAGTACCTTGGGAAGTGTTCGTAGTGGCACTGTTTTCTTTTGTCGTCGTGTATTTGTGTAGCCAGCATATTGCCCATCCTGACTCGGACCTGTTCATGAATGACACTTCCCTAAACGTGGTGGACTCGCATCGATTCTTCGACGTTGAAATCAACCGACGCCTGACCTGGGAGACTCCGCATATCGGCATCCTAACTCTCTTGTACCTGCGCCATGAAAATTCTTTGCACTTTGGCATTTAGCACGTGGGTAACGAATAGGTCTACCCTATTCTTCTTTAGACGTTCCTTTGTGCACTCTCCCACTCTTTCTGGGGCCTTTTCTTATTTCAGGGATTGGACCCTGAGAGACGCCTTTTCTTGGAGAAGGGGGTCAGCCCTGAGGCCCTTAGGGGTACCTTGGCGCTGTGAACTCGACTTTTATTACACCCCTTTTCCCCTCTCTAATTATTTTATTTTACTGCCCTTTATTTCCGCCTCTTCTTTCTCCTATCTATTGGCTCTGACGTTTACTTAACCTTTGCTTGTTTTTTCGGACTGCATCTGAATTTTTCTTTTATGAACGTCGGTCGGAGGTTGGGCGTCTACGTCTTCTTCGTTTGCCGATTACCTTGGCGAAACCCATCATTTTCCCTTTTTATACGCGCGTAGACCTCGTGCTGGGAGCCTCTTTGCCCCATATATATGGTGTGGTGGATCCGTATCCATTCTCCGAGACGACATAATGCAGTAGTGCCTAGCCATTTTAGGCTTCCGTGGTGGGGAGTTCCGAAGGAGAATGTGAAGTTAATTTTGTTTGCTATGGCTTACCTTAAACCTACAACTTTCCCTTATCGTAAAGGTTCTCGTGCCAAACGTTCTTCAATTCTCCTTCCAACCCTCGCTCGTTGGATCCTTATGCCAACGATGTAGACGCATCTATATTATCCATGTTTTTTGGTCTTCACTTCCTCTTCTGAAACCCCGCTTTCCAGCGCCCCGTCCGGCCCCAGCTTAGCCTCTCTTCCTTCCTTCAAAACACTTGTTTCCTCTCTTTTCATACAACCTCTCCCACAACTTTCTCTGGTCAGCCTCTAATTTCACAGGGTAGATGCTGACCTTCTTCTCGGCCAACCGTCCTGGATCGGGGCTGAGGGGGGAGGGGCCAATGTTCCCTAACCCCTGAGCTCCGGTCTGGGGTGGTTGGTTTTTAACAACCTGCTTCATCCCCACCCATACCTTCCTCCCATCCCTTTTCCTCTCGTCTTCAAAATCTATCTGTCTTACGCCGTGTTTAAGGTGGAGCCGCCATGCCGATGCATCCCGTGTAAAAAAGAGGGTCACCATGCCCAATGATGAGTATAAAAAAAAAAAAACAATCCCCAACTTACCCTATAACATCGACGGAGCCGTCCTTGGGCAGCTACAGCAAAAAAATGGAGGTCATCCTCCCCTGTGCTTGCTCAAGGGACCCTCCATATATCTCTAACCGGAGAGAAGGCTTACTCCTCTCCTTCGCTTACGGGTGTAGGGGACTCCCCCTCACCCCATTCTCTGGAGGTGCTTTCGGGCGCCTCCCTTTTACCAGCGGCAGTCCCCTCTTTTCTTTCCAAGGGGACTGCCAAGAAAGCCAGCAGGCAGCCCTTAGCCAGCCGCTCCACATCAAAGCGGCTTGGTAGGGCGAACCCCCTTAGGGGCAAGAGGGAAGCCAGGCCCCTTCGGTCGCTTTCCTCAAAAGACCTGCTGGCAAGAATATTGAACCTTCCTGGGGTCAAGGCCCATGCCTCCCCAAAGAATACTAGTGACGACACTGCCAACGGGACCTGCGATGTCTTGGGGGGGGGGGGATGGCCAACTAGAGGCCCTCCCTGAGATAGACATGGTCCTTGAGGAGACCCAGCCCCAGACGGTAGGGCCTTCCATGGGGGGGCAATCCTGGCTCGGCGCCAAGCACCGAACCCGAATCCGCCCCTATGCAAGGTCCTCCTCAAACGGCTGTGGTTTCCGAAGCAGTACAAGGAGGGGAGGGATCTCATCCGACCGGTGCCCCCATGACTACCAGGACCTTCTCCATTTCTGAGAATGACCTGGCTGAGGCCGGTCCATCTGGCCTGGGGGCTTCTTCCGGCGGAGGTGAGAAGCGGGTTCATTCCCCGCCCTTATCTCCGAAAAAGAAAAAGACAAAAAAGACTCGGGGCTCCTCTCCATCCGCGGGGGCTGCGGGGACGGATGGGTCTGCTGCCACTCTGGCAAGCGACCAAGCCAAGATCGGCACATCCGCCCCCTCTGCCCCCCCGGTTGCGGAGCCCCTGACTAAGAACAAAAGTGCACAGGGTGGAGCCTTGATGTCAACGGGGCCCCTCATTTTAGAGGTTACCTGGCGTTTTCGAGCCCGCTGGCTTCAAACGCTTCCTCGTTATTCGCTCCACTGATGGCAGCATGTTGTCCAAGGGCAACATGATCCATCAGAGGAGAGGATTAGCTAGTGCAATTGGTAGAGAACCGAAGGTGACCCGTTTCTCGGACGGAAGCCTTCTGGCGAATGCGGCGAATCCCGCCGAGGCGGCCAAGATAAGTGCTCTTTGGACACTTCATGGCACCCCGGTGAGTGTGACGCCGCACTCTACCATGAACTTTGTGAAAGGAGTAGTTTATGCGAGGGAACTCGTTGACTACTCCATTGAGTACATCACGCTAGAGCTGGCTGATCATGGAGCGGTTAAGGTCGAACGTGTGATGAGAAAACCGGGAGGGGCCTCGAGACCCACCCCTACACTCTTCGTCACGTTCGACTGTGACAAGGTCCCTGAGTCGGTGCCGCCATCCACGACTCCACTTTGACCCAGATTTGTTTTTTAATGGGGTGCGCCTGGAAGTGGTGGAATCGCACCGTTTCCTTGGTCTTGTATTCGACCGACGCCTCACCTGGGAGGCTCATATTCGCAGCCTTAGGGTCTCTTGTACCCGCGCCATGGATATTCTCCGTTCCGTGACGTTCAGCGCTTGGGCCGCTGATGGGGCTACTGCATTACTTTTTTATCAATCCTTTGTTCGTTCGAAGCTCGACTACGGATGCGAGTTTTATGCATCCGCACCGATCGTTTATTGTGGAAGGTGGATTCGATCCACCACACCGGCCTTCGCCTTCCCCCATTGAGAGCCTGTTGGTCGATGCTGGGGAGATGCCACTCGCTCTACGCCGCGTACAGTGCATCACTCACGCTGTACGCGCGAGCACGGGGCCTTCCTCAGTCGCCAACAGCTTTCACGGCATCCACAGCTGATCTCGACCGTGCCTATGCTAGCGAGAGACGCCAGTCATACCCTAAGCCCTTTGGGTTTAGGGCCAGGAAACTCCTTCGAGAGGTAAATATAGCTCTCGGACCGGTGGCGCCAGAGGTTCTGCCCAGGACGCCACCTTGGAGGGTACCACATTTGGCTATTTGTCGCCACACCTCTGCTCCCAAAGCTTGTACAGCGCCGGGAGTATTGCGTTCGACCTTTTTGGAGCACACCTAGTGTCACGCTGGAATGATGCCAGTGTATACGGATAGCTCCAAGTCCGAAGAGGGGGTCGGCTTCCACGCTGACTCTGTTTGAAGTCAGCGGGGCTCTACCAGGCGCTGCGTCTGTCTTCACGTCCGAGGTGGTGGCAATACACCACTCGTTACGGGAGATTACGCGACGTGCCCGGTTTGGATACCGGATTGTGATCTATAGCGACTCACAAAGCGCCCTGAGCGCTCCCGGGGTATTGGAATCTCCGCCCTCCCTGGTTCGCGATATCCGTGACGCCACGGTTTTAGCGAGCCGGGCGGATGTCGAGATTATCTTCTGCTGGGTTCCTGGACATGTAAGGTCCTCGAGGACTCTGCGACCAGACAAGCGTTTCGCTTTTCCTCACACTGACTACATGGCAGGAATACGGGCAGCTCTTCGGACTGCTTGGCATAGAAGATGGGAGACGGTCGAAGGGAACTTAAAGTTGCGTGCTTTTGCGCTGCTACTGGACCCATGGACCTTTCCCCCAATGCTGCACGGCTTTGGGTCGCTTTCTGTCGTCTCCGAATCGGGCACACTCGTGTGACTCATCGCCATTTGATGGAGCGCTCGCCAGCGCCCTATTGTGACGACTGCGCCCTCCCATAGACTGTTCGACACATTCTTGTCGAATATCCCATTCTGGGTGATCTTCGCCCACTTTACCCCGTAAGGGGCGCTGCGATTTGCCATCCTGGCCGCCGTGCTGACGGGATCCAGCGCTCTGTCCGGCCCCAGCTTAGCCTCTCTTCCTTCCTTCAAAACACTTGTTTCCTCTCTTTTCACACAACCTCTCCCACAACTTTCTCTGGTCAGCCTCTAATTTCACAGGGTAGATGCTGACCTTCCTTTCAGCCAACCGTCCCGCATCGGGGCTGAGGGGGTGGGGGACAATGTTCCCTAACCCCTGAGCTCCGGTCTGGGGTGGCTGGTTTTTAACAACCTGCTTCATCCCCACCCATACCTTCCTCACATCCCTTTTCCTCTCTTCTTCACAATCTATATATTTTACTCCGTGTTCAAGGTGGAGCCGCCATGCCGATGGACTGCCAGGCCACCAGGCGGGAGGGGTGGTCCCAAAGGGCGGTGCCTGGCTCTGCCGGGCTTGTAAGCACCTCTCGCAGTGCGGGCTACTGCGAGAGGTGTGCGCTATTGCATCCCGTGTTAAAAAAAAGGGTCACCATGCCCAAAGATGAAGACCAAAAAAAAAAACCTCAACCCCCAACTTTCCCTGAAACATCAACGGAGCCGCCCTCGGGCAGCTCCAGCCAAAAAATGGAGGTCCATCCCCCCTGTGCTTGCACAGGGGACCCTCCATATTTCTTTAACCGGAGAGGAGGCTTACTCCTCTCTTTCGCCTACGGGTGCAGGGGACTCCCCCTCACCCCCTTCTCTGGAGGTGCTTTCGGGCACCTCCCTTTTCCCAGCGGCAGTCCCCTCTTTTCTTTCCAAGGGGACTGCCAAGAAAGCCAACAGGCAGCCCTTAGCCAGCCGCTCCGCATCAAAGCGGCTCGGTAGGGCAAACCCCCTTAGGGGGGAGAGGGAAGCCAGGCCCCTTCGGTCGCTTCCCTCAAAAGACCTGCTGGCAAGAATTTTAAACCTTGCTGGGGTCAAGGCCTGTGCCTCCCCACACAAGACTGGCGACACTGCCAAGGGGACCTGTGATGTCCTGGGAGGCGATGGCCAACTGGAGGCCCCTCCTGTGATAAACATGGTCCTTGAGGAGACCCAGCCTCAGCCGGTAGGGCCTTCCATGGGGGGGAATTCGGGCTCGGCGCCAAGCACCGAACCCGAATCCGCCCCTATGCAAGGTCCTCCTCAAATGGCTGAGGGCTCCGAGGCAGTAAAAGGAGGGGAGGGATCTCCTCCGACAGGTGCCCCTACGACAACCAGGACCTTCTCCATTTTGGAGAGGGACCTGGCTGAGGCCGGTCCATCTGGCCTGGGGGCTTCTGCCGGCGGAGGTGAAAAGCAGGTTCATTCCCCGCCCTCCTCTCCAAAAAAGAAAAAGACAAAGAAGACTCGGGGCTCCTCTCCATCCGCGGGGGCTGCGGGGACGGATGGGTCTGCTACCACTTTGGTAGGCGACCAAGCCAAGATCGGCACATCCGGCCCCTCTACCCCTTCGTGTGCGGAGCCCCTGACCAAGACTAAGACCAAGAGTGCACAGGGCGGAGCCTCGATGACATCGGGGCCCCTCATTCAGAGGTTACCTAGCGTTTTCGAGCCCGCTGGCTTCAAACGCTTCCTCGTTATTCGCTCCACTGATGGCACCATGTTGTCCAAGGGCAACATGATCCATCAGAGGAGAGGATTAGCTAGTGCAATTGGTAGAGAACCGAAGGTGACCCGTTTCTCGGACGGCAGCCTTCTGGCGAATGCGGCGAATCCCGCCGAGGCGGCCAAGATAAGTGCTCTTCGGACACTTCATGGCACCCCGGTGAGTGTGACGCCGCACTCTACCATGAACTTTGTGAAAGGAGTAGTTTATGCGAGGGAACTCGTTGACTACTCCATTGAGGACATCACCCTAGAGCTGGCCGACCATGGGGCGGTCAAGGTCGAACGTGTGATGAGAAAATAGGGAGGGGCTTCGAGACCCACCCCTACACTCTTCGTCACGTTCGACAGTGACCAGCTCCCTGAGTCGGTGCGTGCCGGTTGGTACCGCTACCGCGTGAAGGCATTCGTGCCACTGCCGCGGCGGTTCTATTACTGTCACCGCTTCGGCCATACGAATCGCTCATGTAGACGTGCAAAGTCGGGGTCACCCGAAGTCTGTGTAAATTGCTCCAAGGTCGCCCACGATAAGTCCAAATCGTGTGTGGCCAAGTGTGTCAATTGCGGAGAGCAGCACCCTGCTTCTTCGAAGCAATGTGGTGCGTATCTCCTGGAGAAAGAAATCCTGGCCGTTCAGGCCCAGGATAGACTCTCATTCCGCGAGGCTAAGGACTTGGTCCTGGCGCGCCCAGCTCTGCCTGGGACGTCATATGCCTCAGTAGTTCGAAAGGCACCCTCTGCTCCTGGCCCATCCAGGCCAACGAGCACGGTTGTTTCCGCGCCCATTCGGAGCCCTTCTGCGGGCTCTACCCAACCCGGGCGCTCCCCTGGTAAAGCTGGCGGCAAAAAGGGTTCATACCCAGCCCCGGCTAAAACCAGGGCTCCCCCCTCTTCCCCCAGCGTGACCGTTTCCCGCAAGGCGAAACGGCCACGCGCCTCCACCGAGTCGTTAGACTCACAGGAGGCAACACCCCTGAAGATGGTCGCTAGGCCATCTTCAGGGGTTCCTAAAGCTGTCCCCCGAAAGGAGGACAGCAACAAAGGAGCTTCGGCTCCTTCGCCCACGCCCCGAGGTGGAGCGAGTGGCTCGGAGACGGTGGTTCCTCGAAAAGAGGCCCCCCCGCCTCCGAAGCCGCAGCGCCCGCCTAAGGTTTCGAGGCGGAGGGAGGAAAAGACTCGCATGGCGAGCCCAACCTCCCCCAATAAGTCCTCGAAGGCGACAGCGCTTTGTCCGGCCAACAGCGCCCGGGGTTCTGCCCCCGGGAAGCGTACGGCCATTCCCGTGAGAGTCTTCAATTCGAGGAGGGCCCCCGCGTCTCCTCCGAGCTAGGCCTGGAGGGCATATTCCTTCAATGGAATTGCCGTGGACTCCGGGCCAACTGGAAGGAGCTGCGGAGGCTCGCCTCGTCCCGTTCCCCGTTAGCTATTTTTTTGCAGGAGACCATGCTAGGCGCGTGCCCCCTGCCTGCCCTCCCGGGGTATAAGGGTCTTGCGACCCCACCACCGCGGGATGGCCGGGCTCGGGGATGCGCGGTTTACACCCGGCATGATGTCTCCGTTCTTCCTTTCTCTTTAGATACCTCCTTTCAGGCAGTGGCTGTGCAGCTGCACCCGGATAGGAGGTATACTATCATTTCTGCGTACATTCCACCGTCAGCTGACTTCGACGCGGGGGACTTCCGCCGCGTCGTGGCACGGTTGCCGAGGCCCTATCTCTTCTTGGAGATCTGAACGGCAGGCATCCTCTCTGGGGAGATTACTCCATAAATCCCAGGGGACAAGTTCTTGCCGATCTGATGGAAGAGCTTGAGATGGGTGTCCTAAACGTGGATGAGTTTACGCATCACTGTCCGAGAACCGCTTCATTTTCTTGCCTTGACCTATCTTTGTGCTCTTCGGATGCACATCCTGATTTTGATTGGGTGGTGGTCGATGACCTCCATGGTAGTGATCACTTTCCCATTCAAATATCATTTTCAGGGCAACTGCCGCCTGAGAGACCACCTCGGTGGTGCTTGGCGCGGGCGCGGTGGCCTGCATTTCAGGAAATGACTGAATTCTCTATCTCAGTCGAGGAGTTTAGGTCGGTAGTTGAGGCCGTTGAGTTCTTCTCCGGCAACCTCATCACCGTGGGCCTGACTACTATTCCTAGGACGTCTGGCCGTTTTGCACGCCGACCACTCCCATGGTGGTCGGCCGAGTGTGAGACGGCCCTCAAACAGAAGCGTTATGCCTACATGCGCTATAAGCGCCGCCCGAACGATTTCACTGTCGCTGAATTTCGTCGGGCTAGGGCTAGGTTCCGGTATATTTCGAAGCACGCCCGCCGCTCTTCTTGGCGGGCATACGTGTCTTCACTTAACGGGAAGACCCCTTTAGCTGAGGTGTGGAAGCGAGTCAAAAGGATTCGGGGCAAGTTCTCGCAGGACCCCCCTCCCGTTCTCCAGGAGAATGGGCCCGCAACTCGGACCCCGCGTCCGTGGCGGAATCCTTAGCGACCGCTTTCTCCGCATTCTCTAGCCGTGATGCTGCTCCGCCAGCATTCAATGCACGTCGTGATGTCGCGGAAGGCCGCCGGCTGGACTTTACCTCGAGAGGCGGAGAACCCTTCAACGACAAGTTTACTGTGAGTGAGTTGCGTTCCGCTCTCGCTTCGTGCGCGGACACCGCCCATGGTCCGGACGATGTCCCGTACGCCATGCTTCGACACCTGGGTGAGCGAGGCATGGCCTTTCTGTTAGATTTGTTCAACAGGATCTGGGTGGAAGGTCTTCTCCCAGACTCCTGGCGAATCGCTACTGTGCTCGCCTTTCGCAAGCCGGGGAGAGATCACTCTACTCCGACCGGTTTCCGCCCAATCTCTCTAACCTCTTGCGTGTGCAAGTTGATAGAGAAATTGGTAAATGTTAGATTAGCCTATTTCCTGGACAGCGGAGGCCATCTGTCTTCTGCACAGTGCGGCTTCCGTAAGTTCCACTCCACGTCGGATGCTCTGCTCCGACTGGAAAGTGCCGTCTGCGAGGCTTTCCTTCGTAGACAGCACTACGCCACGGTGTTTTTTGATCTGGAGAAGGCCTATGATACCGCATGGCGATACGGTATCATGGAGACTCTCCACACGATGGGGGTTAGGGGACGCCTCCCAAAGTTTATATCCGAATTTTTGCGAGATCGTCGATTCCGCGTACGGGTGGGGGGAGCCCTCTCCGGCCCAAAGGAGCAGGAAGAGGGTGTCCCGCAGGAAAGTGTCCTCAGTGTCACACTCTTTGCCCTGAGCATCAACGGCATCACCTCGGTGCTGCCGGAAGATGTTATCGCTACGCTCTACGTGGACGACCTTTCGCTCTCTTTTGGCGCGGCCCAGATGCCAACTCTGGAGCGTCGACTCCAACAGGCATTGAACCGCGTCTCTCGCTATGCCGAAGCGCACAGGTTTCGCTTTTCTTTGGCCAAGACTAAGGTGGTGCACTTCTGCCGCCATCCACGGCTTCACCCCGACCCAGATTTGTTTCTTAATGTGGTGCGCCTGGATGTGGTTGAGTCGCACCGTTTCCTTGGTCTTGTATTCGACCGACGCCTCACCTGGGAGGCTCATATTCGCAGCCTTAGGGTCTCTTGTACCCGCGCCATGGACATTCTCCGTTCCGTGACGTTCAGCGCTTGGGGCGCTGATAGGGCTACCGCCTTACTTTTTTATCGATCCTTTGTTCGCTCGAAGCTCGACTACGGATGCGAGTTTTATGCATCTGCAGCCGAGCGTTTATTGCGGAAGGTGGATTCGATCCACCACACCGGCCTTCGCCTTGCGACCGGTGCCTTCCGCACTTCCCCCATTGAGAGCCTGTTGGTCGATGCTGGGGAGATGCCACTCGCTCTGCGCCGCGTGCAGTGCATCACTCGCGTGTACGCGCGAGCCCGGCGCCTCCCTCAGTCGCCAACAGCTCTCACTGTATCCGCAGCTGATCTCGATGGTGCCTATGCCGTCGAGAGACGCCAGTCATACCCTAAGCCCTTTGGGTTTAGGGCCAGGAAACTCCTTCGAGAAGTAGATATAGCTCTCGGGCCGGTGGCGCCCCTGGTTCTGCCCAGGACGCCACCCTGGAGGGTACCACATTTGGCTATTTGTCGCCACGCCTCTGCTCCCAAAGCTTGTACTGCGCCGGGAGTATTGCGTTCGACCTTTTTGGAGCACACATCGTGTCACGCTGGTACCGTGCCAGTGTATACGGATGGCTCCAAATCCCAAGAGGGGGTCGGCTTTCACGCCGTATCCCCTCTGTTTGAAGTCAGCGGGGCTCTACCAGGCGCTGCGTCTGTCTTCACGGCCGAGCTGGTGGCAATACACCACTCGGTACGGGAGATTACGCGACGTGCCCGGTTTGGAGACCGGATTGTGATCTATAGCGACTCACAAAGCGCCCTGAGTGCTCTCGGGGCATTGGAATCTCCGCATCCCCTGGTTCGCGATATCCGTGACGCCACGGTTTTGGCGAGCCGGGCAGATGTCGAGATTATCTTCTGCTGGGTTCCTGGACATGTAGGAATTGCGGGGAATGAGCGCGCCAAAGAGTCCGCGAGGACTCTGCAACCGGACCAGCGTTTCGCTCTTCCTCACACCGAATACATAGCAGGAATACGGGCAGCTCTTCGGACTGCTTGGCAAAGAAGATGGGAGACGGTCGAAGGGAACTTAAAGTTGCGTGCCATAGCGCCGCGACTGTTCCCATGGACCTATCCCCCAATGCCGCGGCGGCTTCAGGTTGCTTTCTGTCGTCTTCGAATCGGACACACTCGTGTGACGCATCGCTACTTGATTGAGCGCTCGCCTGCGCCCTATTGCAACGACTGCGTCGTCCCCCAGACTTTTCGGCACATTCTTGTCGAATGTCCCAGTCTGGGTGATCTTCGCGCACGATACCTGTCCCGGTACCGGGATGGGCGGGGTCGCTACCGCCTGTCCCTTGTACTCGGGACGAGTGCGTGCACCATGACTAGTGGACTTATTGACTTTTTGGGGGAGGCTGGCCTTCTCCCTTTCATTTAAACCAGTTTAATTGTTGTTGTTGTTATTGTTTTTGTTATTGCTTTTTTATTGTTATCTCTTTTTATTGTTTCCTGTTTAATTTTTAAAGTAGCCTAGAACTAGGCTGTTTGTTTACGGCGACTAATGCCTAAGTCGGCAGTCGCCAGATAGCCCCTTAATTTAAAAAAAAATTCTACTTGACCTATCTTTGTACTCTTCGGATGCACAGCCTGATTTTGATTGGGGGGTGGTCGATGACCTCCATGGTAGTGATCACTTTCCCATTCAAATATCATTTTCAGGGCAACTGCCGCCTGAGAGACCATCTCCGTGGTGCTTGGCGCGGGCGCGGTGGCCTGCATTTCAGGAAATGACTGAATTCTCTATCTCAGTCGAGGAGTTTAGGTCGGTAGATGAGGCCGTGAGTTCTTCTCCGGCAACCTCATCGCCGTGGGCCTGACTACTATTTCTAGGACGTCTGGCCGTTTTGCACGCCGACCACTCCCATGGCGGTCGGCCGAGTGTGAGACGGCCCTCAAACAGAAGCGTTATGCCTACATGCGCTATAAGCGCCGCCCGAACGATTTCACTGTCGCTGAATTTCGTCGGGCTAGGGCTTGGTTCCGGTATATTTCGAAGCACGCCCGCCGCTCTTCTTGGCGGGCATACGTGTCTTCACTTAACGGGAAGACCCCTTTAGCTGAGGTGTGGAAGCGAGTCAAAAGGATTCGGGGCAAGTTCTCGCAGGACCCCCCTCCCGTTCTCCAGGAGAATGGTACCGCAATCTCGGACCCCGTGTCCGTGGCGGAATCCTTAGCGACCGCTTTTTCCGCATTCTCTAGCCGTGATGCTGCTCCGCCAGCATTCAATGCACGTCGTGATGTCGCGGAAGGCCGCCGGCTGGACTTTACCTCGAGAGGCGGAGAACCCTTCAACGACAAGTTTACTGTGTGTGAGTTGCGTTCCGCTCTCGCTTCGTGCGCGGACACCGCCCATGGTCCGGACGATGTCCCGTACGCCATGCTTCGACACCTAGGTGAGCGAGGCATGGCCTTTCTGTTAGAATTGTTCAACAGGATCTGGGTGGAAGGTCTCTCCCAGACTCCTGGCGAATCGCTACTGTGCTTGCCTTTCGCAAACCGGGGAGAGATCACTCTACTCCGACCGGTTTCCGCCCAATCTCTCTAACCTCTTGCGTGTGCAAGTTGATGGAGAAATTGGTAAATGTTAGATTAGCCTTTTTCCTGGACAGCGGAGGCCATCTGTCTTGCGCACAGTGCGGCTTCCGAGAGTTCCACTCCACGTCGGATGCTTTGCTCCGACTGGGAAATGCCGTTTGCGAGGCTTTCCTTCGTAGACAGCACTACGCCACGGTGTTTTTCGATCTGGAGAAGGCCTATGATACCGCATGGCGATACGGTATCATGGAGACTCTCCACGCGATGGGGTCGATGGGACGCCTCCCAATGTTTATATCTGAATTTTTGCGAGATCGTCGTTTCCGCGTACGGGTGGGGGGAGCCCTCTCCGGCCCAAAGGAGCAGGAAGAGGGTGTCCCGCAGGGAAGTGTCCTCAGTGTCACACTCTTTGCCCTGAGCATCAACGGCATCACCTCGGTGCTGCCGGAAGATGTTCTCGCTACGCTCTACGTGGACGACCTTTCGATCTCTTTTGGCGCGGCCCAGATACCAACTCTGGAGCGTCGACTCCAACAGGCATTGAACCGCGTCTCTCGCTATGCCGAAGCGCACAGGTTTCGGTTTTCTTTGGCCAAGACTAAGGTGGTGCACTTCTGCCGCCATCCACTGCTTCACCCCGACCCAGATTTGTTTCTTAAAGGGGTGCGCCTGGATGTGGTTGAGTCGCACCGTTTCCTTGGTCTTGTATTCGACCGACGCCTCACCTGGGAGGCTCATATTCGCAGCCTTAGGGTCTCTTGTACCCGCGCCATGGACATTCTCCGTTCCGTGACGTTCAGCGCTTGGGGCGTTGATTTGGCTACTGCCTTACTTTTTTATCGATCCTTTGTTCGTTCGAAGCTTGACTACGGTTGCGAGTTTTATGCATCCGCAGCCGAGCGTTTATTGCGGAAGGTGGATTCGATCCACCACACCGGCCTTCGCCTTGCGACCGGTGCCTTCCGCACTTTCCCCATTGAGAGCCTGTTGGTCGATGCTGGGGAGATGCCACTCGCTCTGCGCCGCGTGCAGTGTATCACTCGACTGTACGCGCGAGCCCGGCGCCTCCCTCAGTCGCCAACAGCTCTCATTGCATCCGCAGCTGATCTCGATGGTGCCTATGCCGTCGAGAGACGCCAGTCATACCCTAAGCCTTTTGGGTTTAGGGCCAGGAAACTCCTTTGAGAGGTAGATATCGCTCTCGGGCCGCTGGCGCCCCTGGTTTTGCCCAGGACGCAACCCTGGAGGGTACCACATTTGGCTATTTGTCGCCACGCCTCTGCTCCCAAAGCTTGTACTGCGCCGGGAGTATTGCGTTCGACCTTTTTGGAGCACACATCGTGTCACGCTGGAACCGTGCCTTTCTATACGGATGGCTCCAAGTCCCAAGAGGGGGTCGGCTTCCACGCCGTTTTCCCTCTGTTTGAAGTCAGCGGGGCTCTACCAGGCGCTGCGTCTGTCTTCACGGCCGAGCTGGTGGCAATACACCACTCGGTACGGGAGATTACGCGACGTGCCCGGTTCGGAGACCGGATTGTGATCTATAGCGACTCACAAAGCGCCCTGAGTGCTCTCGGGGCATTGGAATCTCCGCATCCCCTGGTTCGCGATATCCGTGACGTTACGGTTTTGGCGAGCCGGTCAGATGTCGAGATTATCTTCTGCTGGGTTCCTGGACATGTAGGAATTGCGGGGAATGAGCGCGCCGATGAGGGCGCCAAAGAGTCCGCGAGGACTCTGCGACCGGACCAGCGTTTCGCTCTTCCTCACACCGACTACATAGCAGGAATACGTGCAGCTCTTCGGACTGCTTGGCAAAGAAGATGGGAGACGGTCGAAGGGAACTTAAAGTTGCGTGCCATAGCGCCGCGACTGTTCCCATGGACCTATCCCCCAATGCCGCGGCGGCTTCAGGTTGCTTTTTGTCGTCTTCGAATCGGACACACTCGTGTGACGCATCGCTACTTGATGGAGCGCTCGCATGCGCCCTATTGCAACGACTGCGTCGTCCCCCAGACTGTTCGGCATATTCTTGTCGAATGTCCCAGTCTGGGTGATCTTCGCGCACGATACCTGTCTCGGTACCGGGATGGGCGGGGTCGCTACCGCCTGTCCCTTGTACTCGGGACGAGTGCGTGCACCATGACTGGTGGACTTATTGACTTTTGGGGGGGAGGCCGGCCTTCTCCCCTTTATTTAAGGTTCCTTTTTTTATTGTTTTGTTTGTAGGTTGCCCCCTCCTGCACCGGGGTGAGGGGGACCTTCCCCCGCTGCCGGAGTTTTTTCCAATTTATATCATTGTTAAGTTTTCATATTTTTACTTTAAAGTAGCCTAGTTCTAGGCTGTCGTGTTTTTCGGCGACTTATGCCCAAGTGGGTAGTTGCCAGATGGGCTCCATAAAATTAAAAAAAAAAAAAAATCGCCCACCTTACCTGTCCCTGTACCGGGATGGGCGCGGTCGCTACCACCTGTCCCTTGTACACCGACCTGTGGACTTTTAGACTTTTTGGAGGAGGCCGACCTTCTCCCTATTATTTAAATAATATTATTTTTTCAATTTCTTTGTTTTTCCTTTGATTTTTGTTTGTTTTTCTTTAGCTTTCGTTTGTATTCTTTGTTTTTCCTTCTTTTTTTTTAATCTGGCCTTTAATGTAGCTTAGATTTAGGCTGGCTTGAGTGCGGCGACTAATGCCCTAGAAGGCAGTCGCCAGATAGCCCCGTACAAAAAAGAAAATGTATGGGTAGGCATTTACATCCATTACTGGCACTCTCCTGCAAGTCTCACATGATATACCGAGGGACTGACCTCGCTTGCGCACATAGCGTTTTGGACTCTGCTGAACTGACTCTCTCACGCTCTCGACCAGCTCAGCTATACGCTTCCTGGGGCTTCCTGAATGGCTTGGACGGTTGTTACTGGCTGCATTGAAGTTCTCCACTATCCCAGTTCTCGAAGTGGTCCACCCATTTCTTGTAGGTTTTTTTCACATTCGAACTGATATACGAAAGTGTCCTGCACTTTCTTGAACGAACCTGTCTTGTAGTAATGTTTGACGCAGTATATTCTTTGCTGGAGCTCCCATTGAGATCTAGTTGTATTCACAGGCGTTGCTTCTGTCATGTCCTGCAAAGTAAGGGTGATTAGTGAATTAATGAATGAAGGGTATATCACAAAAAGTGTGTGCAGGCCCGTTTTTGGGGGGTGATCCTGTATTATCATCCGACTTTCTCTGCGTTTTAAACACCGGTGATTTTACCTTTTAGTTGGGTTAGCCTATCTCTCTGTTCACTCGATTGTCTTATTGATTTTAGGTGATCCGTCCTTGATAGTCGTCTCCATGGGAGTGACCACTTTCCTATTGTCTTTTCTGACGTTCATACTAGCAGCTCTCATTCAGCCATGCCTGATTGGGAATTCTCCATAGATGAGTCTTTCACAAGTCCCTCATTGGGGACCTTCAATGGTGTGGATGCGGTGGTATAATACTTCACCTCAATTATCTACAACGCGGACACACAGGCCATTCCCCACAAGCGAACCGTAACGGGTCGCCCAGCTGTGCCCTGTTGGACCTCGGAGTACGCAACAGCCGTTAAGAACTATAAGTTCGCCCATGCCCGGTGCTGACGGAATCCAGGCTTGTGCCACAAGATTGACCGAAACCGAGCTTGGCCGCTTCGTCAGAGAACCCTTCGTCAGGCTCGCTGAATAGTATGGCGTCGCTACGTTTCATCGATTTCCTCTTTGACATCTACCGCAAAGATCTGGAAGAGGATTAACAAGATCCGGGGTCGCTATTTCGGCCATAATACGCCTACCCTCAATTTTCAGGGATCCTTAGTGAAGGACAGCCTGGTGGTCAGCAACGATTTGGCTAACTATTTCCATGCAGTCAGCAGTTTCAGCTATTCAATAAGGTTTTTCTCGCCTATAAATGAAATGAATAGTCTCATCCCCTCAATTTTGCGACAAACTTCTTCTGTATAATGCCTGGTTCTCTCACGAGTTGCGTGCTGCATTGTTCCTTTGTGGCTCTACTTCTCCTGGCCTTCACCGAATCCAGTGATATCTAATGTTTCGGCATCTCTATCCACTCTTTTCTGTTCTTACTTGATTTATACAAACTTATATGGGTGAAGGGTTCTTACCCATAATCATGGCGTGTTGGGATTGTCTCCTCTTATCAGTTGTCTGAGCAAGTTGCTAGAGAAGATAATACTGGTGCGGTTTTCGCAGTGGCCATAGTACTCTTGACCTCATAGCACGTTTAGGGGGATTGCTCCGGAAAGCTTTCTCATTAAAGCACCGAGTTTTGACGATATTTTTCGACATTGAGAAAGCCTATGATACTACATGGAGATAGAGCGTCTTAAGGCAGCTACACGTTTGGGATATGTGAGGTCTTTTACCGTCTTTTATGGGTGTTGGAGACGCTTACTCTGACCTGCAACCCTAAGCGGACGGAATTTCTCAGGGCAGCATTTTAAGTGTTTTATGTTTTTTTAATTGTGATCAATGATCTCTCTTCTCTCCCAAAGGGTGTATCGGTGACTCTGTTCGTCGATGACTTGGCACTCTACGGCTCTTTGGCTCTCCTTTCCTCAGTGGTGCATAGTCTGAAGCTAGCAGTTGATGCGGTGTAGAAACGCGCACAACTTACGCGAGTTCGCTTTTGCACGAGCAAAATGAAGACTATGTACTTCCACCAGAATAGAGGGGCTCTTTTTCCGCCACCTATCTTCCTACAAGTTGTAGAGATCGAGTTCTTACCTGCGTTTCGGTTACTGGGTGTAACTCTTGATCCAAAGCTATCCTGGCCAACACACCCTACGTCGCGTTCGAACGGACTGTCTGCGGGCTCTAGGCATTTTAAAGCTCCTTTACCACACGTCGTGAGGCAGTGATCTCCGAACACTGTGGTCACTCTACTCTGCCCTCGTCCAATCCAAATTAGACTATGGGGGCCAAATTTACTCTGGTTTGATCCTCAGGCCTTAAAAATCCTGAACCCGATTCGCAACCTCGGAGTTCGTCTTACCACTGGAGCTTTCTGCACCTCACACGTGAATATCTTTACTGTGAGAGTAGGGTGCTACCCTTGCCCTATCATCAACTCTAGATTTGTATGTAATGCTTCAGTCGTGTGCGGCAAGCCCCTGCGTTATTGGTTCACAGGTGTCTTTATGCTGCTGAATCAATGGCGGCTTTCGATAGGTTGCCGTCTTTACCCCGCCCTTTGAACATCCGGACAGAAGATCATCTCTCCAACATGGGTGCTCTAAGGATCCTTGTCCTTCCTTCATTGCCGACCCATAGATGGTGTGCTCCACCTCACACAGCTTGCACAGCCATGTGGAGCTTGGATAAGTCCTACGTGGAGCCTTGCTCCCTTAAGTGTCTGATCCTCGAGCATGCGACCTCGCATACCCAACATTGCCCCATATACACAAATAGTTCCAAGTCACAAAGAGCCTTGTGTGCAGAAGACGTTTACTCGGGAGAGTTTTTAACTTCGTCTTTGTCGCTAGTGGCTTCTATTTTTACCGCTGAACTTTCGTCCATTCTTTTAGCTTTTAGCTGATCCAAAATTTGCGTTTTAGGGCTTTCGTTATTTTCACCGAGCCCATGAGTGTTTTACAAGTAATTCACTCATATAGCACTTCCCATCGCTTAGTTGCAGAAATCTGCAACTGGCTGGTCCAGAATATGTCCCGTTATCGAGTTCTATTTTGTTGGGTTCCCGGGCATGTAAGGGTCCTGGACAACGAGAGGTTAGATCAGCTGGCCCGTTCAGCATATCCTAATATGCCAGATAATTCTGTATTGTCTTTTCGAGATTTCTTTTCCTTTATAAGAGATTATGTTTTGCATTTGTGGTGCGACGAAGGGGATGGGTTGTTCATCCTTTAAATTATATAATATCAGTGTCTGTTCGTTCTTGGCCCTTGATCCTTCAGAGACTACGTTCCCTAAACGTGGCCCTTTGCGTCGTTCGCATCAGCCACACGAGACTTATCCACGGCCATTTTGTTTTGGCTGGTGCTCAAATCCCTTCCCTTGCTGCAGTTTTTGTGGTGGGGACCAATCGATCGCCCATCTTCTATTGGAATGTCCTCAATTTGCGATTCTCCGATCGTCCTGTTACCCGACCCTTCCGAATATACGTCGCCTGTTCCACCTTCGTTTACTTCTAGCAGAGGAATCTTTTTAAACCCTCATTTTTATTTTTATCTCACTGGTTTTTACCTCTTTAAAATTAATTTAGGTAGCTGTCCAATTTGTTTTTTCTTCAAATCATTTGTGCCCTCTAAGCTTGACTAAGATGAGAGTTTAAATCCTCCGCATCCAAAAACATCTACTGCTAAAGGTCAATTCATTCCACCATACGAGTCTCCGCTTGGTGACTCGTGCCTTCCTCTTGTATCTTATTCAGGGGCTATTTTTTGACACAGGGAAGATGTCTCTCGCCTTACGTCTTATATAGTGGATGATACGCTTGTACGCGCGGTTTTGGCGTCTCTCCCATTGTTCAACGGCTCCATTTAATCCTTGGCCTATCTCGACGATGCCTATACCAACGAGATACGTCAATTGTACCATAAACCTTTACGATTTAAAGTTAACAAACTCCTTCGAGAGTTCGAAGTAACTCTTAGGCCGATTGCGTAAATGGCTCTGCCCAAGACACCACATGTGTTAACTAGGTAGTCGCCGCGCCTCTACTCCCTAAGCTTCTACAGCGCCGACAGTATTTCATTATTATCTCTTGGAGCATGCATCGTGTCACACAAACTGGCCGGTGTTTACTAATGTCTCAAAATTCAGGGTGTAGTAATGATTTCCGCGATACCTTCTTCATGTTTGAAGTCGACGATCATTTTCGTGCGTTACCTCCATATTTACGGCCAAACTGGTTGCAATACACCATTCGGTAAGGGATATTACGCGCCGTGCGAAGTACAGAGGCCATTTGATCATTCACAATGACTTGCATAGCCATTTAGGGCCCTTGCGGCATCTCCACATACCCTAATTCGAAGTATTCATGAGGTCATAGCTGCTATGAGTTGTGAGTAGGTCGAGATTTTCTTTTGCTGTGTTCCTGGACATGTACGGGTAGCTAGTAATGAACATGTGGACAAGTGGACCAGACTGTCTGCACAGATTGAACAACCGGACCGGCATTTTTTTTCTTAACCACTCTGACTACATGGTAGAAATCAGGTCAAGCTTTCGGGATGCAGGGCAAAGAAAAGGGAGACGGCTGACAAATTTTAAATTGTCTGCATTTTCGTCCCATACTTTTCTTGAACCCATCCCTCAATCAATGCCTAGACGGTATCAATCAATTTTCTATCGTCTCAAATTTTACATACTCGAGGGACGCAGCGCCATTGATGGAATACTCCCATAAATAAATGTGGACATTTCTCTCAGTACTGAGATAAGCAGGGTCTCTACTGCCTGTACCTTGGTGTTTGACTGGGTTTGTCCACCCCTGATTGTTGTTTAATCATTATTTTGGAGAAAGCGAGATTCTCCACTCTTCTTGAATTTTAATTTGTCGATGGTTTACTTGGGTCCCTCGGAGAGGCAGGTTTTCCTAGGTCTCTCCGCCATGTCTTTATTGTTGTTTGTTCTTGTTGATATTTATGTTTGTCGTGGTATGACATTACATTATATCAATACCATATTATATCTACGAAAGAGGCCCCGTAAGGGGCGCGGCGATTTGCCATCCTGACCGCCGTGCTGACGGGATCCAGCGCTCCGTCCGGCCCCAGCTTAGCCTCTCTTCCTTCCTTCAGATAGCCCGATTTCTCCCCTACCTTGTCGCTTTTCATACAACCTCTCCCACAACTTTCTCTGGTCAGCCTCTAATTTCAAAGGGTAGAATGCTGACCTTCTTTTCAAGCCAACCACCCCGGATCGGGGCTGAGGGGGGAGGGGACATTGTCCCCTAACCCCTGAGCTCCGGTTCGGGATGGGGGTTTTTTACAACCTGCTTCATCCCCACCCATACCTTCCTCACATCCCTTTTCCTCTCCTCTTCACAACCTATATTTTTTACGCCGTGTCCAAGGTGGAGCCGCCATGCCGATGGACTGCCAGGCCACCAGGCGGGAGGGGTGGTCCCGAATGGCGGCGCCTGGCTCTGCTGGGCTTGTAAGCACCTCTCGCAGTACGGGCTACTGCGAGGGGTGATGAGCTATTGCGTCCCGTGGCAAAAATAGGGTCACCATGCCCATAGATGAACAACAAAAAAAAAAACCCAAACCCCTTTAACTCCCCCTTGCTCATCGACGGAGCCGCCCTTGGGCAGCTCCACCGAAAAAATGGAGGTCCCCCCCCCTGTGCTTGCACAGGGGACCCTCCATATTTCTCTAACCGGAGAGGAGGCTTACTCCTCTCCTTCGCCTACGGGTGCAGGGGACTCCCCCTCACCCCCTTCTCTGGAGGTGCTTTCGGGCACCTCCCTTTTCCCAGCGGCAGTCCCATCTTTTCTTTTCAAGGGGACTGCCAAGAAAGCCAGCAGGCAGCCCTTAGCCAGCCGCTTCCCATCAAAGCGGCTCGGTAGGGCAAACCCCCTTAGGGGGGAGAGGGAAGCCAGGCCCCTTCGGTCGCTTCCCTCAAAAGACCTGCTGGCAAGAATTTTAAACCTTGCCGGGGTCAAGGCCTGTGCCTCCCCATACAAGACTGGCGACACTGCCAAGGGGACCTGCGATGTCCTGGGAGGGGATGGCCAATTGGAGGCCCCTCCTGTGATAGACATGGTCCTTGAGGAGACCCAGCCCCAGACGGTAGGGCCTTCCATGGGGGGGAATTCGGGCTCGGCGCCAAGCACCGAACCCGAATCCGCCCCTATGCAAGGTCCTCCTCAAATGGCTGAGGGCTCCGAGGCAGTAGAAGGAGGGGAGGGATCTCCTCCGACAGGTGCCCCTACGACAACCAGGACCTTCTCCATTTCGGAGAGGGACCTGGCTGAGGCTGGTCCATCTGGCCTGGGGACTTCTGCCGGCGGAGGTGAAAAGCGGGTTCATTCCCCGCCCTCCTCTCCGAAAAAGAAAAAGACTAAAAAGACCAAAAAGACTCGGGGCTCCTCTCCATCCGCGGGGGCTGCGGGGACGGATGGGTCTGCTGCCACTTTGGTAGGCGACCAAGCCAAGATCGGCACATCCGGCCCCTCTACCCCTTCGTGTGCGGAGCCCCTGACCAAGACTAAGACCAAGAGTGCACAGGGCGGAGCCTCGATGACATCGGGGCCCCTGATTCAGAGGTTACCTGGCGTTTTCGAGCCCGCTGGCTTCAAACGCTTCCTCGTTATTCGCTCCACTGATGGCACCATGTTGTCCAAGGGCAACATGATCCATCAGCGGAGAGGATTAGCTAGTGCAATTGGTAGAGAGCCGAAGGTAACCCGTTTCTCGGACGGGAGCCTTCTGGCGAATGCGGCGAATCCCGCCGAGGCGGCCAGGATTAGTGCTCTTCGGACACTTCATGGCACCCCGGTGAGTGTGACGCCGCACTCTACCATGAACTTTGTGAAAGGAGTAGTTTATGCGAGGGAACTCGTTGACTACTCCATTGAGGACATCACCCTAGAGCTGGCCGACCATGGGGCGGTCAAGGTCGAACGTGTGATGAGAAAACAGGGAGGGGCCTCGAGACCCACCCCTACACTCTTCGTCACGTTCGACTGTGACAAGCTCCCTGAGTCGGTGCGTGCCGGTTGGTACCGCTACCGCGTGAAGGCATTCGTGCCACTGCCGCGGCGGTGCTATTACTGTCACCGCTTCGGCCATACGAATCGCTCATGTAGACGTGCAAAGTCGGGGTCACCCGAAGTCTGTGTAAATTGCTCCAAGGTCGCACACGATAAGTCCAAATCGTGTGTGGCCAAGTGTGTCAATTGCGGAGAGCCGCACCCTGCTTCTTCGAAGCAATGTGGTGCATATCTCCTTGAGAAAGAAATCCTGGCCGTTCAGGCCCAGGATCGACTCTCATTACGCGAGGCAAAGGACTTGGTCCTGGCGCGCCCGGCTCTGCCTGGGACGTCATATGCCTCAATAGTTAGGAAGGCACCCTCTGCTCCCGGCCCATCCAGGCCAACGAGCACGGTTGTTTCCGCGCCCATTCGGAGCCCTTCTGCGGGCTCTACCCAACCCGGGCGCTCCCCTGGTAAAGCTGGCGGCAAAAAGGGCTCATACCCTGCCCCGGCTAAAACCAGGGCTCCCCCCTCTTCCCCCAGCGTGACCGTTTCCCGTAAGGCGAAACGGCCACGCGCCTCCACCGAGTCGTTAGACTCACAGGAGGCAACACCCCTGAAGATGGTCGCTAGGCCATCTTCCCGGGTTCCTAAAGCTGTCCCCCGAAAGGAGGACAGCAACAAAGGAGCTTCGGCTCCTTCGCCCACGTCCCGAGGTGGAGCGAGTGGCTCGGAGACGGTGGTTCCTCGAAAAGAGGGCCCCCCGCCTCCGAAGCCGCAACGCCCGCCTAAGGTTTCGAGGCGGAGGGAGGAAAAGACTCGCATGGCGAGCCCAACCTCCCCCAATAAGTCCTCGAAGGCGACAGCGCCTTCAGCGCTTTGTCCGGCCAACAGCGCCCGGGGTTCTGCCCCCGGGAAGCGTACGGCCATTTCCGTGAGGGTCTTCAATTCGAGGAGGGCCCCCGCGTCTCCTCCGAGCTAGGCCTGGAGGGCATATTCCTTCAATGGAATTGCCGTGGACTCCGGGCCAGCTGGGAGGAGCTGCGGAGGCTCGTCTCGTCCCGTTCCCCGTTAGCTATTTTTTTGTAGGAGACCATGCTAGGTGCGTGCCCCCTCCCTGCCCTCCCGGGGTATAAGGGTCTTGCGACCCCACCACCTCGGGATGGCCGGGCTGGGGGATGCGCAGTTTACACCCGGCATGATGTCTCCGTTCTTCCTTTCTCTTTAGATACCTCCTTTCAGGCAGTGGCTGTGCAGCTGCACCTGGATAGGAGGTATACTATCATTTCTGCGTACATTCCACCGTCAGCTGACTTCGACGCGGGGGACTTCCGCCGCGTCGTTGCACGGTTGCCGAGGCCCTATCTCTTGCTTGGAGATCTGAACGGCAGGCATCCTCTCTGGGGAGATTACTCCATAAATCCCAGGGGACAAGTCCTTGCCGATCTGATCGAAGAGCTTGAGATAGGTGTCCTAAACGTGGATGAGTTTACGCATCACTGTCCGAGAACCGCTTCATTTTCTTGCCTTGACCTATCTTTGTGCTCTTCGGATGCACAGCCTGATTTTGATTGGGGGGTGGTCGATGACCTCCATGGTAGTGATCACTTTCCCATTCAAATATCATTTTCAGGGCAACTGCCGCCTGAGAGACCACCTCGGTGGTGCTTGGCGCGGGCGCGGTGGCCTGCATTTCAGGAAATGACTGAATTCTCTATCTCAGTCGAGGAGTTTAGGTCGGTAGATGATGCCGTTGAGTTCTTCTCCGGCAACCTCATCGCCGTGGGCCTGACTACTATTCCTAGGACGTCTGGCCGTTTTGCACGCCGACCACTCCCATGGTGGTCGGCCGAGTGTGAGACGGCCCTCAAACAGAAGCGTTATGCCTACATGCGCTATAAGCGCCGCCCGAACGATTTCACTGTCGCTGAATTTCGTCGGGCTAGGGCTAGGTTCCGGTATATTTCGAAGCACGCCCGCCGCTCTTCTTGGCGGGCATACGTGCCTTCACTTAACGGGAAGACCCCTTTAGCTGAGGTGTGGAAGCGAGTCAAAAGGATTCGGGGCAAGTTCTCGCAGGACCCCCCTCCCGTTCTCCAGGAGAATGGGACCGCAATCTCGGACCCCGCGTCCGTGGCGGAATCCTTAGCGACCGCTTTTTCCGCATTCTCTAGCCGTGATGCTGCTCCGCCAGCATTCAATGCACGTCGTGATGTCGCGGAAGGCCGCCGGCTGGACTTTACCTCCAGAGGCGGAGAACCCTTCAACGACAAGTTTACTGTGAGTGAGTTGCGCTCCGCTCTCGCTTCGTGCGCGGACACCGCCCATGGTCCGGACGATGTCCCGTACGCCATGCTTCGACACCTGGGTGAGCGAGGCATGGCCTTTCTGTTAGATTTGTTCAACAGGATCTGGGTGGAAGGTCTTCTCCCAGACTCCTGGCGAATCGCTACTGTGCTCGCCTTTCGCAAGCCGGGGAGAGATCACTCTACTCCGACCGGTTTCCGCCCAATCTCTCTAACCTCTTGCGTGTGCAAGTTGATGGAGAAATTGGTAAATGTTAGATTAGCCTATTTCCTGGACAGCGGAGGCCATCTGTCTTCTGCACAGTGCGGCTTCCGTAAGTTCCACTCCACGTCGGATGCTCTGCTCCGACTGGAAAGTGCCGTCTGCGAGGCTTTCCTTCGTAGACAGCACTACGCCACGGTGTTTGTTGATCTGGAGAAGGCCTATGATACCGCATGGCGATACGGTATCATGGAGACTCTCCACACGATGGGGGCGAGGGGACGCCTCCCAATGTTTATATCTGAATTTTTGCGAGATCGTCGATTCCGCGTACGGGTGGGGGGAGCCCTCTCCGGCCCAAAGGAGCAGGAAGAGGGTGTCCCGCAGGGAAGTGTCCTCAGTGTCACATTCTTTGCCCTGAGCATCAACGGCATCACCTCGGTGCTGCCGGAAGATGTTCTCGCTACGCTCTACGTGGACGACCTTTCGATCTCTTTTGGCGCGGCCCAGATGCCAACTCTGGAGCGCCGAATCCAACAGGCATTTAACCGCGTCTCTCGCTATGCCGAAGCGCACAGGTTTTGGTTTTCTTTGGCCAAGACTAAGGTGGTGCACTTCTGCCGCCACCCACGGCTTCACCCCGACCCAGATTTGTTTCTTAATGGGGTGCGCCTGGATGTGGTTGAGTCGCACCGTTTCCTTGGTCTTGTATTCGACCGACGCCTCACCTGGGAGGCTCACATTCGCAGCCTTAGGGTCTCTTGTACCCGCGCCATGGACATTCTCCGTTCCGTGACGTTCAGCGCTTGGGGCGCTGATAGGGCTACCGCCTTACTTTTTTATCGATCCTTTGTTCGCTCGAAGCTCGACTACGGATGCGAGTTTTATGCATCCGCAGCCGAGCGTTTATTGCGGAAGGTGGATTCGATCCACCACACCGGCCTTCGCCTTGCGACCGGTGCCTTCCGCACTTTCCCCATTGAGAGCCTGTTGGTCGATGCTGGGGAGATGCCACTCGCTCTGCGCCGCGTGCAGTGCATCACTCGCCTGTACGCGCGAGCCCGGCGCCTCCCTCAGTCGCCAACAGCTCTCACTGCATCCGCAGCTGATCTCGATGGTGCCTATGCCGCCGAGAGACGCCAGTCATACCCTAAGCCCTTTGGGTTTAGGGCCAGGAAACTCCTTCGAGAGGTAGATATAGCTCTCGGGCCGGTGGCGCCCCTGGTTCTGCCCAGGACGCAACCCTGGAGGGTACCACATTTGGCTATTTGTCGCCACGCCTCTGCTCCCAAAGCTTGTACTGCGCCGGGAGTATTGCGTTCGACCTTTTTGGAGCACACATCGTGTCACGCTGGAACCGTGCCTTTCTATACGGATGGCTCCAAGTCCCAAGAGGGGGTCGGCTTCCACGCCGTTTTCCCTCTGTTTGAAGTCAGCGGGGCTCTACCAGGCGCTGCGTCTGTCTTCACGGCCGAGCTGGTGGCAATACACCACTCGGTACGGGAGATTACGCGACGTGCCCGGTTCGGAGACCGGATTGTGATTTATAGCGACCCACAAAGCGCCCTGAGTGCTCTCGGGGCATTGGAATCTCCGCATCCCCTGGTTCGCGAAATCCGTGACGCCACGGTTTTGGCGAGCCGGGCAGATGTCGAGATTATCTTCTGCTGGGTTCCTGGACATGTAGGAATTGCGGGGAATGAGCGCGCCGATGAGGGCGCCAAAGAGTCCGCGAGGACTCTGCGACCGGACCAGCGTTTCGCTCTTCCTCACACTGACTACATGGCAGGAATACGGGCAGCTCTTCGGACTGCTTGGCAAAGAAGATGGGAGACGGTCGAGGGGAACTTAAAGTTGCGTGCTATTGCGCCGCGACTGTTCCCATGGACCTATCCCCCAATGCCGCGGCGGCTTCAGGTTGCTTTCTGTCGTCTTCGAATCGGACACACTCGTGTGACGCATCGTTACTTGGTGGAGCGCTCGCATGTGCCCTATTGCAACGACTGCGTCGTCCCCCAGACTGTTCGGCATATTCTTGTCGAATGTCCCAGTCTGGGTGATCTTCGCGCACGATACCTGTCTCGGTACCGGGATGGGCGGGGTCGCTACCGCCTGTCCCTTGTACTCGGGACGAGTGCGTGCACCATGACTGGTGGACTTATTGACTTTTGGGGGGAGGCCGGCCTTCTCCCCTTTATTTAAGGTTCCTTTTTTTTGTTATTGTTTTGTTTTAGGTTGCACTCTCCTGCACCGGGGTGAGGGGGACCTCCCCCCGCTGCCGGAGATTGCTTCGATTGTTAAGTTTTTCCAATTTATATTGATTGTTAAGTTTTCATATTTTAACTTTAAAGTAGCGTAATTCTAGGCTGTCGTGTTTTTCAGCGACTTATGCCCAAGTGGGTAGTTGCCAGATGGGCTCTATAAAAAAAAAAAAAAAAAATATCTACGAAAGAGGACCAATAACTTGAAAGCGAACCGACAAAGGGGACGGAAACCCACGCGTTCAGACGGGCTGAGTAACGAGAGAGTGCAACGAGGTCGGGCAAATTATGGACAATGGCAAAGTTCAAGGTTATTTAAAGAGACGTGTATAAAAATAGAATTTTATTTACACAAAAAAAAAATAATAAGAGAATTGAAGGGTAAAATAACCTCAAAGAATTAACGGGCAAAAATCACATCAATAAACGAAGGGAGGGGGGGGGGGAGATTAACTCAATTGGGTTACTGAAAGGAGGAGGGAGGTTGGCTTACGGATGTCTTCTGCTCTTGAGGTGAGGCCGCTCGAACTTCAAGCGGGAAATTGGAGTGATGACGGTTCTCCAAAAGCAAGGGAGGGGGGGGGGGGTAACTTTCAGTCCAGGGGAGAGTATTTCGGCTACCCGAAATGAGTTGGGCTTCGACAGGAGTTGATGAAAGAAGTCGAGAAAATCACTCGGGGCGATCTTTCAGTGGAATTACCTCCTGGCTGGGGCTAATTCCAGATACACAAAATAGTCCAGCTGTCACTTTGCTTTGTTGCTAGCACTTGACTTGGAACAATGGGGAAATCTTCTTGGTTCTGGCGAGACTTCTCAACTCCGTGTGTCTTCCGGGGAGTCGAGCTTTATTTAAAAATCCGAGGCTCCCCCCGGATTTGGGGGTTAGCGGGAAACAGCTCGCATCTTCTGGCAAAGCTATTTTAGCCCGCATAAAGGTGAATCGTGGGGGGGGGGGGTAGGCTTACCACTTTAGTCCTAGCCGGGCCTTTTGCTGAACATGGGAGTTCCTTTCTGCTAAAGATCTTTCACGTGGGGATTCCCTCACAATGTTGTTTGGTTTTGAATAGTTTTATAGTTATCTTTTCAATGTTTTTACCGACGAGATCATGAGGGAGAAAAAAAAATGCTGCTCCAATGAAGGCATATGTATCTTCCTTCAATGGGACGACCTCACTTGCCGAGGTACAAAAGATCAAAAGGATTTGACGAAAGTTCTTTCAGGATCCCCTCCCGACTCCCGTTCTCCAAGAGGGAAGGACCACCATGATGCGCCCCACCCGGTTGGTGGAATCTTTTGCCCGCATTCTAAGTACATCACTCGGTCGCTTACTTCCGTTGAATGGACTTCACCTCAAGAGATAATATGGGACGCAGCACCATCTGACGGAGTGCTCGACTGAACCTTTCTGCGAAGAAAACTTGGTCCCCCCCACAGACTGTACGCCATATTTTGAATGTATTATTCTCATAGAGAGTCATGCGTGTTACCTGTCCCGGTGTCGTGATGAGTGGGATGGCTACCGAAAGTCATTCGTGTTGGGGTGTGGCTCCTGCACACTACACTGTGGAGTGATAGAGTTTTTGGAAGAAGCGGACCTCTCTCATACTATTTTTTTTTAACTGTTGATCGCTCGCTTAGGTCTCTGAGCCACATAAGCATGGCTTTGTTGTGGATGATCTTGTTTGCTTATAGTTTATTTGTTCGTTTTGTTTATTTTTAACTAGCCTAAATATAGTCTTACCTTTTTAAATATGGTGGTTGTGCCCATGTTAGTGGCTGGAAGAGGGGATCCTAAAATTAAAGGATAAAGACAGCCATTGTTTCCTTCCGTGGCATCCATCGAACGTGTGCCGGTCAGTTCTCAATGGGGTGTGGTGGTCCACCCTTGAAAACACACTAAGTCCTCCCTTAACACTTATTGAGCGATTTCTGAACACCTGCTGAATCTCCCTGAATTCTCATTGAGCCCATACTTGAAGCTCGATATCGCTGTAGACCATCCCATTCAATCTCCTACTCTCCTCTTTCATCCTCCTTTGCCTTCACATTAACCAGGCTGTCTGAGTGTGACACGCTCTCGAGTGTCATCCCAGACCAACAAAAGACAAATAATGCATTCGCTTATACGGCGCAGCCAATTGATCTTGCAGCCAAATACTTTAATACGATATTATCATCATGGACCACTTTCCCACAAAGGAAGGAGACACATCAACGCCACTACTGGCATGATTGTACTGGTTCCGCGACAGCTCCGTTCATGACAATAATTGCGTATTGTGCTCGCGGGAAAAAGTTCGACGCGCGGCTTCCCAGTCAATCGGCCTATATCGTGCCTGAAGACTGTGTGTAATTTTCCTGTTCCACATAGGGTCAAACAAAACTTGACCAGAACGATAAACTTCTACGAACGTCTTATGATGGCCGATCTTAAAACTTGAGGCGAGAACAAACATCGAATTTTTAGTGGTTGTGGTAGAATCATTGATGCTTTGGAGAAGATATATGAGGACATCACTGATCTAATCCTTCCTCCTCATCTTCTATCTGGGCAAGCTAGCGGTAAGCACCGCCATTGGACGGAGAACTTCCCTGCATCTTACTGCGAGGAGTTCTTGGTCGCCCAGACTGTGAAGCAGATTCTTGTCGATTGTCCCAGTCTCAGAGATTTTTGCGCACGTTACCTGTCTTGGTTCCGGGACCAGCGGGGTCGCTACCACTTATCCTTTGTACTTGGAAAGGTCTCGTGCACACAGGCTTGGACTGTTTGACTTCTTGGAGGAGGCTGGCCTCCTTCATTTTATTTGACTCGTGTTGATTGCATGCCCCAGTGCCCTAGGGAGGCAGGTCTTCTCCCGCTGCCAGAGCGTGCTTTCTTTTTCTTGTTTTTGTTCTTATTGTTTTTTGTGAGGGTTTTTTATCGCTTAGTGTTTTTTATATATTTATTTTTAGTTTAATGCAACCTGGTATTAGGCTGGAAAATTATGCTCGACGACTTATGCCCTTGGAGGCAGTCGCCAAGGGCGACTTCTGCTACTTATCAATTATTACTACAATGACGTAAAATGGTGATATTATCGATATTAATACTACTATGACTATGTACTAGCTACTACTATTAGCAACAAAAGTAGTTCACCGAACCCACATTGTTGTGGTAGGAAGTCAAAAACAAAAGTCTCGTCCTTAAAAGTTTCAAAACAATTTTGTCATAAAAACACAAGGCACAGACCTCTCAAAATTTCTTTAACATTACAAAAAAAAATGATGCATTTTTGGGCACAAATATACAAAAATAATATAAACTTACCATAGCTTACGGAGACAGGCGCGCGTGACTTGTGACTGCACTCACTGATGAACTCAAACTGGCGTTCCTTGCAGTAGGCGGTGCGTTTGAATTCAGTGGGGCCGTTATGCACAGGGGACATTCATAACATAGCGCAGTGGCCAGTCCACTTTTGTTAATTTTCATTTTTCGGAAACGTTAGAGGATAATAAGAAGAAATGGAGATAGAACTGGGCTCCTTAAGGAAACTGGGGACCTGCGAGTGCCCTAAAGGTTATTAAACGTATTTATGAGATGATTATGCAAGAGTGTGTGCTCAACTGTGTATCTAGCCATTACACGATTGCATTTAGCAATGGTGGTTTCATTTATACGAATAAAGGATGTCTTTCCTTGTGTGTGGGTTCCTGAGGAAAGACAAGAGTGATTCCCCTGTCATCCTAACAATAGCAATTTCATAATACTTTAACTGGTTAACTCCCCTTCCCCCCATCCTTCCCACACACTAAGTTGATGCATAATATGTATGTAGACCGCCATGAGGCAGATTGGGGACGGAGCAGGGACGTCAGGCAAGCCAAAATTCTGCGGGGCACACTTAAAAAATAAATAAATAAATAAAAATCTAAGAGGCTTAAATTGAGATTAAATGCTTCGCGACTAAGATTAAAATATAGAGTTATAGAAGATATATAAAAATTTATTTTCTGAACTTCACCATTTGTAATTCTTTGGGTTTTAAAAAATTCACAAAATTTCGTTACTTATATTTATTTCTGAACCTCACCATTTTGTTTTTTGCTATTATAAAATAATTATTGGATATAACTTTGATAAAAAAATAAGTCATAACCAAACTAAGATCAAATTATTATTCCAATACTAAAAAAAAATCCCCTTCTTAAATTATAGTTAGTGATGATGATGATAATGCCCTATAATAAAGTCACAAATGATTGGATATAATGATTGAAAGGATGAAGAAGAGTTTCTTCCCTCGGGCCATCCGTCTGCTAAACTCCGAACCATACTGTAAGATTGCACTACACTAAATCTGTCAAGTGAAAATGCCCTGTCATAGTTTGCAGCGCATCCAAACACTACATGGGAAACAAAAAGCTGCATCTGTTTTCTTGTACTTTAACCACCGGTAGCGTTTTAACCAAGTTTCGTTGAAGCTTCTATGTTTATGTCCAATTAATATCTTGAGATAGGTTTCTTCCTCTCTTTGAATGGGCCCCTCCTTGGGTAACTATCCCTTGACAGAGGGTCTTGAGGAATAATAAAATCATCTTCCTCTGAAAAGTATATTAGACAATGCTTAGAGACTGTAAACAATTACACGTGGAATAGAATGTTTAGCTTACATAATGTCACAAAGAACAGTCCTGTTTCACACCTTAGATTACCCTACCTTCTATATCTCACTTCTCTGACTTGGGGAGGGCAGGGATTGCTCGTGCTCAACAGTGTGCCTTTCAGTCTGAAAGTCTGAGGAGAAAAAAAACTTTATTAGATCCCTTGCTGATTATAGCCTTGGTGGTTTTCTTTTATCAAACCACATAATTTTGTTCCTTTTACATATCAATATATTTCGATAAAAGAAAATAGACGATAATTCTAGATCTTTCCTTTGATAATCAGCTAACCTAAGTTAACATTACTTCTTTTTTGCATAAATCTCCTCTTGACTGAGAACAGAGACAAGGTTGGGGGCTTCTGGCTTTTTTTCAAGAAACTAGATATTTTTCGCTGCATTGTTCACCTGGTTGGAGAGATATGAAAATAATTCAGTATAGTGGTGGTAGCTAGCTACTCGTAACTATCAGCTCACTACCACAAGATTCACAGACTAGAATCAACTTGAGGAATCGTTAGCAATGGTCGCTAGGCGCTAACGTTAGCCAGCTAGCTAGCTAGAAACTAGCCTTATTTACTAGTAGCTGAGAGAGCCATGGCTCTGGTAGCTGATCGCTAACCTACCATTACTAGCTAGTTAACAACAACTCTAAACACTAAATGTCTTTATTTCTCAAATTAATTGCGTTTCATTTACACACGTCTGGAAGGGGACAGTTGGTCTACTAACCACTTCGACATCAACCGCTCTGTCTCTGAGCAACTTCAATCATCAACGAACGAACTGACTTTGATTCGGAACAAACTAATACCATAGAGAAAGGTGTGGTGGGGTGGTGACTTTTTGTGGTATGATCAATTACAAATTCGAAGAACACATTTGACTCATACTATAAAATAATCATAACTACATTGTATGGTATTAAAAATAATATATATATATATATATATATATATATATATATATATATATATATATATATATATATATATATATATATATATATATATATATATATATATATTATGAATTCCAGATACAAATAACCTTTGGGGCATTCGTACATAACCTGGATTGCAATGGGAGAAAAGAGAGAGTTCTTGGAAATCAAACTTCGAATTTCAGTCTTATTTCACGCCCCCAACTCATTTTACTGTGAGGTTTATGGAAGTCACACTTATTGATCATTTAGAAGGAATGTCATCCCCACTTTAAGTTTAAAATGGCCTATAATATTAAGGTCATCTTATAAAAGGACAATTGCCGCTGAAAGTGCTAACTTTTTATAAATTCATGCAAGTAGCGACCCTTTATCTCAAGAAGCATGATGCATTTCTTATTCATGTGGCCGAAGCCCATATTCGAACCATTGTGTATGTAGAGATGTAAATTTTTTATATGTCCGAATAAGGATAATTATTGATTATTTGTGTCTAAATGTCAGTAAGCTACGGGGAACACACTATTGTGAAACTAAAAACAGGGGGACGGGGTGTTACTAAAATTCAAAATATGTAATGCAGCTGAAAATAATAGCATGAAAGATAATTTGACGTTAGTTTTAGTTTAATCAGCAAATATCCAGAACAAGTAGCGAGTGAGAAAAAATATCGTACGCCTGGTCATGTGGCGCAATATCGTACAGGTCTATTTTCCAGAACTTGTCTTTACACCGATATTCCTGAGTCATGATTGTTCTTCATACCTCTATGTAGCTTTGTGGTAAGGTTGAGCAATTACATGAAATAAGTGTAACTAAAGGACGAAAAAAATTATATTTTTTTACTGGGAGAAATAAATATAAATAATGAATCCTGTAGCTCTAATGGATGGATACCAGGTCTGTAATCTATAATTTCAATAGTACACATAAACGTATCAGTGAAGGATTATAAAATAGGATAATAAATGATATGAAATTCAAATTTTCCATACTTTTTATCGTTAACTCCTATAGTATAAAAAACATTCTCAGATATTTATATTAAGAATGAGAGAAAGGCCTCTCCCCAGGCAATGGGCTCAGATTCGTTTTTTTAGTGCCCTTCCTGCCCCAGGCTTTTTATGATGATTTTTTGCTGTGCAAGCAGTTTTTCCCTAAACGTTTTATATTACCTCCCCCCCCTTATTCCTTCATATGCTAGGCCAGGCGAAGAGCGAAGGTGTTAATTCCCAATGTTTATAGTGATGATCACTGTCAACCATCCACTCGTTAAAAATACACTATTCACGCCTGTACCTGTAAGTGCCCAACAATGATTGCATGGCACGCATTTATGACACGCACCCCTCCTACTCTATCAAGCATAAGGGCACCTTCGTTTTTGTAGTCCATGTTTGCCCTTCATAACGGCGGGGTGTTATGTGGTGAAGCTTCTTTTACGGTCAGGTTTTATCCCTCGGAAGATTGGCCGCTATGTGGCGTAGCGTCGTGTCTATTCAGGATTCATTCCTGGGTACAACCACGCTTCCTCAAAAGTACCCTCCACGCACACCTACACACACTTGGTCCCTATTCGTACTCGATCCCCTTTCTCTTAAACACACATGATCCACCTTTTCCGCTCTCTTCCAACGCTTCGCACCCCAGGATACACTTGTATACAGTTGACTGTGTAATAGGAGTTAGAGGACTGTCGGTTACTAGGACTGACTGTCATAGGACCAATTTCGCAGAAACCGATTTAAACCTATGTAATGAACATGATCTTTGTTTACTATGAGCAGGGCGCCGTTTATTCCGACCCCCCAATTTAGCATATTTTAAAAATTAAATCTGGTTAATTTACTCCATTTTAATTTTTATTTAGTAATTTATGCCTTTTCGTTCTTTATAAAAGTCCACTTTAAAGATTCTCAGTTTATAACTAAAGCTAAAAGTAAAATTTACTGATGTCCTAAAAAAAAAATAAGATAAATTGGCCGCAGTGACGCGCAAGTTACGTGCTCCATCAAGTACCGAGACGAGCGGGGCGCTACCGTTTGCCCCTTGTGGTCGAGAGTCGAGACGGATACATGCACACATTTGTTGACTGTGTACGACTTTCTGGATGAGCCCAGCTTCCTTCATTTGACACTTTAGCGTTGGTCGCATGCTCCGGTTGCGGGGGAAGGCGAGTCTCTCCCGAGGCCGGAGTGTGTGCTTCCTTCTTCTTACGTTTTTGTTTGGTTTTGTTTAATGTTTTATTGATTTGTTGTAGTCTTTAATGTAGGCTAAAATTGATTACGGCGCTTTATATTATTCGTGGTAGTCTCCAGATGGACGTCTTAATAAAATAGCAACAGGGGCAAAAGGTGATCATGAGTTAGTCCTTTTGCTGTGTCCTTCGCTTGCCTGGTCTTGTACCTACAGATATGATTTTGTTAATTCTAAGTTGGTTAATAAATAAATTTCCATTATTTACTCGCGCAACCTTTAGATGTTGCTTATTATGCATTCTAAAAGGTTAGTTTTTAGAAAAAAATGTTTACTATAAATATCGTAGAACAAACATACTTCCGTTATGTTCGGTGGGTTAAAATTCTTGGTTCCTATGTGGTCGATTAGGTGGAATCCATCCCTTTACAAGTCTTATTTCCATACATTTTATTTTCATTTCAGACCGCCTCATAATATGGTCGCACCCTCATTCACACCTCTCCACAACTTGGATAACTATTACCCATTTATTCCTCACTCTATCCACCCTTATCCCGCAAAGCCTCCCTTCAAATTGTTTATTTGCTCCCAGGTCACAAATTCGAGAACCTGACATTTTAGGCCCCAGCATCTAAGTTCGGTCAATCCACGCTATGTTGTCCCCACCCCCACCCCCCACTCCATCTCTCGTGGATTTTCTTGAAATCAAATTCCAGACTGTTTGATCCGTCCTAAGCTGATTGCAGGAGGGTTTTTTTTTTAATGATTCCATCTAGCGACTAGCTACTAGGGTTAAAGGTCGCCTGTTACTCATTTAGGTGTGTTATCACTGTTTTTAATTATTTAACCATTTTAAAAAGATTAATCACTATTTTTTTCTCATTTTTTACTTTGCCCGCTCGCTATTCACAGGCATTAAAATAAAAATGACTAAATCCTCTCCTTTGTTTTAGCTAAATTTGATAATTATATTTTTCACTCGCTGTTAACGCATTGCGTTACTGCGCCAATAGTCTATTTTCGCCTTCCGCAAAGGGACTTTAATCGCTGAGGCTCCTTTGATGAATTTGTCCAAGGAGGATTCGAATGTTCCGCTGCCCCATGAGTTAAAGAATTAGTGAGGTTTGCCATAAACAAAATCATTTTTCAAGTTTTTTACCCTCACCCCAACCTTGAACATGAGAGGCGTGCTGCCCAATATTGAGACTTTGCGGGCGTTAACATAAAAGTGTAATCTGCTTTGCTACGTTAGCACGTTTCGCTTCTGATGTCTCTTTGTAATGTTTAGGCTGACGTCGTAGTGCTCTGACCTATTTAATGCCATTTTTTTTTTTTACTCTTTCTAGAGTATGAGAATAATTTTAAATGTTAAGCAATATAAAACGGCGAAGGTGGTGTACGATTTAGCATGAGCCTACATGCTGTGGCTGACATGAACGATTTGGCTCCTCCCCTTAGCTCCAGCCTCCACTCCAGATTCAAATATTTTATTAAAAAAAAAAGCAGTAAATTTGAGTCTCGCTGTGTGCGCTGCGGAAAATAAATTACAGTAAATTTTACTTTTAACTCTTTTGTTTTACTCAAATATTATGATTTAGCATACTTTCTCTTAAAAAGTATTTCAAAACATTCATAATAGTACTGTTTGTCCATCTTGTATTATTTTTACTCTTTTTTCCTATCAATCTTTACTCACTACTTTAAATTTGTTTACTTTTTTCAAACACAATTTTATGTTGAGATCGTTGCATAATTTTACTTTCAAACATGCATGACTTGAAGAATTGTTGTTACTTTTAAAAGAAGTAAATTATTTTATGAATTTGATCAACGTCATAGATTTGTGGAAAATTCACAATTCCTTGATCACGTAAGGAATAAAGAAATCGGTGTAAAATACTATAACGGACTCCCGTTTCGCTGGCGGACTGACGACTGACGGGTAAGGGGCGCGGCGATTTGCCATCCGGGCCGCCGTGCTGACTGGATTCAGCACCCCGTCCGACCCCAGCTTAGCCTGTTCTCCTTCCTTCAAAACACTTGTGCCCCCCCCCCTCGCTGTTTCCTAGCTTTTCATACAACCTCTCCCATAACTTTCTCTGGTCAGCCAATAATTTCACAGGGTAGATGCTTACCTTCTTCACAGCCAAATATCCCAGATCGGGGCAGAGGGGGGAGGGGACAATTTTTCCTAACCCCTGAGCTCCGGTTTGCAATAGTTGATTTTTAACAACATGCTTTATCCCCACCCATACCTTCCTCACATCCCCTTTCCTTCTCACTTCCCCATCTATCTTTGTTTTTACGCCGTGCCCAAGGTGGAGCCGCCATGCTGAAGGGCTGCCAGGTCACCAGGCGGAAGGGGTTGCCTTAAATGGCGGCACCTGGCTCTGCCAGGACCGTACGCACCCCTTGCAGAGCGGGCTACTGGAGGGGTGATGAGCGTTTGCTCCCGTAAGAAAAAGAGGGTCACCATGCCTAATGATGAAAAAACAAATTTTCTCCCCTCAATTTCTCTCAGTCCATCATCGGAGCCACCCTCGGGCAGCTCCCCAGATAAAACGGAGGTCCCCCTGCCCTGTGCTTGCGCAGGGGACCCTCCAAATTTCTCTAACCGGAGAGGAGACATACTCCTCTCCTTCGCCTACGGGTGTAGGGGACTCTCCCTCACCCCCTTGTGGCACCTCCCTCTTTCCAGCAGCAATCCCCCCCCCTTTACTTTCCAAGGGGATTGCCAAGAAAGCCAGCAGGCAGCCAGTAGCCGACCGCTCCCAATTGAAGCGGCTCGGTAGGGCAAACCACCTTAGGGAGGAAAAAGAAGCCAGGCTCCTTCGGTCACTTCACTCAAAAGACCTGCTGGCTAGAATATTAAACCTTCCCGGGGTCAAGGCTTGTGCCTCCCAAGACATGACTAATGACGCTGCTGCCAATAGGACCTGTGATGTCCTGAGGGGGGGGGCAACTGGAGCCCCCTTCCCCTGAGATAGTCATGGTCCTTGAGGCAACCCAGCCTCAGGCGGTAGGGCCCTCCATGGGAGCGAATCCGGGCCTGGCGCGAAGCACCAAACTTGAGTCCGCCCCTATGCAAAGTCCTCTTCAAACGGCTAGGGTTTCCAAGGCACTACAAGGAGGGGAGCGATCTCCCTTAGAGCTGGCCGACCATTGGGCGGTCAAGGTCGAGCGTGTGATGAGAAAACAGGGAGGGGCCTCGAGACCCACCCCTACACTCTTCGTCACGTTCGACTGTGACAAGCTCTCTGAGTCGGTGCGTGCCGGTTGGTACCGCTACCGCGTGAAGGCATTCGTGCCACTGCCGCGGAGATGCTATTACTGTCACTGCTTCAGCCATACGAATCGATCATGTAGAGGTGCAAAGTCGGGGTCACCCGAAGTATGTGTAAATTGCTCCAAATCGTGTGTGGCCAAGTGTGTCAATTGCGGAGAGCCGTACCTCGCCTCTTCGAAGCAATGTGGTGCATATCTCCTTGAGAAAGAAATCCTAGCAATTCAGGCCCAAGATCGATTCTTTTCCGCGAGGCTAAGAACTTGGTCCTGGCGCGCCCGGCTCTGCCTGGGACGTTTTACGCCTCAATGGTTAGAAAGACACCCTCTGCTCCTGGCCCATCCAGGCCAACGAGCACGATTGTTTCCGCGCCCATTCGGAGCCATTCTGCAGGTTCTACTCAACCCAGGCGCTTCCCTGGCAAAGCTGGCCGCACAAAGGGTTCACACCTAGCCCCAGCTAAAACCAGGGCTCCCCCCCTTCCCCCAACGTGACCATTTCCCGTAAGGCGAAAAGGTCACGCTCCTCCACCGAGTCGTTAGTCTCACAGGAGGCAACACCCCTAAAGTTGGTCGCCAGGCCATCTTCCGTGGTTCCTAAAGCTGTCCCCCGAAAGGAGCTTCGGCTCATTTGCCCACGCCTAGTAGTGGGCTGAGTGGCTCGGAGAAGGTGGTTCCTCGAAAAGAGGCGTCCCATGCCTCCGTAGCTGCTAAGCCCGCCTATGGTTTCGAGGCGGAGGGACGAAAAGACTCGCATGGCGAGCCCAACCTTCCCCAATTCATCCTCGAAGGCGACAGCGCCTTCAGCGCTTTGTCCGGCCAACAGCGCCCGGGATTCAGCCCCCGGGAAGCGTACGGCCATTCCCGTGAGGGTCTTCTCTTCGAAGAAGGCCCCAGCATACCCTCCGAGCTAGGCCTGGAGGGCATATTCCTTCAATGGAATTGCCGTGGACTCCGGGCCAACTAGGATGATCTGCGGAAGCTGGTCTCGTCCCGTTTCCCGTTAGCTATTTTTTTTCTGCACGAGACCATGCTAGGCGCGTGCCCCCTGCCCGCCATCTCGGGGTATAATGGTCTTGCGACCCCGACACCACGAGATGGTCGGGCTGGGGGATGCGCAGTTTACATCCGGAATGATGTCTTCGTTCTTACTTTAACTTTAGATACCTCCTTTCAGGCAGTGGCTGTGCAGCTTCACCTGGATAGGAGGTATACTATCATTTCTTCATACATTCCACTTCAGCTGACTTCGACGTGGGGGACTTCCGCCGCGTCGTGGCACAGTTGACGAGGCCCTTTCTCTTGCTAGGAGAGCTTAACGGGAGGAATCCTTTATAGGGAGATTACTCAATAAATCCCAGGGGACAAGTCCTTGCTGATCCAATCGAAGAGCTTGAGATAGGTGTCCTAAATGTGGGTGAGTTTACGCATCACTGCCCGAGAACCGCTTCATTTTCATGCCTTGATCTATCTTTGTGCTCTTCAGATGCACATCCTGATTTTAATTTGGGGGGTGGTCAATGACCTCCATGGTCGTGATCACTTTCCCATTCAAATATCATTTTCAGGGCAACTGCTGCCTGAGAGCTCACCTTGGTGGTGCTTGGCGCGGTGGCCTGCATTTCAGGAAATGACTGAATTCTCTATCTCAGTCGAGGAGTTTAGGTCGATAGATGAGGCCGTTGAGTTCTTCTCCGGCAACCTCATCGCCGGAGGCCTGACTACTATTCCCAGAACGTCTGGCCGTTTTGCACCCCGACCACTCCCGTGGTGGTCTGCCGAGTGTGAGACGGCCCTCAAACAGAAGCGTTATGCCTACATGCGCTATAAGCGCAGCCGAACGATTTCACTGTCGCTGAATTTCGTCGGGCTAGGGCTAGGTTCCGGTATATTTCGAAGCACGCCCGCCCGCTGCTCTTCTTGGTGGGCATACGTGTCTGCACTTAACGGGAAGACCCCTCTAGCAGAGGTATGGAAGCGAGTCAAAAGGATTCGGGGCAAGTAGTCGTAGGACCCCCCTCTCGTTCTCCAGGAGAATGGGACCGCAATCTCGGACATCGCGTCTGTTGCGGAATCCTTCGCGACCGCTTTTTCCGCATTCTCTAGCCGGGATGCTGCTCCACCAGCATTCAATGCACGTCGCGATGTCGCGGAAGGCCGCCGACTGAACTTTACCTCCAGAGGCGGAGAACCCTTCAACGAAAGGTTTACTGTGAGTGAGTTGCGCTCCGCTCTTTCTTCGTGCGCGGACACCGCCCATGATCCCGACCATGACCCGTACGTCATGCTTCGACACCTGGGTGAGCGAGGCATAGCCTTTCTGTTAGATTTGTTTAACAGGATCTGGGTGGAGGGTCTTCTCCCAGATTTCTTGCGAATCGCTACTGTGTTCGCCTTTCGCAAACCGGGCAGAGATCACTCTACTCCGGCCGGTTTTCGCCCGATCTCTCTAAACTCTTGAGTGTGCAAGTTGATGGAGAAATTGGTAAATGTTAGATTAGGCTTTTTCATGGACAGCGGAGGCCATCTGTCTTCTGCACAGTGAGGCTTCCGCAAGTTCGACTCCACGTCGGATGCTCTGCTCCGACCGGAAAATGCCGTCTGCGAAGCTTTCCTTCGTAGACAGCACTACGCCACGGTGTTTTTCGATCTGGAGAAGGCCTATGATACCGCATGGCAATACCGTATCATGGAGACTCTCCCCTCTTTGGGGCGAGGGGACGTCTCCCAATGTTTATATCTGAATTTTTGCGAGATCGTCGATTCCGCGTACGGGTGGGTGGAGCCCTCTCCGGCCCAAAGGAGTAGGAAGAAGGTGTCCCGCAGGGAAGTGTCCTCAGTGTCACACTCTTTGCCCTGAGCATCAACGGCATCACCTCAGTGCTGCCGGGAGATGTTTTCGCTACGCTCAACGTGAATGACCTTACGATCTCTTGGCCCAGAGGCCAACTCTGGAGCGTCGACTCCAACAGGCATTGGACCGCGTCTCTCGCTATGCCGAAGCGCACAGGTTTCGGTTTCCCTTGGCCGAGACTAAGCTGGTGCACTTTTGCCGCCATCCACAGCTCCACCCAGACCCAGACTCGTTTCTTAATAGGGTGCGCATGGAAGTGGTGGAATCGCACCGTTTCCCTGGTCTTGTATTTGACAGACGACTCACATGGGAGGCTCATATTCGCAGCCTTAGTGTCTCTTGTACCCGCGCCATGGATATTCTCCGTTCCGTGACGTTCATCGCTTGAGGTGCTGATAGAGCTACTGCCTTACATTTTTATCGATCCTTTGTTCTTTCGAAGCTCGACTACGGATGCGAGTTTTATGCATCCGCAGCCGAGCGTTTATTGCGGAAGGTGGACTCGCTGCACCACACTGGCCTTCGCCTTGCGACCGGTGCCTTCCGCACTTGCCCTATTGACAGCCTGTTGGTCGAGGCTGAGGAGATGCCACTTCCTCTACGCCGCGTACAGTGCATCACTCGCCTCTACGCGCGAGTCAGGCGCCTCTCCCAGTTGCCAACAGATCTCACTGCATCCGCAGCTGATTTCGATGGTGCCTATGCCGCCTAGAGACGCCAGTCATACAGTAATACCTTTGGGTTTAGGGCCAGTAAAGTCCTTCGAGAGATAGGTATAGCTCTCAGGCCGGTAGCGCTCGCGGGTTCTGCCCAGGACACCACCCTCGAGGGTACCACATTTGGCTATTTGTCGCCACGCCTCTGCTCTCAAAGCTTGTACAGCCCGGGGAGTATTGCGTTTGACCTTTTTGGAGCACACCTCGTAGCACGCTGTAACTGTGCCAGTGTATAAGGATGGCTCCAAGTCCCAAGAAGGGGTCGGCTTCCACGCTGACTCTGTTTGAAGTCAGCGGGGATCTGCCAGGAGCTGCGTCTGTCTTCACGACTGAGCTGGTGGCAATCCATTACTCGGTACGGGAGATTACACGACGTGCCCGGTTCGGAGACCTGATTGTTAGTTATTCTGACTGTTTGAATTCAGCGGGACTCTGCCAGGCGCTGCGTCTGTCTTCACTGCTGAGCTGGTGGCAATATACCACTCGGTACGTGAGATTACGCGACGTGCCCGGTTCGGAGACTAGATTGTGATCTATAGTGACTCACAAAGCACCCTGAGTGTTCTCGGGGAATTGTAATCCCCTCATCCCCTGGTTCGCGATATCCGTGACGCCACGGTTTTGGTAATCCGGGCAGATGTCAAGATTATCTTTTGCTGAGTTCCTGGACTGTAGGAATTGCGGGGAATGAGAGCGCCAGAGATTCCGCGAGGACTCTGCGACCAGACCAACGTTTTGCTCTTCCTCACACCGACTACAAGGTAGGAACACAGCTCTTCGGACTGCTTGGCAAAGAAGATGGGAGACGTTCGAAAGAAACTTAAAGTTGTTCCCATCAATCTATCCCCCAATTCCGCGACGGCTTCAGGTCGCTTTCTGTCGCCTCCGAATCGGATACACTCGTGTGACGCATCGCTATTTGATGGAGCGCTCGTCTGCGCCCTATTGCGACGACTGAGTCGTCCCCCAGACTGTTCGGCACATTCTTGTCGAATGTCCCAGTCTGGGTGATCTTCGCGCACGTTACCTGTCCCGGTACAGGGATGGGCGGGGTCGCTACCGCCTGTCCTTTGTACTCGGGACGAGTGCGTGCACATTGACTGGTGGACTTGTTGACTTTTGGGGGGAGGCCAGCCTTCTCCTTATTATTTAAGCAGGGTTTGATTTTGTTTTTTGTTTTGTTTTTTGCTTTTGTTTTTATCCCCTTTAGGTTGCACGCTCCTGCGCCGGGGGGACCTCCCCCCGACGCAGGAGCTTGCTTCCTTTCCCCTTTTTGGGGGTGCTTTTCGTCTCTTAAATTTTATTTAAAAGTGGCCTAGAACTAGGCCTGTTTTAATACGGTGACTTATGCCCAAGTAGGCAGTCGCTAGATGAGCTCTAAAAAAAAAAAAAAATCAACTATGGATCTCGGTCTTCTTCGGCGGGGGAGGGCGAGCCTTTCCCCGTCGATGGAGCTCGCTCTATATTTTTTCAATTTGTATGTTTTTCCTTTTGCTTTTTGTTTGTATTTTTTTTTTAATTTGGCTTTTAATATAGCCTAGATTTAGTCTAGCTTGAGTACGGCGACTTATGCCCTATAAGGCTTTCGCCAGATGAGATATATAAAATGAAAAATTGAAACACTGACAGAATATGCGCCGACGGAAGCGATTCTCGACCGTCTCCCGAACCGTCACTAACCCGAAAAGCAAAGACGACCTTCGGAATTTAATGTTTCCGTCAGTCGTCAGCGAAACGGGAGTTCGTCAGTGACGGACTGACGGACCTTCCGTCATCGGTACTGACGGACTGCCTACCACACTGCATATATGTATATCAAAATTAATTTTACAAACTGCCCAGGAAACAACTGTCAATAGAGATTTTGTCTAGTCTATATTTTATGATGAAAGGGGGAGGGAGATTTATGTTGAAGATTCCTTAAAAAATTGGAAGACATCTCTGTTTACTGAAATTGAGCCCAATCAGCAGCAGATTTTTTATTAGATGAGGTGAACAAATTTGTTAAAAAACATTCTTATCTCTATAAAGAAGATATTGAAGTAGAGAGACCGCCCATAACTAGATCTGAAATATTAATTTCCATCCTGGCTCTCAGATTATGTGGAAATGCTGTGTAAAGTAATTAAAGAAAGACGAACATTTTGATAGAGATGGCTCAATCTCATGCAGTGAGGACCCAGCTGAGGGAATATTTTCAATCCTTGGATTGAAAATTCTTACATGAAAGGACTAACATCCTCTATTGTTAGTCTGCAATAAATAAATAAAGCCCAGTGTGAGTAGCTATTAGCTTTATCTTATTTTTTTAATATTAAGTTATTGTCGTAAGGTGTCCCTACACATGACACCAGAATTATATAATGTTTGTTGCAGAGTCGAATGTCGATGCTAGCCGAGGATTGACTCTGCGGTGACGCGGGAAGGGAGCACGCCATAAATTGGGATATAGATCCTAGTGCGAGAGTTAAATAATCAAAATCGAGCGCGGTTGGCCTAAATAATCAATTCTTAGAGTTTCTGGGTTAAATAAATAACAATAAATAAGATGAGACCCGAGATACCAAACGGGAGGGGGGGGGGGGGATACAAATGACTCGACGGGGACGATAGTCCGAGAGAGGCTGCACGATGATTGCTTCCAGGGAAAGTGGGAGAGGGCAAATATCGGGGACACTCACGTGAAACCTAATTGAGTGGAGGCTTTGGATACGACGAGAAAGCGGGGCACTGCAAAGTTCCACTTGCAAAATACCTTCTTCTTTAACCTCGCTGTAAAATGAGCGAGGGAGTCTCCAGATGAGAACGAAGTTGATACCCGAGTGATAGATGCCTGTCCGTGTCTATCGTCTGTCCGGCGGGAACTCTGGCCTTAGGTACGAGCGAGGCCGGGTAGAGAGGTGACGCGTCGCGCTCGTGGCTGGAAGCCGTTGAGAGGCGGAGCAGGGCGTATGAGACTGTACGTGGCTGCTAACCAAGACGGGGTTGTAAGGTACTAATTTCTCAAAGATCTTCCCGAACTATTTATACTGCCTCGGCAGAAACGGGTCGCCAGAGGCTCCCCAAAGGGAGACGGGGATCTCATTAGACTTGGCGCGCCAGGGAGGAGGGGATATTTTCTGCGAGCATCATAGGCTCGTGCGAAAGTCTTCGACGCCGTAGGTCTGGCGCCAATTAGGCGATGCGACGGGGGAATCCAACACGGATCACACGACCGCAGGAAATTCTCGCTGCTACCTTGGGGCTGTCTGGGCGTGCAGGTGCATCTTCTCTCAAGCGTCAAGGGTAGACGTTAGGTTCTAGGAGGGGGGGGGGGGGTAACCTTCTATCTCTGACATTTATACAACTTTTGTTTTCTATGATCATATAATGTATTATTCATTATATGCTTTTTAGTTCAGGAGTAAAATTAATAAGTAAATTTGGAGCTCTGCTTCCATAATTTTTTTCAAATCTGGAGTCGTTCCCGACTACCATGTGTCTGCATTAGGATCTTCGGCTATATTTCTTCCATGTATTTTCACTGCTCTCATCTTCGCCCCTTTCTTTGCAGATCTCTCCTTAAGAACTGCGTTTGTTTTAGATATAAATTTAACTTTTAAAAAAAGAAAAGTCAAGATTTTAACACTGATTTCAGTAATTCCCCAGATTAACGACTCCACTTTTTGGGGGGCAGAAATGTTACTTTCAATCTATTCTATAGACCTATTTCAATTGTCTGTTGCTATTTATTCGACTCGGAAAGCATTATTTTCAGAGTTATTAGCACTTAAAAGTAGTATTTTCCGAGTCATCGAGCTACTATTTACTTGCCGCGGCTAGCCCTGTCGGCATGGCATCATAAGCGTCGGGGAAAAAGAGATTGGTCGCACCGATTCAAGAAATACCCATTTCCCACGATCATGATTAGCATCACATTTAGGTAAAACGATAATTTAACTACAATGTAGAAAGTTAGGAGTAGTAGGTTATTTAAACAGGTTTAGTTTTGGTAATTCTACAGATTAACAACTAATTTTTACGCTAGAATGCAAGCACTATTGTATCACAACCGGTAATTTTCAAGGAGAGGGCCGCACAATCTTTTAGCGATTGCTTCGGCTACATTCTTTGCCAATTTGTAGCTTTTTATACTTTGGTTTATATAGTTCGTTTATATAAGTTTAATATACTTACTTATCTTTCTATATATTTATGGGCGCTTTGCTATAAATATCTCTATTTTTAAAAAAATACGAAAATGCATCTTCACTCTTTTAGGCGCGCAAATTTCTAATTGTAATGTTATCACGAAAAATAGATTTGCAGCTATCTTGTTATTGATATCTTGTTTTAACCCAACAAAAGAATGGGTTACGTGGGGGTTTAGGTAGGTTAGTTCTGTTTATTTTTTAAAATCACTTAAAACTAAATGTGCTTAAATAACCTAATACCCCTAACCTTCTATATCGTAGTTAAATTTGTATCATTATTTTATATCTATTTCTTGAATCGGTGCAATGAAACATTTTTACGAAGCTTATGACATCATAGCAGCGGAAAATAATAGGGTCAATGTTCATTTTTAATTTAAAATGTAACGCGGATTATTTCCATAAAAAAAAAATGCAGAAAAGAATAAAAACAAGTAGTGTGCTATATGCTTTCAAAATATAAAAAAACCCAACAATTCCAACGTCGTTTTTCAGCACGTACCCACACAGTTGACGATACATATGCAATAAGCTTTAGAAAGAACTCAAAAGTTATAGAAAAATTGTGTTTTTTCGTATTTCTAAACATAATGGGACAAATTGAAAAAGAAAAACAAGCCATGATTGGTCAATTTTGTTGACAGATGAACATGAGTGATTAACGCTGGGTAAGTTTAAAATGCTCTTAAAAGGCTAAAAATGGCCCCCAAAATAGCCAAACAAAAGTGGCTACAAAATCATGCGCCCCTCTCCTTGAAAATTGCTTCCCAATCGTCACAAAGATCAGCCATTTTGAACTGAAGCCAAACGAAAGCTATGCCACGGTAAGTTTGCAAGAATAGGCTTCTTGTTTCGTTCTTTTCCGGTGGGAAAACCGGCACAAAAAAACATACAGAACTTAACAAAACCAAACCTAACCAAACGGACCCACAAAACCTAACCTAGCCTAAGCACAAACTAAAAAACCTAACCAACCCCTAAACTGCAACTAACACAAGCATATTTTCTTTTCAAAAAAGCTATCAATAATAAGATGGGTGCCAATATATTTTCGTTAAAACAAAATATGTAGAAATTTTCTAAGCATAACTAGTGTAGATGCTAAATATTATATATTTACAGTACATTATATATTTATTATATATTTACGATATATGTATATTATATACGAGGGGCAGTCAATAAGTTTTGCGAATCAGTAAGGTAAAACAGAGGAAGGGGGGGGGGCTGTTTGTGGGGGTCTTAGGACAAGTTATGACAAGTCATGACCTGCAGCCGCACGCTCCTGCCTCGTCTATTTAAGAAGCAGTAGCTGATCGCAGATCGTCAGTCACAAATTTTTCAACGATGGAGAAGGTTGAGCACCGCGCAGTGATCAAATTTTTGACCAAGGAAGGCAAGTTCCATGAACGCATGGTTGCAGTGTACACCGACACCGCCCCTTCCTATGCAACCATTGCTCGTTGGAATGGGGAGTTCCGCCATGGTCGTGAGTCCCTTGAAGATGACCCCCCGTCAAGGACACCCGTCAGACGTGACCAACGAGGACAATGTGGCCCGTGTGGAGAGGATAATCCTTGAAAATCGACGGGTGGCGGTCGAAGAAATCGAGCGAGAACTTGGAATATCGCATGGAAGTGTTATCAACATCATCTACGACAATTTGGCCATGACCAAGGTCCCTAGAAACCTGACGCCCCATGACCGACTTCAAGTCGTCAAAGTCCACAAGGCCAGAGTTGCACAAGCTGCCCTGCGCGAGTGCGGATTCGAGGAACCTCAACCGTACCCCCTACAGTCCAGATCTGGCCCCTAGCGACTACTTTTTATTCCACCAGCTCAAGGCTGCACTGCGTGGACGCCGGTTTCGGGACGATGAAGATGTCCAGCTCGCCGCCCAAGAGTGGATTGAACAGCAGTCGGAAGATTTCTGGTTGTCGGGAATTCGAAGCCTCAGGGACAAGTGGCTCAAGTGCATTGAAGTCGAGGTTAGTTATATTTAAAAATAATAAAACACTTTTCCTCATATCTCGTTTCCTTATATCCGAATTGCAAAACTTATTGACCGCCCCTCGTAGCATTTCTTCATTATGGCAAGCCTTATTGAAAGCAACTGGTAATTTTGTATTAATATTTTCTTTTTAATTCTCTCGATTTATCGTATATTCGCCTTCTCTTCTTGAATGAACTGGTGAATGCGCTCCCTGAAGTTCATGAAAACTAAAGGTTTGTATCATAAGGAATGTAGCAGTAAATTAATACACTTTTCCACAATACTTTCTTACACTGACACGTTTCGATACGGCACGTATCATCTTCAGAGAGAAAGTGGACAACTATTACAAGAAATGAGTTAATATATTACAATATGTGGTTACATACTAACAAAGAAAAACATGGAATACGCGCAAACTAAATCTCATCAGAGCAGAGGGGGAGACGAGGTCAAAGGTGGGGAACTTCCGGCAGACGAGTATGGGTTTAGTAATTTTTTAAAATTTTAGGAGCCTATTTGGTGACTGCCCATGGGTTTAGTAAAGCAATTCGTGAAAATACTGGGGAACAGAAATTCTTAAGGCATTTGAGTACATCTTAAGTAAATTTTTAAAGATCACTAAGGCAAAGCTGAATAAAGAGGTCTACATCGGCCCACAAATTAAGGAACTACTAGAGATCAAAACTTCAGCACGTCTAGATTATCTGGAGCTTCTGAAGCCTGAAACTCATATGAAGGATTTGAAAATTTCTTGAAAAACAAGAGGTTCTCGGATTTTGAAAATGGCGTTAAAATACATAACATTATGTTACTATGGGATGTAACATGTCTCTCAAAGATGAGTCCCTTTATTTACATCTGGACGTTTTTGAGAACCTAAGAGTAGTGTCTGGCTTCAGTTGGCTGTCTGGCTTTGTTCTGGAAGGTTGTCTTACAGGAAGCTCCTGATTCTCATTGTAAGATTGGGATATAATACTGATTTGGGTGTGTAGTTTTTCTTGTATTTATTTAATACATCAATCATTGTGTAATAAATACATTAGTGATTAATACTTTTGGGGAAGATAACTGGCAGCAATCCTGAGCAAAACTTTTGGGGTGAGTGTTAACTTTTTCCTTAGTAAATTTCTGAGAGTATGGCTGTCTCTATAGATGGTGAGAGCATGCCGTTTGAAAGTAGTGTGTATGTGGTGTGTGATGCATGTGGAGTTAAAAGGAGAGTGAATGTAACTGAATGCGGTGTGTGTTTTCTGGAAGGAGAGGTTGAGTGGGGAATGTAAGAGGTTGAATGATTTGGTGTTTGAGGTGAGAAGAGATGCAAGTGTGCGATTGAAGGGTGAGATTAGTGCTAAGAGGGTGGAAGATAGGGCTAGGACTAGGAACAGTGTGGAAGTTGTGAGTGATGATGAATGGTGGGTGAAAATGGATAGGATAGATAAGTTAGGACAGATTAGGTGTAGGAAAAGGAAGGACATAGAACCTGTTAGGTTGACTAACAGATTCAATGTCCTGAGAGAGGAAGAGTGTGAAAGTGATTTGCCTGGTGTGATTGTGGATAAAAGCAGGATGGGTGGTAGTGTGACTGAGAGCAGGAGGGAGGGTAATGTTAGGCCAAGACAGAATAGGAGAATGACTGAGGTGCTAGGGATGGGTGACTTTCAGATTAGGTATTTAGATAGGAAGTTGAGTGATAGCAAGTGGAAGGGAATGAGAGTTTGTCTGCCGGGTGCTGGTGTAAGTGATGTTTGTGAGAGGTATGATAGGCTGGTTTCTGGGTGTGAGAGGGATGCAGTTGTGATTACGCATGTGGGAGTGAATGATGTAAAGAAGGTGGGTACAGGTGAGTTACGTGAGCAGTATAAAAGGTTAGTTGAAAGGATGAGTAAAAGCAGGGTAAAAGGTGTTGTTTCTGGTGTGCTTCCGAGATTGGATGTGGGGGTAGAATGGTTGTCGCGTGCAATTGGTTTGAATGAATTTGTAAAAGGACTGTATGAGTAGTTAGGATTGGTGTTTGTAGATGTCTGGGGTGAGTTTTACGGGAATAGGAGGTTGTATGCGATGGATGGGCTCCATCTTAGTCGGGCAGGTGTTGAGGTTCTATGGGGGGAGCTGGATAGTGTGATTAGGTCCTTACGGGTGGGAAACTAGAAGCTGTTAGAGGTAAGGGAATAACAGGAATAGAGGGCAGGTGTAGGAAATGGAAGGGATGCAGAGATAGAGGAATAGCTAGGGGGGAGGGCATACTGATGCGTTATAGGGGGACTAATGCACTAGTGAATGAGCAGATAACTAGGAATAAAAAAGCACGATGCAATGAAGATGGGAATAATAAAAAAACCTTAAAAATATACTACACAAATGGTCGGAGTATAAGGAATAAGATAGATCTCTTAAGAGCGTTAGCGAGTGAAGAGAATTTTGATATAATTGCGATAACAGAGTCATGGTTTGATTTGGCAGGTAATCACTTTAAACCAGAGGGTGAGATTGAGAGCTTTAACATGTTCCATACAGATAGGAATAGGAAGAGAGGAGGAGGGGTTATTATTTATATTAAAGATAATCTCCAGTGTTGTGTAAACAGTAAATTAAATTAGATGATAACACAGAGTCATTATGGCTAAATGTAAAGGAAGGTAAAAACAAGCTTGTCATAGGATTATTATACAGATCACCTAATCTTAGTAAGGAAGCTTCAAATCTTCTGTGGCAGGAGATAGAACGGGCATGTAGAAGTAAGCATGTGTGTATAATGGGCGATTTTAATTACAGAAATATAGACTGGGAAGCTCTCGTGGGTGATCAGGAGGCTGAGGAATTTTTTAATGTTGTCCAAGATAATTTTCTGAGGCAGATTATTAACGAACCCACTAGAGGTAATAATATACTGGATTTAGTTCTGACAAATAGGAAAGAAGTTATTAAGGATATTGAGATTGGGGGAAATTTGGGTAATAGTGACCATTGTGAAATTAGATTCAAGATGAATTGGAATGGTATTGATAGTAGCATGAACAATGTTAAAATTCCTGACTTTAGAAGAGCAAATTATAATGGGCTAAGGACTTACCTGGAGGCAGTTGTACAGAAACCAGGCAATCAAATCAAATCAGGAATAGATTCAATGATATCAGTTAGTGGAGACAATAATCACCAGGAGGAAGAGATTACAATTGAAGAGGAGTATGGAAGAATAATTGAGCAATTAATTACAGGTCAGATGATTAACATTCCATATAAGGAGATTAGGACTAAAAATAATGACCCAAAATGGATGACAGATAAAATTAAGCATTATATTGGCATTAAAAAGGGCATTTATAGGAAAATAAAAAATGGAGAGGATCACTTAAGGCAGAGATATAATGAACTAACAAGAGATGTTAAAAAGTTAATTAGAGTAGCAAGGAGAAATTATGAAATTAAAGTTGCAAATAGGGCAAAGGAAGATCCTAAAAGTTTTTTATCAATTATAAAAAACTAAGGTTAGAGATAAAATAGGCCCACTTATAGATTCCAATGGAGAATTAGTGAGTGATAGGGACTCAATGGCTGGAATGCTAAATGACTTTTTTCTCTCAGTATTTACACAGGAGGATACTCTAAATATACCCGAGGTGTCAATGATCTTTCGGGGTAATGATGAAGAGAAATTAAAGGATATCTTGATCACAAAGGAGATAGTGACAAAGGAAATTGATAAAATCAAAAGTAGTAAAGCACCCGGTCCTGATGAGCTCTTTCCTAGAATTTTGAAAGAATGTAAGGATGTGTTAAGTGAGCCCCTAGCATGCATCTTTAGAAAATCATTGGAGAGTGGCATTGTGCCAGTGGCATGGAAGAAAGCCAATGTGATACCTATATTTAAGAAAGGGGATAACACAAATATGTCTAATTACAGACCAGTAAGTTTGACATCAGTGGTAGGGAAAATGATGGAATCTATTATAGCAAGGAATATTAGAGATCACTTGGATAAGCATAAGTTGATAAAAGAATCACAGCATGGCTTTAGTAAGGGTAAATCCTGTCTGACTAATTTGCTGTCTTTTTATAGTAAGGTGTATGAAGCAGCAGATAATGATGAAAACTATGATATTTTATACTTGGACTTTAGTAAGGCTTTTGATCGAGTGCCACACTTACGGCTTCTGAGCAAAGTTAAAGCACACGGGATCGATGGCAGTATATTTAGGTGGATTCAGTCATGGCTTGGTGACAGACAGCAAAGAGTTAGTATAGATAGAGTTAAATCTGAGTGGGGGTGTGTTAGCAGGGGAGTTCCGCAAGGATCTGTTTTGATTCCCTTGCTATTCTTAATTTATATTAATGATCTTGACATAGGTATAAGTAGTGACCTGAGTAAATTTGCTGATGATACTAAGCTAGGTAGGGCCATTAGGGCTGATTCTGATGCTGTTGTAATGTAGGAGGAATTGACCATTCTGTCCAATTGGGCCGAGAAATGGCAAATGAAGTTTAACATAGACATGTAGTGTACTTAGTATAGGTAGAAATAATCCATTGAATAGTTATAAATTAAATGGGAGAATTTTAGGGAGGACCGATTGTTAGAGGGACTTGGGTATTTTGGTAAGTTCAGACCTTCGTCCTAGAAAGCAATGCCTAAATGCTAAGAATAAAGCTAATAGGATATTGGGATTCATTAGGAGGAGTGTAAGCAATAAGAGTGCTGAAGTCATTCTAAAACTGTATCTGGTGCTAGTTAGGCCTCATCTAGACTATGCAGTACAATTTTGGTCACCATATTATAGGAAGGATATTGATTTGCTTGAGTCTGTGCAGAGAAGGATGACAAAGATGATTGGTGGGCTAAGGAACTTACCTTATGGTGAAAGGCTCAGAAAACTAAATCTACATACATTGGAAAGGAGAAGAGTCAGAGGGGAATTGATTGAAGTCTTCAAATGGGTAAAAGGATATAATAAAGGGGATCTGGGTAAGGTTCTTATACTTAGTGAACATGACAGGACACGTAGCAATGGGTTTAAGATTGATAAGTATAGGTTTAGGAAGGAGATTGGGATGAATTGGTTTACAAATCGTGTGGTAAATGAATGGAATAGGCTCACTAGACATGTGATAGAAGCCTCCTCTCTGGGTAGTTTTAAGAATAGATTAGATAAATATATTGATGAAGCTGCTAGATGGGACTGACTTTTTTTATGCACATATGTATATATTTTTCTAAGGAGTGGGGAGATTATATTTTGCGGTTGCATGAATGGACATAATCCTCTGGATTCATATTATGTATATTGTAGATTAGATCTGACGAACTCCTGTTAAGGGTGACAATGTTGATGACTTTTCTCTGGTAAGAAATCTTTTGTGTGTTGACTGGAACAGGAGCTGCCAAGTGTAGGCCATGAATGGTCTTTTGCAGTCTCCTTCTTTTCTTATGTTCTTATGAAGAAAGAGAGCGCTTCCATCAAGTTATCTCATCATAAAGCATCGATACCAAGGTTTCTGGAACGAAGGGATGCTTGCTGATTACAGCTGGAAGCTGTGCAAAGACGAACTTGAAATGGATCGTCACACAAAGTCCAATATTTAACGGTTTTAAGGTAGCTGTGTGTTTTATTTTAATTCAAATGTTTTAAGCTGTACCAATATATATTTTGTGACCTGTATAGCATGCCCATGGCACGTCAGAAACACCTTGTTTTGTTTTTGCTTGAAATGTTAGTTTGCCAAAATGTATAAGGTTTGTTCTATTGTATACTTGGTATGTATGTATACTTATCTATGCATGCCTCACAGATGGGAATATTGAATTTCTGCAATAAATCAACATCAGGCATAAGCCTTATCATTTTACTTTTGTTTATGCATATAACTAACTACAGAGACATGAAAGAAGTGAATACACACCCACAGTTTTTTGACGGATGGTAGTGGTCGAATTTTTATTTCCAAGGTTATCAGTAATCCTCATAAAAGTACATACTCCAAAAGTAACCCAGAAGTAATCAAGAAGAGACCTTGAACAGGGCAATACGAGACTTCGGACTTGACCATATAGACAATGACTCAATATTTTCTCTATCACTCTTCCTTAGAGCGTGTCGGATAGGGAAAGCTTTGTCTCCATAGGTACCCACACAAGCAGGAGCCTTATTTGAACCTTGCGGCTTATCTTGAGAAGGCTGCAGCTTAGCAAGGGACGAGTTAAACACATGTGAGCGGCCAAAAAACTGTATGGGCTAGGCGTTAGGTAGGTCTAGGATAGGACTACCGACACACTAGCGGAATAAGCCAGAGCCTTAGCTGTATCACAACCACACTCTAAAGCTTATTATCACATCAACACCTCCCTTTTTACCTGTTTAAAGATACAAGACTGGAATTGGTTAAAACATCATGGATTCGTCGAAAGGGGTCCTTTTGCGCAAATGGTGAGGGTGCGAAAAAAACGACAGACAAGGGCATTTAAGATATATGGAGAAATCGGCACGGTAATGCTTAGGTTACTGGACTACGCGACAACCTACGTCGCCATATGCCAAACTGAAAAGAACGTGGATAAGCTACTAACGGAAGCGCAGAATGCGGTCTGCTGCAGACAAATAGACCCATGGATCGGAGAACACGGCATAACAAAAAAAAAAAACGAGATAAAGGACAGAACTGGACCAAAGTAAAGGTAGTGGTCAAATTCCCCCCACAGAAACAGTTATGGCGCATCGTAAAGGGGTCGAGAGGTAATAGGGGCGCCGGACGTTCTTGTGGTAGGCTTCGGCGCAGAGGGGAAATCATTCAACCAAGGTTTGAGATTAGATGGGCTGGGCTTAAAAGGATCAATGCGGATTACCTGTAGCAAGGAAATCACAAAACTGAGGAATTTCGGACTCTTTATTTGGGGCGTAGAATTCGTGTAGCCTTGGGCGTAAGAAGGATTCTAGACGGGCGTATATCGTGTTTAGGTGGGGTTATTACTACATGACACCTTTCTGACTGACTGACTTTTAGTGTGAATTTGGTAGTATATATTTGTCTTGGAAACAATGGGCCTGGCCTATTATTATACACTGTTGTTTTGGGCGGAGCTAATTTCAGGAGATAAAGATTTTGTTTCAGGTCAAGATAATAAGACACGACCGAATTTCTCAGTCCTTCGCTATGCAAACAATGGCCCTTGTTAATTAAACAATGACCTCTGCTACCGTGTTTTCAGTTATGCACTTGCATCCCAAGCTTTGTTTAAATAGCTTACTTATCGCGGCAATGTTTGTGTTTATGTGCATATGTTTGTTGCCGTCTCGAATTCATTCTTCTCGCCTCGAGCAAAATACCTACATATATTAGCGCGCTTGCTCGGCAATCGCTGGGTCGGCAGTTTTTTAAGCGGACACTATTTACTAGGGAGGTTACCACTGTGACTGGGCATCATGGTGAGAGTTGGGGCTTGCCCTGGCTGACGCCTGCCTGAGAAGCCACATAGCTTGATAGGAAGACTGAAACCAGCAAACTTTAAACTTTTTTTACATTCATGTTTTCTTAACCCTTATCTATTTCCCTTATAAGTGTTTCTCTCTATTCTAGATAGGTTCCTTATTATATGGCATATTATTTTCTTAATTTACAAAAATAGCCTTTTAGGATTTGATAGATCTCCGAGCGTCCATTTGTGGAGTTTCTTGCTGAGACTATTAAACCTTACAATTTAGGTGCCACAAGCCTACTTTACTTTCAAAATTTCAGGCTATACAGTAACATGGAATACTCTTACGTCTTTAAAGGGAGACCGGTATGGCTAGAAAAGTATGCGAAGCTGGAATTCTAGAATACAACTTGAAAATAACACCGGAACAAATCAAGGGCGATGAATTTATAAGCGTCCTAACGTGGTTAAATTGATCGCACTCGAAAAGCAAACGTCGAGAGCCTGTCCCCAAAAGGACATCAAGTGGTGTTCAGAATGTAGTCCACAAACGCACACGTGGAGGGAATGTACTAACCAAGCAAAAAAATGCAACAACTGCAATGGGAACCACCGTACAGTGGCGATGGCATACCTAATAAAAAAAGAAATAATATAGAAAAACAGCAAAGAAAACCAAACCAAACCTACGCAAAGGTAGCAAATGCAACGGCAGATTACTATCAACCATCTAAAAATATATTAGAAATCAGACAAGAGAAGTCAATGAACATTCTGGCGTGTATTCTCCATCCACACGTACTGAATGTAGTTAAACCCGTTACGTACTTTAAGGAGATCAACAGAATATTAAGCAATAACGAGCTAAACTCTATGTGGTTCCCGGATGACCGACCGTCTGCAAAAGTCACACAAGTAGTAGAACAAGACGATGAGGGTGCAAACAACTACGAGCAGGAAGAAACGAAGAATCGCAAGAAATTCTATGCATCAGACAACAGACCTTTTCCTGTGAATAACACGAAGGAAATATTACAGTGGGAAGAGAAGGATATTTATTAATACAAATACGAAGGACCATACATAGACTAGGAAGTGCGCACAGTGTTAACCGGAGGACACCTATATATCTCAATGAAACTGTTACGCGGAAGAACCAAATCCCCAAACGCGCAAGGGTCCGTAAAAGCGGAGAAGAAAACCATCAAAGAGTGACACCAAGTCGGAACGAATAAAAAAAAAGGAATATAAAAATAATCGTGGCTGGATGGGATGCAAAGAGACACTCATTGTGCAACGGCTACCTAAGGGAAGACCTAGAAGTTATACTATTAAACGAACTTAACATCGATCCAGACAGAAACCCTGTGAAATTTTTCAACTACACCCTCATAACCAAGACCACGAGACATCAATTTCGACGGAGTAGCGGTGACCGCGAGAAGCGACATAAAATGTAGCAAGCTACAGGACCTAGACGAAGCATACCTAGCAGTTAAGATCTAGACCTCCATAGGCAACTTTATAATAATGACGGGGTTCCAGCCCCCAAGGAGAGGCTTCCTGCCGCTCCATAACTTCGTGGACGTCTCTGGCCCCAGGGACTAAGTAATATCCATGGGAGATCTGAATTTCCGCAGTAAGACGTCGGAATACACCGGAAACATAAAAAAACATTGGCCGAAATTTGGACATACCCCTAGACTAGAGAGAATTGGCCCAGACTTCCCAACATTTTACGGACAAGGGAGGGCAATGAAACCTGACATGGTACTAGCACCACCAAGACTTCACTTTAACCATCTAGCTCTAGCAGAATGAGGACCACGCTCCACTTGCGACCATGAAATTGTTATATTAACACTCTCTCGGACCCAATACAGGTAACTTGCCCACTAAGAAAGCTACAGGAATAAAAATTGGAACGGATACGCCGAGGAACTAACAAACTTCCGACAAGCGGACCTAACAAAACCAAAACTGGGGAATATAGACAAGGGCGCGGACGATATAATAAAAGCGCTAGTCGAAGCGATCAGGAAGCACATTCCAAGAACGACATATAGAACCTTACCACACACCCTCCCCCGGCACATATTACGGCACTGGAAGAAGATAAAAATATAATGGTGACCATCGAACACAATGGACCACAAATGGGATTCAGAGCTCGCCTGAAAAAGATAAAGATAAACAAATAGGAACAATAGCGGTGGAACTAAGTGTAAGATAGAACCAATTCGTGGAGGCAATCAAAGGGGAAAGAACCTCCTTAAAACTTTGAAAAAAAATAAGCTTAGCGAAAGGGAAGAGGTAGGCCAAGGCAAAACTCGGCGTCGACGTTAGATAAGAGCATCAGACAGCTTCCAAAATAAAGTGACAATTAGTTCGGGAAATTTCCCTAATGCGCTCAAGAATAGCAAACTTATATTTTGCCCAAGCCGGGCAAGCCCCTGAAAACACAAGGAGCTTCAGACTGATGGCGATACTTGAAACAATAGCTAAACACTTAGAGAAAATAATTAAATCTGCATCTGGAAAATAGCGCCCTAATACTGCAAAATCAGCACGGGTTTCGCAATAGCAGTGGCACAGAGACAGCGCTAGCCATCCTCACACAAACATTAGCAAAAGCGAAGTTTAGCAGAAACTACACCGACTTGGAATTGAGAGACGTACAAAAGGTATTTGATAAACTCTGGAGAATAGAGTTAAAATATAAAATCCTGGCCGCCGTGCTGACGGGATCCAGCGCTCCGTCCGGCCCCAGCTTAGCCTCTCTTGCTTCCTTCAGATAGCCTGTATTTCTCCCCTACTTCGTCGCTTTTCATACAACCTCTCCAACAACTTTCTCTGGTCAGCCTCTAATTTCACAGGGTAGATGCTGACCTTCTTCTCAAACCAACCGTCGCGGATCAGGGTTGAGGGGGGAGGGGACAATGTTCCCTAACCCCTGAGCTCCGGTCTGGGGTGGTTGGTTTTTAACAACCTACTTCATCCTCACCCATAACTTCTTCACATCCCTTTAGCTTTCATCTTCACAATCTATCTTTTTACGCCGCGTCTAAGGTGGAGCCGCCATGCCGATGGACTGCCAGGCCACCAGGCGGGAGGAGTGGTCCTGAATGGTGGCACCTGGCTCTGCCAGGCTTGTAAGCACCTCTTGCAGTGCGGGCAACTGCGAAAGGTGATGAGCGATTGCATCCCGTGAAACAAATAGGGTCACCATGCCCATAGATGAACAACCAAAAAAATCCCAACCCTCAACTTCCCCTGTTCCATCGAAGGAGCCGCCCTCAGACAGCTCCACCGAAAAAATGGAGGTCCTTCGCCCCCCTGTGCTTGCGCAAGGAAACCTCCATATTTCTTTAACCGGATAGGAGGCTTACTCCTCTCCTACGCCTAAGGGTGCAGGGGAGTCCCCCTCACTTCCTTCTCTGGAGGTGCTTTCAGGCACCTAACTATTTCCAGCGGCAGTCCATCCTTTTCTTTCTAAGGGGACTGCCAAGAAAGCCAGCAGGCAGCCCATTGCCGACCACCCCTCGTGGAAGCGGCTCGATAGGGTCAACCCTCTTAGGAAGGAGAGAGAAGCCAGGCCCTTTCGGTCGCTTCCCTCAAAAGACCTGCTGGCAAAAATACTTAACCTTGCCGGGGTCAAGGCCTGTGCCTCCCCACACCAGATGACTAATGACAATACTGCCAACGGGACCTGCGAAGTTTGCGGGGGGGCCAACTGGAGGCCCCCCTGAGGTAGACATGGTCCTTGAGGCAACCCAGCCTCAGATGGTAGGGCCTTCTATGGGGGAGGGGAATCCGGGCACGGCACCAAGCACCGAATCCGCCCCTATGCAAGGTCCTCCGCAAACGGCTAGATTTTCTGAGGTAGTACAAGGAGGGGAGGGATCTCCTCCGACCGGTGCCCCTACGACTACCAGGACCTTAATTTTGGAGAAGGACCTGGCTGAGGCCGGCCCATCCGACCTGGGGGCTTTTTCCGGCGGAGGTGAGAAGCGGGTTCATTCCCCGCCCTCCTCTCCGAAAAAGAAAAAGACAAAGAAGACTCAGAGCTCCACTCCATCTGCCGGAGCTACGGGAACGGATGGACTGCTGCCACTTTGGCAGCGACCAAGCAAAAATAGGCACATCTAGCCCTTCCCCACCCGGGTGCGGAGCCCCCGACTATGACAAAGACAAAAAGTGCGCAGAGCGGAACCTCGATAACATCGGGGCCATTGATTCAGAGGTTACCTGGCGTTTTCGAGCCAGCTGGCTTCAAACGCTTCCTCGTCATTCTCTCCACTGATGGCACCATGTTGGCCAAGGGCAACATGATCCATCAGAGGAGAGGATTAGCTAGTATAATTGGTAAAGAGCCGAAGGTGACCCGTTTCTCGGACGGGAGCCTTCTGGCGAATTCCGCCGAGGCGGCCAAGATAAATGCTCTTCGAACACTTGATGGCACCCCGGTGAGTGTGACGCCGCACTCTACCATGAACTTTGTGAAAGGAGTAGTTTATGCGAGGGGACTCGTTGACTACTCCATTGAGGACATCACCTTAGAGCTGGCCGACTATGGGGCGGTCAAGGTGGAACGTGTGATAAGAAAACAGGGAGGGGCCTCGAGACCCACCCCTACACTCTTCGTCACGTTCGACTGTACTGCTACCGCGTGAAGGCATTCGTGTCACTGCCGCGGCGGTGCTGTTACTGTCACCGCTTCGGCCATATGAATCGTTCTTGTAGACGTGCAAAGTCGGGGTCACCCGAAGTCTGTGTAAATTGCTCCAAGGCCACACACGATAAGTCTAAATCATGTGTGGCTAAGTGTGTCAATTGCGGAGAGCCGCAACCCGCTTCTTCGAAGCAATGTGGTGCATATCTCCTTGAGAAAGAAATCCTGGCCGTTCAGGCCAGGATTGGTCTTGGCGTGCCCAGCTCTGCCTGGGACGTCATATGCCTCAATAGTTAGAAAAGCACCCTCTGCTCATGGCCCATCCAGACGAACGAGCACGGTTGTTTCCTCGCCCATTCGGAGCCCTTCGGCGGGCTCTACTCAACCCTGGCGCTCCACTGTTAAAGTTGGCGGCAAAAAGGGTTCATACCCAGCCCCGGCTAAAACCAGGTCTTCCTCCTCTTCCTTCAGCGTGACCGTTTCCCGTGAGGCGAAACGGCCACGCTCCTCCACCGAGTCGTTAGACTCACAGGGTACAACACCCCTGAAGCTGGTCGCCAGGCCATCTTCCGGGGTTCCTATAGCTGTAACCCGAAAGGAGGACAGCAATAAAGGAGATTTGGCTCATTGCCCACGCCCAGTGGTGGAGCGAGTGGCTCAGGGACGGTGGTTCCTCGAAAGGACGGCCCCCCCGCCTTCGAAGCCGCAACGCCCACCTTAGGTTTCGAGGAGGTGGGAGGAAAAGACTCGCATGGCGAGCCTTCAGCGCTTTGTCCGGCCAACAGCGCCCTGGGTTCTGCCTCCGGGAAGCGTACGGCCATTCCTGTGAAGGTCTTATGTTCTAGGAGGGCCCCCGCGTCTCCTCCGAGCTAGGCCTGGAGGGCATATCCCTTCAATGGAATTGCCGTGGACTCCGGGCCAACTGGGAGGAGCTGCGGAGGCTCGTCTCGTCCCGTTTCTCGTTATCTATTTTCCTGCAAGAGACCATGCTAGGCGCGTGCCCCCTGCGCGCCATCCTTGGGTATAAGGGTCTTGCGACCCCACCACCGCGGGATGGCTAGGCTGAAGGATGCGCGGTTTACACCCGGCATGATGTCTTTGTTCTTCCTTTCTCTTTAGATACCTCATTTCAGGAATGAGGTATAGGAGGTATACTATCATTTCTGCGTACACTCCACCGTCAGCTGCCTTCGACGCGGGGGACTTCCGCCGCGTCGTGGCACGGTTGCCGAGGCCCTTTCTCTTGCTTGGGGATCTGAACGGTAGGCATCCTCTCTGGGAAGATTACTCCATAAATCCCTTGCCGATCTAATCGAAGAGCTTGAGATGGGTGTCCTAAACGTGGATGAGTTTACACATCACTGTCCGAGAACCGCTTCATTTTCTTGCCTTGACGTATCTTTGTGCTCTTCGGATGCATAGCCTGATTATGATTGGGAGGTGGTCGATGATTTCCATGAGGGTAATCACTTTCCCATTGAAATATCATTTTCAGGGCAACTGCCGCCTGAGAGCCAACCTCGGTGGTGCTTGGCGCGGGCGCGGTGGCATGCATTTCAGGAAATGACTGAATTCTCTATCTCAGTCGAGGAGTTTAGGTCGGTAGATGAGGCCGTTAAGTTCTTCTCCGGCAACCTCATCTGACTACTGACTACTATTCCTAGAACGTCTGCCCGTTTTGCACGCCGACCACTTCCATGGTGGTCGGCTGAGTGTGAGACGGCCATTAAACAGAAGCGTTTCTACATACGCTATAAGCGCCGCCCGAACGATTTCACTCTCACTGAATATCGTCGGGCTAGGGGTAGGTTCCGGTATATTTCAAAGCACGCCCGCCCGCCGCTCTTCTTGGTGGGTATATGTGTCTTTTCTTAACGGGAAGACCCCTTTAGCAGAGGTGTGAAAGCGAGTCAAAATGATTCGGGGCAAGTTCTCACAGGACCTCCTCCCGTTCTCAAGGAGAATGGGATCGCAATCTCGGACTCCGCGTACGTGGCAGAATCCTTCGCGACCGCTTTCTCTGCATTTTCTAGCTGGGAGGCTGCTTTGCCAGCATTCAATGCCTGTAGTGATTTCGTGGAAGGCTCCGGACTGGACTTTACCTCCAGAGGCGAAGAACCCTTTAATGACAAGTTTACTGTGAGTGAGTTGCGTTCCGCTCTTGCTTCGTGCGCGGACACTGACCATGGTCCGGACGGTGTCCCGTACGCTGTGCTTCGACACCTGGGTGAGCGAGGCATGGCATTTCTGTTAGATTTGGGTGGAGGGTCTTCTCCCAGATTCCTGGCAAATCGCTTTTCGCAAAACGGGGAGAGATCCTTCTACTCCGACCGGTTTCTGCCCAATCTCTCTAACCTCTTGCTTGTGCAAGTTGATGGAGAAATTGGTAAATGTTAGACTAGCCTTTACCCTGGACAGCGGAGGCCATCTGTCTTCTGCACAGTGCGGCTTCCGTAAGTTCTACTCCACGTCGGATGCTCTGCTCCGACTGGAAAATGCCGTCTGCGAAGCTTTCCTTCGTAGACAGCACTAAACCACGGTGTTTTTCGATCTGGAGAAGGCCTATGATACCGCATGGCAAAACCTTATCATGGAGAGTCTCCATACGCTGGGGGCGAGGGGACGCTTCCCAATGTTTATATCTGGATTTTTGCGAGATCGTCGATTCCAAGTACGGGTGGGGGGAGCACCTCCGGCCCAAAGCAGAAGAAAGAGGGTGTCCCGCAGGGAAGTGTCGTCAGTATCACACTCTTTGCCCTGAGCATCAACGGCATCACCTCGGTGCTGCCGGAAGATGTTCTCGCTACGCCTTACGTGGACGACCTTTCGATCTCTTTTGGCGCGGCCCAGATGCCAACTCTGGAGCGTCGACTCAAACAGGCATTGAACCGCGTCTCTCGCTATACCGAAGCGCACAGGTTTCAGTTTTCCTTGACCAAGACTAAGGTGGTGCACTTCTGCCGCCATCCACGGCTCCACCCAGACCCAGAATTGTTTCTTAATGGAGTACGCTTGAAGTGGTTGAATCGCACCGTTTCCTTGGTCTTGTATTTGACCGACGCCTCACCTGAGAGGCTCATATTCAAAGCCTTAAGGGCTTTTGTACCCGCGCCATGGATATTCTCCGTTCCGTGACGTTCAGCGCTTGGGGTGCTGATAGGGCTACTGCCTTATTTTTTACCGATCCTTTGGTTGTTCGAAGCTCGACTACGGATGCGAGTTTTATGCATCCGCAGCCGAGCGTTTATTGCGGAAGGTGGACTCGCTCCACCACACCGGCCTTTCCCTTGCGACCGGTGCCTTCTGCACTTTCCCCATTGAGAGCCTGTTGGTCGATGCTGGGGAGATGCCACTCGCTCTGCGCCGCGTGCAGTGCATCACTTGCCTGCACGCGCGAGTCCGGTGCCTCCCTTAGTCGCAACAGCTCTCACTGCATCCGCAGCTGATCTTGACGGTGCCTATGCCACCGAGAGACGCCAGTGATACCCTAAGCCCTCTGGGTTGAAGGCCAGGAAACTCCTTGGAGAGCTAGATATAGCTCTCGGGTCAGTTACGCCCCTGGTTCTGCCAAGGACTCCACCCTGGAGGGTACCACATTTGGCTATTTGTCGCCACGCCTCTGCTCCCAAAGCTTGTACTGCGCCGGGAGTATTGCGTTCGACCTTTTTGGAGCACATCTCGTGTCACGCTGGAACCGTGCTAGTGTATACGGATGGTTCCAAGTCCCAAGAGGGGGTCGGCTTCCACGCCGTATCCCCTTTGTTTGAAGTCAGCGGGGCTCTGCCAGGCGCTGCGTCTGTCTTCACGGCCGAACTGGTTGCAATACACCACTCGGTACGGGAGATTACGCGACGTGCCCGGTTTCGTGACCGGATTGTGATCTATAGCGACTCACAAAGCGCCCTGAGTGCTCTCTGGGCATTGGAATCTCCACATCCCCTGGTTTACGATATCCATGACGCCACAGTTTTGGCGAGCCGGGCAGATGTCGAGATTATCTTCTGCTGGGTTCCTGGACATGTAGGAATTGAGGGGAATGAGGGCGCCAACGAGTCCGCGAGGACTCTGCGACTCGACCAGCGTTTGGCTCTTCCTCACACCGACTACTTGGCAGGAATACGGGCAGCTCTTCGGACTGCTTGGCAAAGAAGATGCGAGACGGTCGAAGGGAGCTTAAAGTTGCGTGCCATTGTTCCACGACTGTTATTATGGACCTATTCCCCAATGCCGTGACGGCTTCAGGTCGCTTTCTGTCGTCTCCGAATTGGGCACACTCGTGTGACGCATGGCTATCTGATGGAGCGCTCGCTAGCGTCCTATTGCGACGACTGCGTCGTCCCCCAGACTGTTCGCCACATTCTTGTCGAATTTCCTAGTCTGGTTGATCTTCGCGCACGATACCTGTCCCGGTACCGGAATGGGCGCGGTCGCTACCGCCTGTCCCTTGTACTCGGGACGAGTTCATGCACATTGACTTGTGGACTTATTGACTTTGGGGGGGGGAGGGGAGGCTTGGGCTTCTCCCCTTTATTTAAGAAGGTTCTTTTTTTTTTCTTTGTAGGTTGCACGCTCCTGCACCGGGGTGAGGGAGACCTCCCCCCGATGCCGGAGATTGCTTCCTAATTGGTAAGTTTTTCACATTTATTATTGTTATGTTTTCATATTTTTATTTTAAATTAGTCTAGTTCTAGTCCTTCGTGTTTCCGATGACCTATGCCCAAGTGGGCAGTTGCCAGATGGGCTCTATATAAAAAAAATGGACTCCCACCGATAATGATCAAATCCTTATCGATTATGTAACGGACCGCACAGCCTATATCTCTGTGGAGGGTTACGACGGGCCAGGATTCAAAATTCCCCAAGGTGTACCGTAGGGAGGCTGCTTGAATCCCATTCTTCACAACAACTTCCCTAAAGATATGTCAGGCCCGGTTTACGAGTCAACAAATTACATACAATTTGCTGACTATGTCACGATACCTCTCCAATGTCACAGACAAGCACGCACCCACAATAGCAAGAATAAGAGCAGCGGAGATAGAAAATATAAACAACTTCGAACGCAGAGAGAAAATCTCCACAAACTCAGAAAAAATCTCGATTTTTCAAATAGGCAGGTATAAGAGTTCGAGCCTGATGGTGGAAAACGAGATATATCAATACCATAATGAGGGAAGAGTGCTCGGATTGCATTGTATGAGGTACAGCTACTGAAAGCATGTAAGGGAAATACTGAACATGACAAAGATTAATCTGGTCAGGATGTTCCAACTCATATGGCTGGGCAAAGAAAACGAACTGAAGATATGCAACGCCCTTGTCAAGTCAACACTATACCGCTCAACACTGCACTAAACCAATATCAGAAGGTGGCAAAGAGTGCAGAACAGCGGTGTCCTAATTGTAACGAATACAAGAAGAAGAGAAGGGTTAAGACAGAGAAACCTACATCGAGAAATCACCCTTGAAACTGTAAACACCGCACTACAGAGAGGGCTTTCAATATTTGTGATATATTGTAAACACTACTCAACGAAGAGGAAAATAGAAAATTAGGCATAGATCCGATACATAGGAAGAACAGAGGAAATATCAGGAGCGGGAAAGTACTTACGAGAATTAAGCCCGAACCACAATACACCTAAAGTGAAAATTACTGAAAAAAAAGACTAGCATTACACCAAACCAAAAAAATTTCAAGACAGAGAATAAGGTGAACAACCTCAGAAGAATAGTGGTGCGAGAGCCTTCTACAAGAACAAGCATGAATAGCTAACTACAAGACGCATTCAATGAACCCAAGAGGTGGCTGGTCACCCAGTAACTACTGAAACTCAAACTCATTCCCTTTCACCACCTCACCTAACAACCACTATCCACTCTACGCTACTCATACTCAGTACATTTTTTTTTCTAAACTTTTTCAAGACTTAAGACACAGTTTATGATGAACTGTTTTCTAATTTTTAGCCATTATTATGACAATATTTGAGTACAATATTTTAATTATTAAATATGCTTAGAAAGGGAAGGATATTTGGTCATTCTGAAGATGGATGTCGAGGTTTAGTGAGTGGGTAATCCCAGTCCCACTTCCTGGACATATATTTTATTACCGCACCGAGGTGAAGCGTATCCAATACACCTACCTTAGCCACTTCCGGTGAATAAGAATAACCCCGGTGCGTACCCTTTTGATCAAAACTAAGAGGATGATCTCCTGAGTGTGTTCTCCACTCAGTAAAAACCAACCATGGGTGGGTCGGTGGAATATTGAGATTTAAGCCGAGTGGATTGCTTAATAATTGCCAAGGGATCGTCCAAATTAGTTAAACACACAGATACAAAAATAGTCTTTAATGTACATGAATTTGAAATAAGCACAGCGTATACCAGTATAAATATAAACAGGATTAATCTTGCACTGAATAAATAAGTCTACAAAAATGTCGTGGGGATTACTTGCAGATTACTCACTGGGATGTTTGCGTCTTAATGGCCCCAGACAGAACAAAGGGAATATCATTATCGAATTAAACACTGAATTAAGTAAGCCCTTCTAATATTCGAGGGTATGGGCTCAGGATGAGAATTCTAGTACACAAATAAACTGGTGAAGTTAGGGGAGGGGATAATTCAATTAACGATACCTTTGAGTTCGTAAGTATTTTTGAAGGGGGGGGGTTGTGAAGATCTTCTTCTGGTGACGATGATCGCACCTAGTCCGGCCGTCCGAGGTTACCGAATGAGACGGTAATCCTAGACCGGTGATATACTGATCCTTTGCCGGATCACGAAGGTGAGCCAAACGGTGACTGAATCGGACTTCTTCCTCGAAGTACCTGTCCGATTATTCGGCTCCTGGAGTGGGTAGCCAAAACCGATTACCTAGCTACGTCTAGGGTAATCCGCAGAAGGAGGTCCTGTGTAACCTCCGACTCTGAAGAGGAGGGGGGGACTGCGAGAAGTTTGGCACCTACAAGTACCGTGATGGCTACAACCAATTCCCCGAGAAATTCATTCCTTGCAGCGGGCGAACGGTTTCTTATGTGGATCGAGTTTCATACAAACTCGACGTAGGTCCAAGGGCTTCTGCCTGATTCCAGGGAGAGGTCTTCCTTTTATTTCTCTCAAGAGCAAAAATCGAGAGAGACAATCGAATTCTCGTAAAATCCGTATCATCGCGCGAAAGACCTTTTTTCATCTTTGGGCTGACAATATGTCATTCACGGCTTCAAGTCATCTCGGATTTTACGGCAGTGCGAAAAAGGGCGACGGAGAATTTCGAGGTGAGAGGTGCGTTTAAGGATACGAGAAGGCGCGCAGCTTTGTGTCGGAGTGTTTCTGCATACACCTATGTACGCGGTATTCAGACTTATTCAGTGGATTATTCCAAAGACAAATTCCTAGGAATCTTGATATACCCCTTTTTCTTCAGGTATCAGAATTACTGTTAAATTTAAAGAAAATGGCAAAATATCACTGGAGTTATGACCTCGTTGCCCTGGGTTGTGTGAAAGATGTATTCGTGCTGCTCGAAGATACATTGAAAACAACCCTTGGTTAAAAGCTTCTGAAGTGGCAGAAAAATTCCAATTCGGCTTAAGAACAGTGTCGTAGAATGGACTCTCGACGATATACCATATATAACTATTCGTTGAGGGAACTTCTTTAATTATCTTTAGAGTGCGTTAATGTCTGGCGGGCCGATATTATGTATCTTCGATATGCTTAAGAAGTGGAACTGAGCTCAAGGATAATAATATTGCTATCATTAATAAAATAGAGTTTTATTAATAATAACTATCAACAAACACAAGACGGAAAATATTGACATAAACAGAGAATGGAAAGGGTCGTGGGGGCTCGGGCTAATCCGAGGATTAAAGGATTTAAAAAGGTAAAACAAATATAGGGTTAAGGGGATGGGATGGTTCGCTAAACCATTTAAAGCACAGGATAGAATTGACAAAAGGGTTCAATACTCAAAGGTAACGTTCGGCTTACGTAATTTTATACTAGTGGTGCAGTGGAAGGCGACGTGAAGGAATTCTCGGTCCGCTGCCGAGTTCCAGCCGAAGGGGGGGAATAAAAGGATCCTGACGTGGCGTCTTGGGAATGAGAACCGTTTCTCGACGAACAGCTTGAACAACAATGGCTGTTCTACGTTGTTCTCTTCTGAACAAAGGGGGGTGAGAACCGTCTCTTGTCTACGGGCTCAAGAACAATGGTTGTTCTAATGTTGTTCTCCTCTGAACAACAGGGGGGGGGGTGAGAACCGTCTCTTGTTTACGGGCTCAAGAACAATGGCTGTTCTAATGTTGTTCTCCTCTGAACAACAAGGGGGAAGGGTGAGAACCGTTTCTTGGCGAAGGGCTCAAAAGAACAATGACTGTTCCACGGTGTTCTCTTCTGAACAACGGGGGAAGGGTGAGAACCGTTTCTTGTCAACGGGGCTCGAACCAACAATGGCTGTTCTAACGTTGTTCTCTTTCTGAACAACGAGGGGGAAGCCTTTTGGACTCGGCGTCGCAAAGGCTCGAACTTTGGCACACTCAAGGGGTTTTGTCCTCCTTCTGGACAAGTGATGGTGAATCTCGAGGTCGAGGTTTCTTGGCGCACAAAGTGAGAGAGGGTTGTGGTGATGTTTCGCCACGAAAATCTGGATCTCCAATCTGATCTTAGTGGTAAAGTTTCCATCTAAATAGTCGAGACACTCCCTTGGCGTGGGGGGACAATGGAGTGGGAGCTTCGAGGGAATGCACAGCCGAGACTGGGAACAATGCCTTATCTGCCCATAAGCCTAACTCAATCTGGAGAGGTCGGCGTATGGGGGCGAACGGGGGGACGATAACCTCCTTGTTTAAACATTGACATCCGGTGGCTGCGATAAGACGCCAAGCTTCGAAGCGAAGATGCACGTGGGAGCATCGTGGTTTTAAATAATATGTGATAGGAGTTGAAACTAACGCTGCCTCAACCCGTTCTATCACAAACAGCAGTAAATTATCTGCTCTCTCTCTCTCTCTCTCTCTCTCCCTCTCTCTCTCTCTCTCTCTCTCTCTCTCTCTCTCTCTCTCTCTCTCTCCATAAACCAACGCCTGGGAGATCTTTGTACGGTGGAAGGAGTCTTTTTTGTAGACCCCTACCGCACCTTTTACGGGAGAAATGACCTGTACAAAAGGGACGGAGTGCATCTTTCTTTTAAAGGGAAAGCTGCACTCGCGAACATGATCCAGGATGTTGTAGAGCGGACCCAAAGAAGTGTCAGACCCCGAGTAAAGGAGGACGTACCCTAGTACACCTGTGTTACTCCAGGAACCACCTTTTCTGAAGTCACAAAGAGGGGGGTGACCCCGCCACAGAGAAACAAAGCGGGAAACGGAAGAGCGTAGGGAACAAGGAGATTGCACTGTGTTTGTACAACTCACTTGTCCGACCGCACCTGGAGTAAGCCGTACAATTTTGGAGTCCTTCGTTTCGAAAGGACATCGCGAGATTAGAACGCGTGCAAGCCTGGGCAACCAAACTGATTTTTTCTATCAGACATAAAGGGTATGAAAATAGATTAAGGGAATTAGATCTGTTCTCGTTGGAAACACGTAGACTACGTGGTCAGCTCATCGAAGTTTTAAAATACTTCGAGGGTTTGACAGGGATATTTTCAGCCTTAATAAGAGCAGAACAAGAAATCACGGCTTTAAACTTGAATTGAAGCGTTACAACCGCGATCTGTGTGGAAAATTTTCACGTACAGTATCTGCGGTAGTTGGAACGCACTTCCAGTGGAAGTTGTCATAGACAACTTCCACTGGAAAGTGGCCGTTTAAGGACGTAAAGCATTTCAGCCGAAATGTACCCGGTTGACTGCTAGTCCAAAGATACCCTCCTTGAATGGACCGTAAGATCTTCTAGGGTACTTTCTTTCCTCGTTACTCATTGTTACACACACTCTCTCTCTCTCTCTCTCTCTCTCTCTCTCTCTCTCTCTCTCTCTAAGAAAGTAGAGGGAGAGGTGACGCCCCTTGTCGTGGGAAGAGGGCTTGTGTGTACCTTTGACTTTTCGAGCTATGTCGGTGGGGGTACCTCTCTTCTAGGTACCCCTGGTAGGGCTTCCCTTGTCGATTTGGAAGGTAGGGAAACCGGATCTCATGTTAAATCGACAGAAGTGGGTATCAATTCAACCGTGCTTGGCGTCGTGTAGCTCTGGGAGAGCGTAATACGAGATCGACAGTTTGAATTTTTGACTTGTTTGTATTTAAATACACCCTCAGAGGGTAGACCTTTTGAGCAGAGGTCCTAAATTTACCATTTTTATCATACTTGTATGTAACCGGAGACTCGGTAGAGTGACTTAGAGAAACACAGGTGGGTGTTGTTTTTCTTCCATTATTTTTCTTTCCCATGAGAAAGACCGATATATATATATATATATATATATATATATATATATATATATATATATATATATATATATATATATATATAATATATATATAATATATATATAATATATATATAAATATATATATATATATATACTATATATATATATATATATATATATATATATATATATATATATATATATATATATATATATATATATATGTGTGTGTGTGTGTGTGTGTCTTGTTTATGAAGGAGTATATTGTGAGACTCTTTGAATATTTTAGGGAAGTGGCCTGAGGCTAGAGAGGCATTGAATAGATGTGTGAGTGTGGGGTATATGTCTGCGGGGAGGTTATGTATTAGTGTGGCTGGTAGGCCGGAGGGGCCGGGGGCGCGTTTTGGTGTCGATTTTATGTCGTGTTTTGTTTCCTCGACGGTGATTGGAGTGGTAAGTGTGGACGTATAGTCGAGCACCTCCATACGTATCAGGGGGGCAGGCCTCAGCTCGTGAGCATGAGTCCGGCACCATTCCTGAATGTCTTGGAAGTGCTCCTGCGCATGTGGTTTTGGTGGGTTGTGGGTGTGTACTGTGTCCCAGTAGGACCTGAATGCGTTGAGGATGTCATTAGTGTCTGTGAGTGTGTGGTTGTTTATTTTCAGTGTTATTGGTTTGGATGGGTCCATGCAACGGGTATCGTCCGCGATGCGGACGACCTCACGCCACTGCCGGTTCCTATATAGCTGCACGCATTGAAGGATGCGGGCACGTAGTTGGTTGATGTTCTGTTGTCGTGGGCCTCTGGTGTAGTGGTTGTTGTACTGTGTGATAAGTCTCTGTGTGTATATTGAAAATGTGAAATGTTTTAAGCAGGTGTAGTTTTTGTGTGGTGAGTGTAGATTACGTGCGGTGGTGATGGTGTCTAAGAGTGAGCACCAGTGGTGGTCTATTTGGTCTGGATTGGTGTTCTCCAGGTCGAGGTTATGTGGTGTGTTTGTGGATATGTGGCTCCTGAATTCAGCCCAGTTTGTGTTTTTGTAATCGTATATAGGTGATGTGGGGATGAGTATGGGGGATGTGGATATGAGAAGGCATATTGGTATGTGGTCTGATAGTACGTGGGGACCGGGTGCAATGTGAGTGTAGAATCGTGTGGCGTGGTCGTTACGGAAGACCACATCCGGGGATGTGGTGCCCCCGCGCGGGCCGAAGAACGTGGGGAAGGCAGGGCCGATGTGTTCGCAGCGGTAACGCCGCAAGGCACCGGCCAAGTAACTACCCGCATCGTTCGTATTGTTAGAAAGGAGTGACGGGTGAAAAGCGTTGAGGTCCCCCGCAAAGAAGATAGGTAGGTTGTGGTTTGAAAGGGCCCGGAGTGGGACTTCTAAGTTTAGCTGTATTCGTGGTGGTCTGTAATGTGTGGCCACTATTATGGGGCCAGAGCTTGTGTCAATTTTCCAGGCTAGAAAGGAGGTGTCGCGTGTGTTGACGAGGGAGTCGTGTATGTTGCGCTTTACTAGGATCGCAGATCCTGGTTGCCGCGCCTGTGGGGAAGAGTATGTGTGATAGCCTGCAATGTGGAGTCTGTTGTTGGGAGGGTGTAAGCTGGTGGAGTTCAGTAGTATGATGTCGGGTCTTTGTGTTTTGAGTACCTAGTTGGCGACCGTATGGCGAATACCGTGCCAACTGCGTACGTTTAGTTGTATTAAGCTAATACGACCTATTGTCGTGGTCTTAGTGCGCGGGAGGCTGACTTGCCAGGAATCGTCCCCTTCTCCTTGGTTATTGCCAAGGAGGCGTGAGGGGCGAGTACCTTGACTCGTGTTGATGTATGTTTGTGAGACATGGCAGTGTTATTGGGTGGGGGAGCCGTAGTGGGTGGAGGAGTGTGTTCTGCAGAGGTGGTGGCTTTGGATGGGGTGGTGTCTTGGTGGGGGGAGTTCGTGACGGCGGTGGGTGGTGTAGAGCTGGAGGATGAAGGGCTAGAAGTGGTTGGGGAGGTGCAGATTATGAGAGGAGGGGTGTCGGGGGAGAGAGGAGGTAGGGACGGCGGAGGGGGCGTTGAGGGAGAAGGAGAAGGAGTCGGAGGAGAAGGAGTTGAAGGAAGGGGGGTTGAAGGGGAAGGAGTCTTAGGTGAAGGGGCGGAAGGCGGAGGAGGAGGGGAGTGAGAAGGAGTAGAGTGAGAAGGGGTGTGTTGAGAAGGGAAGGATTGAGAAGGAGTGGAGGGGGAAGCAGTAGGGAGCGAGGGAGGAGTGGAGACGACAGGAGAGGGGGGGGGGTGTTTGTCCCGTGCCTGTCTACGCGGATGGGGATTGGGGGTGGGGTTTATGGGTTTGGCACGGGGTGTAGTGGACTGCGAGGGGATTGGGGTGACAGTGGAAGCTGTGGGAGAGGAGGCGGAGATGGGTGCGAGGGGGGGGCAGTGGGAGGTAGGCGGGGTTTTGATAGAGGGGTGGAAGAAGTGTGAGGAGGATAGGTTGTTTGAGTGGGGGCTGGAGCAGTGGCTAAGGAAGGTGCAGGGACAGGACAGGCGGCGGGGAGAGCGTGGTGAGAGTGGGGGGCGGTGGTTTCCTGCGGGCAGGGGTGTGTATCCGTCGGGGTGGGGAGGAGTGCGGGTCTAGTTGTGTGTGCGTCTATTAGAGCGAACACCTTCTCAGGGAAGGTGATTTGCTCTTTGCCGTTGGAGGCGAATAGCGTGTTGAGGATCTTCGCGTATAGTCGAGGGTCACCCCTCGACATGTCCTTTGCCACCGCTGAGAGCAGGGTGGCCAGGTGTAGTTTGGTTTTTGTGTTATCGCTGGGGTGGGGTGGGGTGGGCGTGTAGAGTAGTGTGGGGGTGGGGGTGGTAGTGTGGTGTGTGGGTGTTGGTAGTAGTGGGGGTCTCTGAGTGTTATGAGCTGGGGTGGGGGGGAGGAATGTGTGGGTGGGGTGTGGTTGCTGCAGGGGGGGGGGCGTCAGGGGTAGAGCAGGGGGAGCCGGCAGCGTAGCGCAGGCAGCCGCGGCGAATGTCATGGTGAGGGGAGGGGGGCGGGGGCGGGGGGTGTGTGTGTTTGGTTGTGGGTGCCGGATGGCCTCCACGGCGTCGTGTCGTGCCTTACCTAGGTAAGGGCACCTGGGGTTGACGGCGACGTGGTCACCGCCACAATTTGCACAGCGGGCTGTGGTGGAGGTGCAGGTCGTGTAGTGGTGCCCCACTACACTGCACTTGGAGCAGATTAGGTCTGCAGTGCATGTGTTGGTGCTGTGTCCGGTCTTATAGCACCGGTGGCATTGTGTGGGTCGTATGTTATGCTGTTCTTCAATGTGTTGACGGTTTGTGAGGGTGCCGCAGACCTTGATGCCTTGGTCTAGCAGCATGTTTTTTTGTGTTATCACTGGACAGTGTAATCACTGCCCAGTTCTTTGACCTGTTAAAGTAGAGGTCCTTGACGACCTCCTTCCCATACTTCTGACGGAGGTGCGAGCGAAGGTCCTCGTTGGTAAAGGCCAACCACAAAGTGTTGGTCCTTGTGACTCGTATCTGGTATCTTTTTATGATACCGGCAGCGAGTCTAGTCTGTAGGTTGTGTGTGTTGAGTGTAGTGGTGGCATTTTCGTGGAACGTTAGCGCATCTTCCTGTGAGCGGAAGACGAGCTTGTGGCCTGTGCGTAGTTTTATTATGTTGGTTATTGGTGTGTCATGGGTGGAGGCTAGGTTAAGCAGTGTGGGGTGGTCGATTGTGTCGGGTGCTGGTTCTGTGGTGTGTGTTAGGATTAGATGAGAGGTGTTTGCCATTTTATTCTTTTAACGTTTACTTTTGATTGGGAAGGCCCCCGCCCCGCCGATGAGGACCCCATGAACATGACTCGGATGCGGTGAAGGGTGATGGATGATTTTATGGACCTGGTTGGGCTCCTCAGAGGGTGTAAAATAAAGACATGGCGGACTTAATGATGACTGAAGCCAGAATCAACTGACTCCAGTCGGGGTGCCGCCCTCTCTATTGGGTTTTGGTTATTTAACAGTTACGCCCGACATCTCACAGAGACGGAAGAGTCTCCCTCTGTGGTCCTGGACGGTGGCCGCAGGGTAGGTTGTTATGCCTCCCCACGTTTGTAACTGAATCCCAAACCAGGTTGCTTCTTCCTCTGGGTTCCGCAGCGGGGTAAGCCTCAGACCTCCTTTCCCCAGAGTTTTCAATTATGCCTTTTCTAAGTAGAACGGCATAGTTGCAACGAAGCTATATGTGTAGAGTCACGTCCACGGAGCCAGACATCACGGCGGAGCAGGGATGGGGGGGGGGGGTTAGCACGTCATATCAGAATGACGTGCCTGGGAAATAAAGGTATTTTTATTCGGCGGGGGGGGGAGGGGTGACTTAAGGTCGTATTTAGGTCCGGGGGTATCTTGTAGTTTGATGATAATCTCGTCCTCGAGAAAGTTCGGCGGTGAACAGGAGTGTCCTGGAGGTGACTTGCCCTCAACGTTTCCTCCTTTGCTGGCTAAGACTTCTCTTAGGTAGTAGTGTTCATGTTGAAACTCGATCGCTGTGGTGGGTTTGCATTTGCATTGCATTTTGTGTATAGAAAGAACAGAGAGGGACTGCCGTAATACGGCAGACGGGTAGTCAGAGAGGAGCGTTGCGGAAAATAATTAAGAAAGGGACAGCGAGAGTAGATAGGTCGGTGGCTATACACCGAAGCGAGGTGTTGTAGTGAGGGTGTGGGTTATGAGGTAATTGACTGGGCGAGGGATGGGGGCAAGTCAGGGGGGGAGGCTGACAGTCCATCCGGAAACGCGTTATTCATGATGCCTTATTGGGTTATGCGAAGAATGGTACGGGTGGCAGGTGTTCGTGGGCCGCGGGATATCGCGGCGCCATCGCGTACCTTCTTACATGTAGCGAGGTGTAAAGTGGGTCTGTTGTGAGTTTTTCAAGTTGTTTTGTAAGTCTGGTGTGAGCGTAGGTGTTGAGAGGAGTTAGTTTGTTGTTGTTGTGTAGTGCGTCCATTCTCGAGTACAGCGGCGAACGGCAAGCGCGCTTCAGAGCAGAGTTCTGAATGCGCTGAGCCTTTCGCTTCCAGGTGTCGCTCGAGGCTACGAGTGACAGTGGGGCGTACGTGAGAATGGGACGCACGAGTGCTTTATATAGGTGTAGTTTTAGTTTCTTGCTCGCTGGGTAGAACCTACCCAGCGATGTGTTTGTACGTGAGGCTCTTGCTTGTATTATGTTCTGGTGTAAGTTGAACCTGAGGGATTTGTCGAATGTTACCCCCAGGATTTTGGTGCACTGTGTGTATGCGAGCCTTCTTGGGTTTTGGTGGATCAAGTTTGGTGTGTGTGAGTAGATTTGAAGGTTGTGCATGAAATGATCTCTAGCGCCGTAGAGTGTCATCTGTGTCTTCTGAGGATTCGTGGCAATCAGCCATTTGTCCTCGTAGTCTGTCTTCTCGTCAAGTATTCTTTGTGCATGGAGCGCGATTTCTTCGGGGGCCCGACCGCTGACGAGAATGGTCTCGTCGTCGGCGTAGGCCACTATGTAGGTGTGAACGCAGTTTTCTGGTGGGCGTGGGGTGTCGTTTGTGAACATGATGTAGAGTGTGGGTGTCAGAACGCTTCCTTGGGGAACGCCTGAGCGTGGTGTGAAGGGTCTTGATAGGGTGTTGTTATATCTAATGTGGCATCGCCGTCCAGTGAGGTAGTGTGAGAGGAGCCTTCTGGTGCAGAGAGGTAACTCCGTGTTGTTGGCGAGTTTCCAACGGAGTCCCTCGTGCCACACCTTGTCAAAGGCCTTCTCCACGTCCTTACTGACGGAGAGAGTCTTTTGGTGTATCTGTCGTTTCTTTTGTATTCTGTCGTGTACGATGGTCACGGCCGCCTGAGTGGACCTGCCTCCCCTGAACCCGTATTGATGGGGGGAGAACCAGTCCCTCTCTTCCAGGAACTCCCGTAGGCGGCAGTTGACCATTCGTTCGAGTATTTTGCCTAGGTGCTCTAATAGAGCAATAGGCCTGTAATTGTTTGGGTGTTTTGGGTCTTTGTGTTGTTTATGAAGGAGTATATTGTGAGAGACTTTGAATATTTTGGGAAAGTGGCATGAGGCTAGAGAGGCATTGAATAGGTGTGTGAGTGTGGGGTATATGTCTGCGGGGAGGTTATGTATCAGTGTGGCCGGTAGGCCGGAGGGGCCGGGGACGCGTTTTGGTGTCGATTTTATGTAGTGTTTTGTTTCCTCGACGGTGATTGGAGTGGTAAGTGTAGACGTGTAGTCGAGCACCTCCATACGTATCAGGGGGGCAGGCCTCAGCTCGTGAGCATGAGTCCGGCACCATTCCTGAATGTCTTGGAAGTGCTCCTGCGCATGCGGTTTGGGTGGGTTGTGGGTGTGTACTGTGTCCCAGTGGGACCTGAATGCGTCGAGGATGTCGTTGGTGTCTGTGAGTGTGTGGTTGTTTATTTTTAGTGTTATTGGTTTGTGTGGTTCCGTACCCAGCATCCTTTTCACGTGCCGCCAGAAGAAGGAAGGGTCCATGCAGCGGGTGTCGTCCGCAATGCGGACGACCTCACGCCACTGCCGGTTCCTATCTAGCTGCACGCATTGAAGGATGTGGGCACGTAGCTGGTTGATGTTCTGTTGTCGTGGGCCTCTGGTGTAGTGGTTGTTGTACTGTGTGATAAGTCTCTGTGTGTGTATTGAAAAGGTGAAGTGTTTTAGGCAGGTGTAGTTTTTGTGAGGTGAGTGTAAGTTACGTGCGGTGGTGATGGTGTCTAACAGTGAGCACCAGTGGTGGTCTATTTGTCCTGGATTGGTGTTCTCCAGGTCGAGGTTATGTGGTGTGTTTGTGGATATGTGGCTTCTAAATTCAGCCCAGTTCGTATTCTTGTAGTCGAATAGAGGTGATGTGGGGATGAGTATGGGGGATGTGGATATGAGAAGGCATATCGGTATGTGGTCTGATAGTACGTGGGGACCGGGTGCAATGTGTGTGTAGAAACGTGTGGCATGGTCGTTACGGAAGACCACATCCGGGGATGTGGTGCCTCCGCGCGTGCCAAAGAACGTGGGGAAGGCAGGGCTGATGTGCTCGTAGCGGTGACGCCGCAAGGCACCGGCCAAGTAACTGCCCGCATCGTTCGTGTTGTTGGAAAGGAGTGACGGGTGGAAAGCGTTGAGGTCCCCCGCAAAGAAGATGGGTAGGTTGTGGTTAGAAAGGGCCCGGAGTGGGACTTCTATGTTTAGCTGTAATCGTGGTGGTCTGTAGTGAGTGGCCACTATTATGGGACCAGGTGGGTTTAACAAGGGGCTAGTATTTATAGGTTACAGTGACGCTTGGTTTGTTAAAAAGCAAACCAACTAACAAACTGTAGTTAAAATTAGTTAATTAATAATGATATTGCACTTTAATCTTCATTGAGTGTAGGTTTGTAGTGTTTAATATATAAAGATTCGAGGGTTCTTAGGCAATGTTTGTTGTTGTTAAAGGCTAATACTTGAAAATTATCAATAGAAATGTCAGTTTTACAGCTTATAGTGTGTTCCCTAATTGAAGACTTTTCCTTTTTATTTAATATTTTGTTTGTGCGCCAACTAATCCCAATATGAGCAGAGAACCTAGCTACAAGAGACCTGACAGTGCTGCCAATGTAAGAGGCTCCAGTACAACTGGAACATTTAAATAAATAAACATTATCACTGCGGAACTCCAAAGAGATAGGATCTTTATTATTAAAAAAACTTCCATTCGATAGTTTTTTTATAAAAACTATTTGTCGGTTGATTTGGGGAAAATATCTTTTAAAAATAAATAGGATTTTTCTTTTAAAAGTATCGTTTAAAAAACCCATCTCTGAAATTAGTAAATATATGGGCATTTTAGGAACTTCTATGCAGGGTTGAGGGGGGTCAATGAGATTATCAAATAGCTTTTTTAAAACTCTATGATATAGGTCAGAAGGAAATATTTTCTAAAAAAAATTATTTCCTTCTGACCTATATGATAGTTTTAAAAAAGCTATTTGGTAATCTCATTGAACCCCCCTCAACCCTGCATAGAAGTTCCTAAAATGCCCATATATTTACTAATTTCAGAGATGGGTTTTTTAAACGATACTTTTAAAAGAAAAATCCTATTTATTTTTAAAAGATATTTTCCCCAAATCAACCCACAAATAGTTTTAATAAACAAAATAATGTTTTGTTGCCCTTTTCAAGTTTTCTTCATCTGTATTAACTTTGTAAACTTATTCTAGCCTGAAGATGAAAACTTGTAGTTTTCGAAACGTTGTGAAAAATTAAAAGATGCTGCATCCGTTTCTCGTGGCTCTGGGATTTATCCTCAATATTATATATATATATATATATATATATATATATATATATATATATATATATATGTATAGGAAGTGAATTTTATTGGCTGGTTATTAAGTCATCGTAATGGGAGTATTCGCTTAAAGATAATTTCTTGAGCCTGAGATCCAGCTAAAGGAAGACAAGGAATAGTGGGGGCGGGGGGGGGGGAAGCTTTCATCATGACTTACGGCTGGGTTTCCTGGTTAATGAGCGCAGGTGGCGAGGGAGAAGTAGGATAGAGCCGTCCTAAATGCACCTCATTGGTTCCCCGAATGCAGACCGCTGTGGATGGTCAAAAAAGAGTGTATCGAGTAGTCTCAATGCGGGACTTGCCGCTTCACTCTAATCTATGTAGACGAGCGGCTGGAGAGGGATGGAGTGAAGACTTCCCTCCTCAAAATTGAGATGCAAGACAAAAAAGGTCCTCTCCTGCAGAATTTGGGTAAGGAGGACGTGAAATAAGTAGAACATATATAGACGCAGATGCCTACATGCACTGGGACCCCATGATTTCGATTGCTCAGTTGACACCATCTTACGAGAGATAAACATTGGTTAAGTTGACGGGTAAAAGGGTGAGAAGATAACATGCATGTTACCCCCCCCCCCACACACACACACTACAAGAGCCAAGGAGGTAATGCTTTATAAGCCCCTGACTAGGGATTAATGGATCAAGACTGGTTGACGACTCGCCTGCAAAATTAGCCATTAAGTGATGAGAAGGGACGACCGGAGGCAAAAGAGTTTCTACGGTAATTTCTTCCACCCCATTCTGGATCACACAGGACATGTGGTCCTAGATATCCACTCGAAGGCAACTCACCCAAATACACCCACGTTCATTTAAGAACTGGGGCCAAGTGTCTCGTCTCCACGCATGGGATTTGCCAGATTCGATTGACTGCTTCAACCAACGTATGGTGGTTTTTATTCCCCCCCATAGTGCGGATAAACAAAATTAATATATAATTAAAATTATAGTATGAACGCATGCTCTACATTACCTGGATTTTTGCATCTGGGATACGAAACTGAAACCCTTTAGTAGCATAACCTCCCTAAAATTTAGAGCAAACGCCTCTAAATCTTAAAAAAACTATTCATTTTCATCCTTCCTTTAATCAACGGGATTTCATTTATTTCCTTGCGTCTACGTCGGCAGACGCTGGCTCCTTTGACATGAGATATTAATTTATATGTTTATTTTCCAGGTCGTCAGCCTCATCTTCTCAGGTTTGCCAATTATGCTGCTAGGCCTCGCATGTTGGATTTTCGCTCGCCTCGTCTGCAGGTGCATTACATTTCCACTCGAACAACGAAGAAGAATCAATGAAGAAATACAAGAAACGAATGAAAAAAAAGTAAAATGACTGAGCGTGAAAAAATACTTTCTCGATTGTATGAGTCCGGAGGGTAAAATCCATTTCGTACTGGGTTTGGTAAGTTCTCTCCAACTCTTTCAATTTCGATTTTCTTTTATACGTAAATATCTTACAATACCAAAGAATCACATTCGATGTTGTTCGAATTAGGAAAAATAGTCTTTAATCTATGTTCAATAAAACATTAGTGAAAATAATAATGCAAAATATTAACGATGAATTATGTGATACGCTGTTCCGATGTCATAATGCAGTAGTTTGTTGATGCTAACAAAAAGTGATAAATCTGTCACAAAAAAATAACGAAATAAGTGGACAAAAATAACAAACATATTTTTTCAAATTTCTTACTACTATGGGGCCTAATTTTACAAATGCTGACAATCTCATATATACTAATTGCCGAAAGCAAAATTGTTGTAGTTGTCAAATCTTTTGTTTATTTTTTGCAATAATTGAAAAGAAATAAACGAGTGTATCTCCACCAAAAAGTTTGGTAAGCACATTCATAAAGAAAGGTGTCTAGTAAATCGAAATAAAAATGTTTGGATCAGTTGGTAGGCTTGTTACAAACCTCTCTCACACAGTATCTGATGGCGGTGGAAGAATTATGGAAGGGAATTCATATGAAATTAATTTGATTATGGATGATATAATTCTTCCGGGAAATTTTAAGAACATCTCCACCAATTATTTCAGGCATTAAAATGTATCTTACATTTTTAAATGTCAGGAACACGAATATGATGTTCAATTCCGCTGCAATTCACTTACTTTCTGGATAAAAGGTTTGCTTTATTTATAATTAAATTAATTCAATCCGATACCCAGAGCGCACGCATCCTTCTTTCGGCACTGCCCCCACCCCTTTAATGGTGGGGTGTTGCACCCCAGCTATTTGTAAACAGCTAGTAATATACACAATTCGAAAGCCTAGCATTAGGCTCGAATTTAATTGCGGTTGCCAGACGTCGTTAAGCGTTCCGATGTTCATTGTTTTGTTTTTGCAGTGCATTCTGGTAAATTTGGATTGAATTAAATTAATTATAAATAAAGCAAACCTTTTATCCAGAAAGTAAGGGAATTGCAGCGGAATTGAACATCATATTCGTGTTTGGACACCTAAAAACGTAAGAAATATATATTTTAATACCTGAAATAATTGGTGGGGATGTTCTTAAAATGTACCTTCTTCGTTCCATCCTACATAATCCCTTAAAAAACATCTTACCAAAACAGCACTAACCTAAGTCTTCTAAAGCTAAAACAAGTTTATCTGTGGTTTAGAAACAATCAATAAATGACAAAAGGGGTGCGAATCTATTTTTCTTTATAACATTATATATATATATATATATATATATATATATATATATATATATATATATATATATATATATATATATATATATATATATATATTTCCGAGCCGTTGATTATGATGGAGACGTTAATATGTAGAGTTACCGAAATATAAATAGTACTGCCGTCTGCCACAGTAGTGGTAATGTGGATACAGTTTCAACCTTTTACGTGATAATTTAATTACTTGTGTGAACATTTACTAAATTCATTAATGCAAAATCAAATTTTATTTGAATTTATTTATTTTAGGTTATACGTGAAATTAGTACACTCAGATCATACAAGTTACAAATATCATGTTTCATTTTTAAAATAGATTTATTTCAATTTTCATAACTACCCTCATAATTCTTTTTACATTTAACTATTTATTCCCGCGCTATTTTATTTTAGTCAATCATGGTATACATGCTCTCTAGCAACCTTTTAAGTGTGGAATTCGCCATCATTTTATTTGTTAGTTGATTCGAGTCGTTTTAACGGATGAGTGTTGGTTGTTTGAAGTAATAAAGAACATATTAGATATCGACGTGGCAGCAGTTGAATATTTTAAGAAACTGCCTCTGTTTCAATTTGCCATAATCAGATGCCATCTATATATTACGTAAAGTTGGAGGCCTTTGTAGGTTGGCTAAATTACAAGTGGGCGTCTTATAAACTCTGCTTGACTGAGTCTTTATGTATGGCCTAGTCGACAAGGCCGCACCAACATTGGTCTTAGCGACACGGGTGAGCAGTTCGCAACTTCCTTTATTTTTTTCATCGCCTTTCCTACACCCCCTCGATCTACACCTTATATACATCCCTGTGCGTAGGTTACATAGATACAAAGAAGTTTCAATGTTATCGGCACTCCCGTGGTCATTTTTATTATTTTATTTGTCCTTATGGACTGACGTTGTTCGAAAGCGTACAAATAAAAAGAAAATGTGACAAATGATCTTATTTATGAACTTCCTTACCCAAAACCTTTTGCCCATGAACTGTGTTGACCCAGTTTGAATTTATTAGCAATCACACAGTGGTTGAAGCAGCATGGAAAGGCGCGGAAAGACATTAAAAATTGGTTCTCCGCCGTGGAAAAAGGCAAATTTGTGGAAGCAGAATTGCCTCACAATTAGTGTTGTCGCGCATTGCACGATTCTGCAAAAGAGGTAGCTCATCTGGCGACTGTCTAATTGGGCATAAGTTGCCTTACACAACAGCCTAGTAGGCTGTTGTGTAAGGCGACTTATGTTCAATTGGCTATGTTAAAAAACAAATAACAATAAGCCAAAACAATATCCAAATAGCACACAACAACACTAAAAAAGGACAAAGCAAAAAAACAGAAGAAAACAAAGAAAAACCTTAACACGAAGGAAGCGTGCTCCGGTGTCGGGGGTAGACCCGCCTCCACCCGGCGCAGGAACATGCAGCCTACAAAAAGACACAAACAGGGTCAAATAAAGTGGAGGAGCTAGCCTCCTCTAAAAGGTCATAAAATCCACAAGTCGGTGTGCACGAACCCCTCCCAAGTACAAGGGACATGCGGTAGCGACCCCACTCGTCCGGGTGCCGGGAGAGGTAACGCACGGAGATCACCCAAACTGGGACATTCTACGAGAATGTGCTGAACATTCTGAGGTACAACGAGCGCTCCATCAAATGGCGGTGCGTCCCGCGAATGTGCCGAATTCGGAGACGACAGAAAGAAACCTGAAGCCGTCGCGGCATTAGGGGGTGGGTCATGGGAAGAGTCGCGGCTCAATGGCACGCAACTATAAGTTCCCCACGACCGTCTCCCATCTTCTATCCCAAGCAGCCCAGAGAGATGCCCGTATTCTTTCTAGGTAATTGGTGTGAAGAGCGAAACGCTAGTCTGGTCGCCCAGTTATCGCGGACTCTTTGGCGCCCTCATCGGCGCGCTCATTCCCCGCAATTCCTACATGTCCAGGAACTCCGCAGAAGATAATCTTGACATCCCCCCTGCTCGCCAAAACCGTGGCGTTACAGATATCGCGAACCAGTGGATCCGGAGATTCCAATAACCAGAGAGCACTCAGGGCGTTTTGTGAGTCGCTATAAATCACAATCCAGTCTCAGAACCGGGAACGTCGCGTTATCTTCCGTACCGAGTGGTGTATTGCAACCACCTCGGCCGTGAAGACAGATGCAGCGCCTGGTAGAGCCACGCTGACTTCAAAGAGAGGGGATACGGCGTGGAACCTGACCCCTACTAGGGACTTGGAGCCATCCGTATACACTGGCACGGTACCAGCGTGACACGAGGTGTGCTCCAAAAAGGCCGAACGCAATACTCCCGCCGCTGTACAAGCTTTGGACGCAGAGGCATGGCAATAAATAGTCAAAGGTGGTACCTTCTAAGGTGGAGTCCTGGGCAAAACCAGGGGCGCAACCCGCCCGAGAGCTATACCGAGCTGTCGAAGTAGTTTCCTACCCCCAAACCCAAAGCATTTAGGTATGACTGGCGTCTCTCTGCGGCATAGGCACCTTCGAGATAAGCTGCGGATGCACTGGGAGCTTTGGCGACTGACGGAGCCGCCGGGCTCGCGCGTGCAGGCGAATTATGCATTGTGCACGGCACAGAGCGAATGACATCTGCCTAGCATCGACAGGTAGGCTCTCAATGGGGGCGTGCGGAAGGCACCGGTAACCAGGCGAGGGCAGGTGTGGTGGATCGAGTCCACCTTCCGCAATGCGAATGCATAAAACTCGCATACGTAGTCGACCTTCGAACGAATAAAGTATCAATAAAAAACTAAGGCAGTAGCCCTATCATCGCCCCAAGCGCTGAACATTCACGGAACGAAGAATATCCATGGCGCGGGTACAAGAGACCCTAAGGCTGCGAATATGAGCCTCCCAGGTCAAATATAAGACAAACGAAATGGTGCGGGTGTACCACTTCCAGGCGAACCCCAATTAGAAATAAATCTGGATCGGGATGTAGCCACGGATGGCGGCAGAAGTGCACTACCTTAGTTTTTGCCAAGGAAAACCGAACCCTGTGCGCTTCGGCATAGCGAGAGACGCGGTTCAATGTCTGTTGGAGTCGACGCTCCATAGTTGTCATCTAGACTGCGCCAAAAGAGATCGAAAGTCGTCCACGTAGAGCGTAGCTAGAACATCTTCCGGCCGCACCGAGGTGATGCCGTTCATGATCGTGGCAAAGGGTGTGTCACTGAGGATACTTTCCTGCGGGACACCCTTTTCCGGGTCCATTGGGCAGGAGACGGCTCTCCCCACCCGTACGCAGAATTGACGATCTCGCAAAAAATTGGGAGGCGTCCCCTCGCTCCAATCGTGTGGATAGTCTCAATTTTACTGTATCGCCTTACAGTCTCATAGGCCTTCTCCAGATCGATAGACACCTTATCGTAGTGCTGTCGACGAAGACAGGCCTCACAGACGGCATTTTTCAGTCGAAGCAGAGCGTCCGACGTTGAGTGGAACTTGTGGAAGCCATCAACTTGCACACGGAGGAGGTTAGAGAGATTCGGCGGAAATCGGCCGGGGTAGAGTGATCGCCACCCGGTTTGCGAAAAGCGAGCACATTAGCAATTTCCAAGGAATCTGGGAGTATACACTCTATCCAGATCCTGTTGAACAAATCTAAGAGAAAGGCCATACCTCGCTCACCCAGGTGTCGAAGCATGGCGTACGGTACATTGTATGGACCAGGGGCGCTTTCTGCGCACGGAGCGAGAAGGGAACTTAACTCACTCAAAGTAAACCTGTCGTTGAAGTCCAGTCGGTAGCCTTCCCTGACATCACGACGCGCATTGAATGCTGGCGGAGCAGCATCCCGGGTAGAGAAAACGGATAAAGTGGTCGCGAAGGATTCCGCCATGGACGCTGGCTCCGAGGTTGCGGTCCCATTCTCCTGGAGAACGGGAGGGGGTTCTTGCGAAAACGTACCACGAATCCTTTTAACTTGCTTCCACACCTCTGTTAGAGAGGTCTTCTCGTTAAGTGAAGATACGTATGCCAGATAAGAAGAACGGCGGGCGTGCTTCAAAATATACCCGAACCGACGAAATTCCCCGAAGGGAAGTCTTTCGGGCCGCAATAATAGTGCATGCAAGCATAACGCTTCTGTTTGAGGCCCGTCTCACACTCAGCTGACCTTCACGGGAGCGGCCGGCGTGTAAAACGCCAGAATTTCTAGGAATATTAGTTAGGACCAGGGCGATGAGGTTGCCGGAAAAGAACTCAACGGCCTCATCTACCGATCTAAATTCTTCGACTGAGACAGATAAATCAGTCATTTCCTCAAATGCAGGCCACCGCGCCTGCGCTAAGCACCACAGGGGCGGGCTCTCGGGCGGCAGCGGCACAGAAAATGATATTTAAATGGGAAGGTGATTACTGCCATGGAGGTCATCGATCACTCCCCAATCAAAATCGGGCTGTGTATCCAGAGAGCACAAAGATAGATCGAGGCAGGGAAAGGAAGCGGTTCTCGGACAATGATGCGTAAACTCATCCACATTTAGGACAACGATTTCAAGCTCGTCGATCAGGTCTGTAAGGACTTGACCCCTAGGATTAATCAAGTAGTCTCCCCAGAGAGGGTGTCTACCGTTCAGATTTCCGAGCAAGAGAAAGGGCCTCGGCAACTGTGCCACAAAGCGGCGCAAGTCCTCCGCGTTGAAGTCGGATGACGATGGAATGTACGCGGAAATAACAGTATACGTCCTATCCAGGTGCAGCTGCACATCTACTGCCTGAAAGGAGGTATTTAAACCGGAGAGAAGAACGGAGACATCATGCTGGATGTAAATCGCGCATCCCCCCGCCCAGACAACATCCCGTTGTGGTTTGGTCGCAAAAACCTTATACCCCGGGAGGGTGCGCAGCTGGCACGAGCTTAGCATGGTCTCCCGCAAAAAGATAGCTAATGGGGAACGGGAGGAGACAAGCCTCAGCAACTCCTCCGAGTTGGCCTCAAGTCCGCAGCAATTCCATTGAAGGAATACGCCCTCCAGGCCTTGATTCGAGGAGATGCGGGGCCCTCTTCGAAGAGAAGACCATCACGGGAATGGCTCTACGCTTCCCGGAGGCAGAATTTCTAGCGCTGTTAGCCGGACAATGCGCTGAAGGCGCTGTCGCCTTCGAGGACCTATCGGGGAAGGTTGGGCTCGCCATGCGATTCTTTTACTCCCTCCACCTCGAAACCTTAAGCGATCGGGGCGGCTTCGGAGGCGAGGGTCCTTCCTTTTTAGGATTCACCGTCTCCGAGCCACCCAGCCTATCACTGGGTGTGGGCGAAAGAGCCGAAGCTCCTTCAATGCTGTCCTCCTTCCGGGGGCGGGGGGCTGCATTAGGAACCTCGGAAGATGGCCTCACGACCATCTTCACGGGTGTTACCTCCTGTGAGTCTAACGACTTGGTGGAGGCGCACGGCCGGTTCGCCTTACGGGAAACGGCCACGCTCGGTGATGGGAGGGGAGCCCTGGTTTAGCCAGGGCTGGGTGTGAACCCTTTATGCCGCTAGCTTTACCAGTTGAGTGCCCAGGGTGGGTAGAACCCGCAGAAGGGTTCCGAATGGGCACGGAAGCGACCCTGATCGTAGTCCTGGAGGGACCAGGAGAAAACTGTGTCTTTCGTAACATTGAGGAATAGGACGTCCCAAGCAGGGCCGGGCGCACCAGGACCAAGTCATTAGCCTTGCGAAATAACAGACGATCCTGGGCTTGAACAGCCAGGATTACCTTCTAAAGGAGATCCGCAACATATTGCTTCGAAGAAGTAGGGTGCGGCAATGCGTTATTGACACAGTTGGCCACACATGATTTAGACTTATCACAGTCAAATGTGACGAAGAGTGTACGGTTGGGTCTCGATGCCACTCCCTGTTTTCTCATCACACGTTCGACCTTGACTGCCCCATGGTCGGCTAGCTCTAAGGTGATGTCATCTATGGAGTAGTCTACGAGTTCCCTCGCATAAACTACCCCTTTTACGAAGTTCATGCTAGAGTGCGGCGTCACACTCACAGGCGTGCCATCAAGTGTCCGAAGGGCCCTAATCATAGCTGCCCTCGGAAGGATTCGACTCATTCGTCAAGGGGCTCCCATCCGAGAAATGGGGTACTTTCAGCTCTCTTCTGATGGATCATGTTGCCCTTAGCCAACATGCTGCCATCAGTGGAGCGAATAACAAGGAAGCATTTGAAGCCAGCAGGCTCGAAAACGCTAGGTAGCCTTTGAATAAGGGGCCCCAACGCCATCGAGGCTCCGCTCTGCGCAGCTCTGGTCTTCGTTTGCATCTCCCCAACCGGGGAATCAAGGGGCCAAACGTGCCGATCTTAGCGTGGTCGCTTACCAAAAAAGGAGCAGACCCGTCCGTCCCCGCGGCTCCCGCGGAGGGAGAGGAGCCTTTAGTCTCTTTGGTCTTTTTCTTTTTCGGAGAGGAGGGCGTGGAATGAACCTGCTTCTCTTTTTCCGCCGGTAGGAGCCCCTAGGCCCGATTGGCTGTCCTTGGCAAGATCCTTCTCTGAAATGAAGAAGGTCCTGGCCGTCACAGGAGCACCAGCCGGGTAAGGAGACCCTTCCCCTTCTTGTGAGGCCTCGGGGACCCGAGCCGTCTTAGGAGGAGCTTGCATAGGGGCAGACTCGGGTCATGTGTTTGCCACCGAGCCCGGGTTCGACCCCATGGAAGATCCTATTGTCTGGGGCTGGGTGACCTCAGGGACCATGTCCATTTCAAAGGGGGGCTTCCATCTGCCCCCCCCTCCTCCGGAGACATAACAGGTCCCATTCGAGGTACCTTTGGTCGTCTTTTCTTTGGCCAGCGCACCGGCATCCTTTTGGGAAGAGAGAGGGGCACGTACGGTGATCCCCTCTCAGCTCAGTATGCGCGCCCGCTGGTCTTTGGAAGCCATAGGCTGACATGCCCTGCCTTCCATCGCCCTTCTAAGGGGGTTTTTCCTATCACGCTGTTCCCAATGTAAGCGGTCAATTATGGGCCGCCTGTCTGCCTTCTTGGCAGTGCCCTTGGAAAGCAAAGGGGGGACTGCCGCTAGAAGAAGCGAGTCACCTAAGGGTGACTCCAGAGAAGGGGATGAGAGGGACTCCCCTGCACCCGTATGCGAGGGGTCAACGCGGCCAGCAGAACCGTCTACCGCCATTTGAGGCCACTCCTCCCGCCCAGTGCTGCCCATCAGCATGGTGGCTCCACCTTGGTCACGGCGTAAAAATTGATAGATATAGAAGGGAGAATGAAAGAGGATGTGAGGAAGGTGGTGGATGGGATTAAGCAGTTTGTTAAAGACCCACTTTCCCAGGCCAGAGATCAGGGGTGAGTGAACGTTGTCCCTCTGCCCTTCAGCATCGATCCGGGATAGTTGGGTGAGTGGAAGCTGGTCGGCGTCTACCCTAGAGGCCGACCAGAGAAATTGTGGAAGAAGTTGTTCGGAAAGTGAGGAAGTAAGGTAAAAACACAGGCTGTCAGAAAGAAGGAGAAGAGTCTAAGCTGGGGCCGGATGGGGCGCTGAGTCCCGTCAGCATGGTCGCCAGGAAAGCAAACGCCGCGCCCCTTGCGGCGGGGTTAAAGTGAGTCACGTAACATTTATAGCCGATACTCGCAAAGGGGTCCCCGATGATGACTGTTACACAAGGGAGAACGCCCGCCTTCCCCCTAGTAGTCTCAAACTAAATTGAGACTACTCAAACTTTAATTCTCACTTTTCCCCCTTTTTAACACTTAACTTACAAGCCCCTATCACTTATATTTCTTGGCCGACGGCTAATTTGCAATCAAGCAGCCGACCAGCAAATATTATCCGCATGACCTTTGTCGGAGTTTGGAAATGGATGACTTCACTCGTCTCCCTCTTGACTCCTGTTTGGGGTGGTACTCAGTGGCGGATCCTGGATAAAAATTTGAGGAGGGTTAACTTAAATTTTTCCATCTGAATAGTCTGAGAATCGAGCATTGATCATTGATAATGTTTATCTTGCACAGCATTTATAATAAATAAGATTAACTCGCACAAGAGTGAGCACTAACTCTCTCAGATCCGATTTTTTCCGCACATCAAAATATTATGAATTGTAGTTTATTGAGGATTTTGAGTGTCAGCTTAGGTATAATACTGAATTTAATAAAAAAAATTTATATTTACCTGAATTTTAGACATTTATCATATTAGGCAAATTCGATCGCAACGGTTTAAAAAAAACCTTCTTATATATATTTTATATTATTCCACATTTCTTTCTGAATAGAAGAATATAAGTATGGCTTAAGAAAAGAAATGTAAACATAAAACTAATCTGAAAAGGTCAAAAACAGTATCTAACACACTGTATTGGTCACGGTATGCCTATAATCGATATGGGGTTGATGTACCTATAAAAAAGATTTAATAATAATTAGTCACGATATTTCTAAGGTCAATTTCGTTGTCAACATGGATCAGCGCCAGACCGTTGAGGCGTTGTTGACCCATATTATTCCTTTAGTACGTATTCAGTCGTTTCTTGCCTGAAAACGAACGCTCGGATTCCGCGTTTCGAGACTGGGAGAGTGATCAGAACTTGGAAGAGCCTGACCAACTTCAGATACATTCGTGTCTGGCTGCTTAGGCAAGATCACCTCCAACGGGGCCAAATTTGATTGTTAACGAAAACCAGTGCTCTGCTTCCGTCTTGACAAGGCCCAAGGCCTCGATGTCAGCCTCGTAGAGTTTTGCCGCCTCCAGTAAAATAGCAATATCTTGGTGGACGCCGCGCATAGCAGATTTTTGATGTTGAAGAGCACCGGAATATTGTCGTCCCCGAATCGGCTTTGCAGCTCAATCTATTATAATGGGCACGGGACACCGACCCCACTGTGACTTTTTTGTTCGCCTCTCGACTCCTGATCTAATTCATTGCTTTAAATGTAACAAGTTTGCGCATGGAAGCTCAAATGCTGATAACTCCATAACCTACGTGTACAATTTGGTGAACCAGCACGCCTAATTCACTGTAACAGCTCTTCTCGTTCCAACTGTCGATGCACCCGCTCAGCCTCCTCCCGAGAATGCATCTATTGCAAATTTTAGAAGGAAGTCCAAATTTGCTGCATTATGAAACTTAACAGCTCTCGGGAAGCCTATAATGATAGGGAAAATGAAGGAAACTAGACCAAGTATGTCCTATGAAGCCACCTTCAACGAGCATGGGATATTCTAGTGCATCCCAACCATCACTATTCGTTACAACTCAGGTACCTTCTCGAATAACACCTCAAAAAAAAACGATTACACCATCTGCCCCTCATGAAACTGTACATGGCACTATTTCTTCTACGCTGCCCCAACAACAAGAAACGCACAATCATCATCAACAATCTCCACGATTTCATCATATAGCAATGCCTCTGGGCATTCCTAGAATAAAAACCTCCTGGGAAACTTAAATATATATATCATCATTTATTATGTATAAAATTGATTCAATTATTTCACTTTAACTTTGTTAATTTAATCATTCAATTATTTTACTTTAACTTTGTCAATTTAATCTTTCAATTAATTTACTTCAACTTTTGTAAATTAAATCATTTTATATTAAACTTAATAAATAATTAATTCATTTATTTTACTTGTCAATTCATTTAACGTAATACTGTTCCAAACAACATCTCTTAAAATTTCACACCCAAACAAACAAACACACTTCCAGCCCGACCAAATAAGCACGCTATTCCGCCCACTCGACTCGCAGCTTTCTTCGTATAAAGGTCGGTAATCATTCCTTCTACAATTATTCATTTACCTCGAAACAAATCATACTTAGTTAATTCCATTTTCTCTCACAATTCTTTGCAAAAGACCATACGAGAGTAGATCCTAATTATATTTACTTCTCATTGCAGCCCCAATTCAGTCCATCATAGATACTCTATATTATTTACTATATTATTATTTACTCTATATTATTCACTACATTACTACACTATATTATTTATTATTCACCATATTATTCCACCATATTAATTTCACATACTTCAATTCTCTTCGCATTTTTTACTGTATATCATATGTTAAAATATCTTACATTGTATACCTAACCTACCTATCTCATTGTACATTCGTTGATTTTATGAATATATTTATATTTGTGTAATTGTCTTTCTTAAAGCCCAAGTCATTATTCCAAAATTTATTTCTACTGTCGCCTTAGGCCTAAAACTAACGGCAGAAAACTTCGATCAAACAAATTTATGGTTATGGTTTACGAAACGCTATCTAGGCTGATTTATTAACATAAGATAAATCACATAGATAACCATACACTATAATCATCCCTCAGAATGTCATCTACGACCAAAAGGTCGACAGAATAGCTTCGAAGAACGCATTCCAACTACCTTCCATCTCCTCCTACCACCCTGTTGTTCACAGTTATAAATAGCCCAAAATGGGGAGCCCAAACAGCATTCACCCCCTAGATAGCTGTCTATAATCTCTGTCAGCCAGCATCAACCTTTGTGATCGCTCATCATCTTGAACCTGAAGACGTGGACGTAGTCATGACTTTTCTCTAGGGTTTGCCAGTGGAAGAGGTGTTTGTATGGCCTTCCTCCAGAACATGTCATTACCATCACCAGCTATATGTATACCTGGTGCTTTAGTGATAGCTAAAGCACCAAGAACAACACAAAAGAGCTATGAAAAAATGCTTTCTGGTGTCCATTAGCCTCTCCTATCAAACGACTTCCATGACCTGCATATAATTCCCCTTCACCCCATTGGTACCTCTGATCCCCGCCGCCGAAAAAACAAAAGGCCCCATCCTGTCGATCTCCCCAATTCTTGGAAAAGGCGCATCTCGACCAGGATAAGTGATCGGTATCCTTCCCGCCCTTCTTTCTCCGAGACCTCCCGAACTTCCTTGACTGCGCACTAATCGATACCACACTGGCTGATATAGTTCATTAGAATAGCGGCAACAACTTTGCCAACTATAAAAGCCTTCTACTCAGAACATATAATATTGTCTGATTTGTTTAAAAGGACTTATCTTAAGCTTTCATAAGCCCTGGGAGCCCCCCTTGATGATATACATCCTACTCTCCTGGCACTAAGCAGTCCCGCAAGGGATCCGCCATTCTTTTTAAAAAATCAACCTCTTTTAGTTCTATCACTTTTCGATATATCATACATGCTGTTGCAGTTTGTATTAGACCCCGCTGCCTTTAACTATGTTCCCTATCTTCCTCCTATTGCGCCAGCGACAAAGGATGAATTGGAATCCCTAATAGACCAACTTAAACGCCCTTTCCTCTTTGTGAGATCAACATTCGCATCATTTATGGGGTGAAACAGGCTCTTTTTATTGACTCGGCTATCATCGACCTTCTCGCACCTGTACACCCCAACAGGAACAGCAATGTGCATAATCCTGTCGTTGATCTGATCGGATGCCCTAATAGACTTCTCACGGAGCCTTCTCCCTGATGAGTATGGTAGTGACCACATCCTCATACAACTAACCTCTAATCTATCTCTGAGCCCCCACCCTACCCCATTACCCCTTATGTGGAACTAGATAAGCTGACTGGCCCCGATTCATAATCTTACCCACATGGCCTGCTCAGTAGATGACTGCGTCCACTATCTTGAATCGACCATCATATCTTTCATGTATCCCCACAAGGATCTTCCTACACTGACCAGAATGTGAAGGTAATAGATTAAAAAAGAAAGCAACAAGACGATACTTTTATACCCGTCTCCAATAACACCGTATCGGTATGCAACATGCTTGGGCCCGTGCACGCAGAACCATCAAAGAAGTAAAACGAGCTTCTTGGTGAAATTTCATCTCTAGCATCACTGCCACAACCAATTCAGTCTCTGTCTGGAAAAATAGGCCTCCATTACAACGTGCCACACATCTGTATGCTCTCTTTTCATCCAGGTCAATAACTTCTTGGACCTAAGGTAAGTTGCTGACTCTTTTTCCCATAGTTTTTGTCGCCATACGTACGGTCATTCAACTGCCCCCCCCCCTCATAATCCTACATGTAAGACTAGGACAACCAAACACGCCATATAACCATCCTTTCACAATTGGTGAATTAGAGAGAGCCCGCTCACATAATACCGCTTCTGCGGCTGGATCTAATAGCATCACATATACACTGTTCCATTACCTTCACATATATCTCCAGACATTCCCCCCAATGAGATCCGCCTTGACGTGGTGGTGGTGGGCTTGACCTGGGGAGCCAAGCTCACCAGGTCCACCTCGCAGCCTCACTAAATATTTCTGGCTCGTCTGGCTCTCTCCCTCATCGACCAGTTCCATGGTGGAACCCTGATTGTGTGAATGCCAGACGAGTATTTCGGTTTGATGAACGGCGATTTCGACCTCAGCCAAACTGAAGATCAAAAATTGGCCTTCCTCCCAGCACGAGCAGGTTATCGATGGATTATAAAGATGGCTCGACGCTGTTCTACCTAAGTACAATCTCTTCCTTCACACCAAAATCGAAAGTCTGGCAAATAATAAAAAAAAAGGAAATGGAAATATGTACAACATTCCATGCTAATCTTAAACCCTAATGGAACTTACATTGCTGATCCGTCTAATGTAGCAGAAGCATTTGGCTCGTACTTTGAGTCAGTCTCTCGAGGTACCGCGACCTCCCTAAGTACCAGACATAGACTCCGGTTGGAAAAGAAATACATTGACTTTTCTTCCAATATGGGAAAGCCTTACAATGTACCTTTCAGTTTACATGAAATCTGGGATGCCCCAAAGGCCTGCAATGATACCTCTCTAAGACTAAACGATATTCCATACGCATCACTACGTCATTTAACTTAGTCTAGATTTGACTTTCTGCTGACATTTAATAACAAAATCTGGTGTGAGGGTATATTTCCTATTAACTTGCGGGTAGCTGTGGTCATCCCTGATATATATGACATCATGTATATGTAATGTTTTATGTTCGTCTGATATGCATCTTAAAACAAGAAAAGTTCTCCAGTCCATCTGAATGCGGATTCCGGAAATGTCATTCCACAACGGAAGCTCTTCTTTTCCTAGAATCCTCAATTTGCAAGGCATATACTTCCAACCAGCATCATGTAACCATATTATTTGACCTTGAAAAGGCATACGATACAACACGGAGACCACATCCTGTAGTCTTTGCATGACCTTCGTCTCAAAAGGCATGTTCTTTCAAACATGCCTCAATTCGCCCTGTCCCTAAAAAAAACACACCTTAACACCTCTGAACCATCTAGCTATCGCCCTATCTCACAGCTTCCATTCATCTCTAAGATCCTCGAGAGAGTGGTTTTCTCCCGCCTTAATGACCATATTTCTAACTGCAATATCGATGAAATGTACCAATCTTGGTTCAAGGCGAAGCACTCTGTTGAAACCGCTCTTCTTAATGTCCAGACAGTTTACGTAGAGCAGCCGATAGGGGTTGTACGTCCATTCTAATACTCCTAAACCTATCATCTGCTCTCGACACCATTAACCACACTGTCCTCATTAATCGTCTTCACACTTTCCTTGGTCTGTCAGGCACTGCACATGATTGGTTCAGCTCATACCTCTCCTCCCACACTCAGTCGGTCGCGCTCGATAACCTCCCCTCCGAGCCCACGCCCATTCATTTCGGGGTGCCTCAGAGCTCAGTCCTTGGTCCCCTCCTCTTTCGCATCTACTTCCTCTTAGCTTCATTCTTCACGATTTGGGCCTGTCCTTCCACCTCTATGCTGATGACACTCAGATATACCTTTCGTCATCACCTGCGTCCTTCCCTCAATCAATTACCAAGCTCCTTTTAGCTTACACCTCCATAAATGAATGGCTGTCTGCCAACTTTCTCAACTTTAACCATGATAAAACTGAAGTTCTCCTTGTTGGTAGTGGTTCGATGGTGGAGAAATCTAAAACTCTCTTCCCCTCCTTTAACCTTAGGGAAACCAATGTCGCATTCTCTGATACCGTCAGTAATCTTGGTGTTATTTTCGACGAGTAACTCTCGTTTAAACCGCACATTCATCGTATCTGTAAGTCTTCCCTCGGTTTCCTCCACAACTTCTCACGTGTTCAATCCCATTTTGATCGACGAAGCCTTGAGACTGCTATTCATGCCTTCAACACCTCATGCTTAGATTACTGCAATCCTCTTCTAATGAATCTCCCTTCTTCATCACTTCACTCCCTACAACTAGTTCAAAACTATGCTTCCCGGCCCCTCCTTTACCACCCCCGGTTTTCTCCTTCGATGCCTCTGTTACAGGAGCTACACTGGTTACTTATTCGCTTCCGTACCCACTCTAAAATTCTTTTCTTCACCTACAAGGCCCTAAATCTCGAGGCTCCTCCTTATCTCTCGTCTGCCCTCTCCCATCGTCAAACTCCTCAGGCACTCCGGTCTAACCTCGCTCCAATCCTGAACACTCCTGATTCTGTCCTCTGCTCGACGGGTGACCGTTCCTTCTCAGTTTATGTTCCTAGACTCTGGAATGCTCTTCCTGCTGAAATCCAATCCTCTCCCTCCCTTGCTACGTTTAAACGCTTCCTGAAGACTCATCTCTTCAGAATTGCCTTCTTTCCCCTATAAACTTTCTCTACACTCGCTACACAACCTGCGCTCTGGGAGGGCTAGCAGCCCTGAAGAGCGCATTATAAATACCTTTTATTATTATTATTTTATTTTTTTTACCAATAGCTCTCTAAGGATTCAGGTTGTAACTACGCTATCATCAGAATACTCCCCTCCCAAGCGGAATTCCTCAAGGCATTGTCTTGAGTGTGACCCTATTTGCTATAGCCATAAATGGATTGTAAATGTACTACCGGATGACGTACTTAGTACCTTGTACGTAGATGCTTCGTCTATATCTTTTGCTGCTGCAAGGATGCCAGTGGCAGAAAGATGACTTCAATCTGTTATTAACAGAATATGTATGTGAGTGGGCCACTCACCGAGGATTCTAATTTTCATCTTCAAAGGCTGTTACAGTTCATTTTTTTAGATCCCATAGAGTTCATCCAGACCTAGATTTGTTCCTTTACGGAAAAAGTATACCATACAAAGAAGAAACCCGGTTCTTAGGACTCATATTTGAGAAAAAGGTTAACGTTGGCTCCTCACCTCAGATCTATCAAGGTAGATTGCATCCGAGCCATGAATCTGGTAAAAATACTTGCACACACTACCTGGGTAACTGACCGTAAGACACTCCTCCGGCTTCACAAATTTCTGATAGTCCCCAAGTTATAATATGGGTGTGAGATTTACTCTTCTACCACATCTACTTCACTCAGGATGTTGGAGTCAATACATCATAATGGCGTTCGACTGGCAACAGGAGCCTTCAGGTCATCTCTAATTGTAAGCTTGCTAGTAGATGCTGAAGTCTTGCTTCTAGACCTTCTACGCCAGTCTCAAATGCTGCGATGTTGGTATCGGATTCTGCGTTTACCTGATTCAATAGCTTGCTGAACCGTATCAACCATTGGCGTGCAGTCAATGAAAGCAAGAGAAGCAATGCCTTCCCAATTTAAGAAGAAAAGAAAAAGAAATTACACCCCAACAATTAATATGACAGCAGAATCAATTTTATTCTCACATTTATGCTTGCCTATGGAGCGGTCTACACCCCTACAAATGTAAATATTTATTTCTTAATATATATATATATATATATATATATATATATATATATATATATATATATATATATATATATATATATATATATATATATATATATATAATTTCAAGAAGGGTTGGTAACCCTGACTTAAATCGGAAGATAGGTACACCCGCTCTCCCAAGCCTCTTAAAATTAAGCCATGATGTTGCATTCGCTTAGCTGTCCTTCATCGGTGAACAGGTCTGTAAATATTTGAATTGTGATTGTTCAGCTAAATATTTCCCAGATAGAATTCTGAATTAATGCTTGATTCTTTTGTCTTATTTACAGACCCATTCAACTCCGTTATAATCCAATTACTTATTATCCAATTACTCACCAATCCAATTTACTTATAATCTATTTACTAAACTATTTACAATTACTATTTACAAATTTACTTATAATATATTTACCAAAAAATTTACCAATTACTTATAATATTAAGTTGAGGAATAAGTTCTTGCGTTTTTTTTAATGTTGTGTTGATTTAAGTTTTGTTGACGTGATTTGTGCACATATTAAGAAACAATAATAAATAATGAGAGCAAAATTTGCAAAGGTTAAGCTACGTCTCTTAACAGCGTAGACTATTAGGCTTTTATTTAGGCTACGTCTTGAAGTTGAGTAATAAGTCATTGCGGTTTATTTAAAAGTTGTGTTAATTTAATTTTTGTTCTGTACCCTCAAAATAGAATGTCAAGTTGAAAGAAAGGCGCAATTTCGACACTTGTTGTTATTCATTTTCAATCGAGACGGGAACAATGCAAACGCAGCCAAAGCTCGTCGCGATATTTTTGCTGTGTACGGAGAAAATGTTTTATCAGAAAGGACAGCTCAATGATGGTTTTCACGTTTCAAAAACGGTCATTTCAATCTTAATGACGAAGAACGTTCTGGTCGCCCCATAAAGTTGGATGAAGATCGATTGAACGACCTTCTTCATGAAAATCCCCGTCAATCGACTAGAGAATTGGCTGTACAATTGACGTGTGATCAGAAAACTGTACTGAATCACCTTCATTCGATGGGGAAAGTTCAAAAACGATTGCCGCAGGTTTGCTTGCTCGTCACAAGGCTACTCGTGGATATAAAGAAAGATTTCTTCACCGCATTATCACTGGCGACGAAAAGTGGTTTGTTTATGTCAACATGAACCATCGAAAACAATGGTTTAGCCCCAATAAAACCCAGTTCCGCGATTGAAGCAAGGGCTTCATCCACTAAAGATGATGCTGCGTGTGTGGTTGGATTGTGAAGGCATCATTATTTATTAGCTCCTTGCGAACAACGAGATTGTCAATGCTATTCGTGAAAAGCGACCTCATCGACGTTATGGAGTCCTGCAACATGACAATGCTCGTCCTCACATTGCCAATATGACAAAAGACGCCATCCAAACGCTTAATTGGGAAATCCTGCCGCATCCTCCATATTCGCCAGACTTGGCTCCATTGGATTTCCATCTGTTATGATCGCTCTCCAACAATTTGCGCGGCGTTTCGTTCAATACTGATGTGTAATTAAAAACTTGGTTAGACGAATTCTCCGAGTCAAAATCCAGAGATTTTTATTGCAGAGGCATCGAAAAACTAGTTGAACGTTGGGAAGAAGTCGTAAATAACAACAGAGAATACATTATTGAATAAATTGCATATTGTTATCAATTAAAAATGAAGTTTTTCTAAAATTATTAATGGTAATGAATACATTTGATAAAACCGCAAGAACTTATTCCTCAACTTAACACAATTACTTATAATCCAATTTCTCACCAATGATCTATTTATCCAATTACTTATCATCCAATATACTTATAATCTATTTATCCAATTTATTTACCAATTTAATTATAATCCAATCTATTTACCAATTACTATTTACCAAATTTACTTATAATCAATCATTTTTCTTATACTCTATTTACCAATTATCCAATTACCAATAATCTATTTACCAATTTAATTATCAATTATCATTTATTAATTATACTAAACCATATTTATCAATTGTAAATCCATTCCCGTTAACTCATTCAAATTTAATTCACGTGTAATTCTCAATTCAACCATAAATTGTTACTTGATAAATTCACCCTTAAATAATCTAACTGTTTATTCAATAATATACATTTTTTCTAACTCTTTGTTTTTAATTTACGTTTTCCCAACATCACCCAGATTAGACCTAAGGAATTCGTATGCAAAATTTAGACTCGCGTTAGCATTCAACAATTCATTCGTTTGAATAACGAAATACAGGTTTTTATGTTTATTGTGATTTAAGAGCTATCTCCGGTATTACCGCAATATTAATTTAAAACCTATACCTATATTTGTATACGTCATACGGTACCGTTCACTTTCAATCGAATTGGCGTTAGACCCTGATGAACCCGACTGCAATTGAAGAAATTCATCCTTTTCGCCGAGATTTCTACCTTTTTTATTCTCTTAATTTCAATAATAGTTCTGCTTTTTAGTGCTTTGGAATAAATTGTTTAAAAAAATGTCTTGCTTTTCTTAGCAATAATATACAGTCATTAGAGTTTTAGGATTTTTATCAAGATATTTCAACGTTGTCTTAGAATTAAGAAAAAAATAACCTATTTTGTATACGGAAAAGGAAGCAAATTTGGCTTACAGCTATCAGCTTGCATCTGGCAATCCTGCCGAATTGCCAGAATCTATGAGAAGCAACAAAATAGCTAAGACACACTGACGTAACTATTATTATGCTCTGAAGCTTAAACTTATTTTTAGGTTATATTTAAATACTGGTTCCGAGAAAGAAAGCAGCTGAATAGCAAAAACTCTAGTGTGGTAGCTTTTATATCTTAAGCATTTCGTTAATATTTCCGGGATTCTGGCTGGCCTACCATAGTCAGTTAGTCACCCTTCGTATCTTTGAGATCAGTATCCCTGAGGCAGTGCTTAGATAAGTGTGGTGTATTGTTTATTCATTTTTTTTTCGAGTGATAACCCGCTTTTAAACAAAATGGATAGAAATGAAATTGGGAGAAAATGCGATTGCATTATTGAAAAATTATTAAAAAGGAAGTTCAGTGAGAGGACTTATAATGAAAGAGAAACTATTATTAAAATAGTTAGGCCTACGCCAACACTAGATCTGTCATCCAAAACAGTGTTACACTCTCAAATACAATGTAGGCAAATATGATCAAATAACTTGGCTAGCTGGTTGTGCATACTTACAGAAGCTATTTTAAAATTTAAATAAAGTTTTTAAAAATTAACATTTAAATAAAGTGAGTAGCTTACAATTTTATAGTTATTTTTAATGAACAACATATTTACTTTGTAGAGGAATCGACCCTCTCCCTTCTCTCGCAGTTGAGACCCGAGACGTTGACCGCAAAAACATCTATGCCAGGCACCTTGAGTCATTCTCGTAACCACATCCCCTCGCAACTCATCCATATGGAAAGCAGAAGGGTTTAAACTAAAAGATCTCCCCTATGAGTGTATATTCAATTTCACCTCAAGTACGAAATTGGAGACGTGTTTCTCTCAAGCTTGAAGGCCAGCTGGACCAGAGGTAAGACTTGCTGAGAAAACCCGTTGGAGTAAGAACCCTCCTGCGGCCCGTCCACAAGCCTGCGCCCCCCCCCCTCCTACCACTACCCCAGTGGGGTGACGATGTATAAATACCAAACACTTGAGAAAAACGTGGTAGAATCCGTGAGTCAACGAGGCTACAAAGTTCCCGGCAAGATAGGTCGGGCTACCAAGGGGACTAAGAAGCAGCCCATCCTCGAGCTAGTCCCTGGTTATCAGACCGAACTTGAAGTTAACTTGTTTAAGTTCAACTTACTCTCGTCAGAGAGAGCCCTCTTATCCTGGTGCATCCTAAAGCACAGGGATAGTCCTCACCCTTGAAGAAGACCCCCCCCCCGAGTACTCTCCTCGCCCTTGAAGAAAACCCCATCTATTCTGATGTAGCAAAAAACACCGTGATAGTCCTCGACCTTGATGACTTCCGGAACGAAGAAGAAAAGCTCCTCCGCGAGCCCGTTACCCGATGGTCACATCGAACTCTAAGTTAACTTGGTTTAAGAACCAAGTTCAACTTACTCTCGTCAGAGAGACCCCGCCTATCCTGGTGCATCCTAAAGCACCGTGATAGTTCTCGCACTTGAAGAAGACCCCCCCCCCACCACCGAATACCGTGTGGACCCCCATCTGCTACACTCCCTTGTGACTGTCAAGTCACAAGGGGCACCCTGTCTTATTCTGTGAGGACTGTTTAGTTCCCCTTACAGTCCAACACATAGTGACTGAGTGCCCAAGCCTGAGAGAGCTACGTTGTTGCCACCTCTCAGAACACCGAGAAAGAGACAGTTCCTTTTTGCTTGCCTCAATCCTCGGAGATAATCGCTTTGTTGGGATGGAATATTTTTATTTATTAGAGAAGCAGGCATTTTTCGAAAAGTTTTAAATATTTCGTTTTTTATTTTTCTACTTTAGTTATTTAGTTTTAAATTCGAGAGTGGTGGCAATGAGCATGTAACTGAAGCATGTGTAATTTATATATGTATGAGTTTATATATTTTTAATTTTATGTTTTTTAACAATCTTCTCTATTTATACCTTATAACTTTTTAACGATTAAATCATAAGAGTGAAATGTGTCAATGACCACGTAGTCGATATCCATATATGTAGTTATGCATATATATTTTTTTGCAAAACTGGTGACAATGATTATGTAGTCGCGCCACCTTAAATCAAATCAATCCAGACATTCCTTCTATATCTACACAATAGAATATGACTAGAGGAAGCCTTTCCGACTCGGCAAGAATCCATAGTAATCTCGATACCCAAAGACAGGTAAGGATATCTCAAATTGGCGAATTACTACCCCATAGCCCTAACCAACACTATATGTATGGTATTGTAAAGGATGGTAGCCTCTCGCTTCACGATCATACTCGAGAACCATAGCCAGTATCACGGATGGTGGTTTCCTAAAATGTAGATCAGCGACTGATATACTGTAGTGATCGGATTATGCAATAGGTAGGCTACTTGCAACAAAATGTAGGATTTAATTGGACCAGCGAAAACCCCCACAAAATGGACGCACGGTGGTCTTATTAAATCGCAGCATAATCAACATATATCAAATAATATGTCTGAAATTGGAATAAAGAAATGAGAATGCATAGATTAATTTGCATCTATGAATTTGAATGAAAAAATAATAAGGGATGTAAAGATATTTGTTAATATATATATATATATATATATATATATATATATATATATATATATATATATATATATATATATATATATATATATATATATATATATATAAGGCAAGTGACCGTTGGAAGTGAGCGCACAACAAACAATGTACGAATTCGCGAAATGACATAAGCACCTGTGTCAATAAAACAAACGCGTGAACAAACATTTTGTGTCTCAGAATAGATTTATCGAAAGACGGAAATCTAAGAAGCACCTGGGTAAACATACCCGCTGAACAAAAGGAATTGTATCACAAAGTTGCGACAAGCGTATCCTGTTATAATGATAAAACTTGAGATATGCAAGTAATTCGATTTACACAGCTTTCGTTAGCTCCGCCTTTGGGGTGGAAAACAATGATTTTGATCCAGGCCCTCTAGAAAATAAACATATATATATATATAGTTGGAGCAGCTCAGTGAGGGTGATAATTGTATTATTAAGATTATTAGACAACTGACGTAAAGAAGATTATCTCGTTCACGTTCCCCTTTTCAAATTCAGCAAGTTTTGTCGCTCCAGAATTTAATACTTCGCATTGAATATATATATATATATATATATATATATATATATATATATATATATATATATATATATATACATATACTATATACTGCTATTCGCCCGCAAAGTAACTTCGTGACGTGCCGCTTGCCCCGTTAATAGGCCAATATTAGAATAAAGTATATTTTACAACGTCCCTCTTTACCTCGATTCACCTTAAAACCTTCGGTAGGCCCAGCCAAAATAGGAATACATTGAAGAAATCATCTTTGGAGTCAGATACTTAATTCACCTACACCATATACTGCTCACCCCAATAAACTAGGTGCCGCTATTAACTTCCACTCTCCCGTAATACTACTACGCTGCATGCGTGACATCCAAACAGCTTTCTCGCTGGTGCAGAAAGTACTGGTTGTAATTTTTGATGTTGAGAAAGCCTCCGATAACACCCAGCGATTTAACATCCTTGAAAAATTAGTAAGGCTTAATATCACTGGACGTCTTTTTACATTCATAAACAATTTTATAGCCGTAAGACGCTTTTTCGTCAGGAGGGGAACCACATTGTCAGAGAAAATTATCTATGAAGAGGCGAACCCGAGACAATATTTTCAGTGTCCACTGTTTTTCACTTGCCACAAATACAGCCGTAAACGACATCCATTGATTCTTCAGCTGCTATTTATATGCCGACAAAAATACGAATTACTTCTTTAGGCGCAACTACGCTATAGTGCACCGTCAATTCCAACTAATATTCAGCAACCAAGTAGCCGGTGTTTGACAACAAGCGGTTTCCACTTATCGGTTTCAAAACAAAAACATGTATACTCTTCCATAAATTCACATCAACCAAAACATCCCCCTCCCCTTGCTCAATATATCTGTACGTTAAAGTACGAGAGCCCAAACCTCTGATTCCACTTGACATTTTACTTACACTAAATGGCGATCAGAGAGGCGTAGCTTATTGCTATTATAATCATCCCCTGTTCTCTCTAAGCTTGATTACGGCTCTGAAATATATTTAACGTGTTAATAAACTACGATCCCATAAGAGGATTCAATCCAAAGTATTACACATTGCAACCGGAACTTTTCGGTCTTTCCTCCTCCTGAGTCTACAAGCCGAGTGCAATATATCCCTTTTCGATCAACAATGATCCACTCTGATTCTTCGTAAATTTCTCCTGACAAATGGCCTACCTTCTTTACCAATCTACTGAGCCGGCAGCCACTGACCATAGGTATCTTTCGGCTGGCACTTCCTTTCATCAATCAACGACCTACTCGAAGATTGTTCTTGTCTAGTAACTTCATCCTGTACATTACCAAACTCCTTTGCCATCTTTGCCTCTTAGTTTTTACAAGCAGGAATTCACTGCCTGGCTCTCGATTATTTAGTTAAGCCAGATGCCCAGGCAACGAGAAACAAAATCATTTTCCTCCCACACGCTGTCGATCATTCCATATATACCAATGGTTTACGAGCTACCAAGGCCACTCAAGCAACTGTCGTAAAAGCATCCCTGGAGCCCGCATAATACGTTTTCCTCTGCCCGAAAACATCTATTTACACAGCTGAACTATTAGACACCCTTGAAGCCCTTCGCTTCATTTGCAGTGGCATGCGGTGACTTTTGAAGATGAGGAAGCAATTCAAGTTTTACAAAAAAAAATATGTTAATTGAAGTAAATATGTTGTTCATTAAAAATAAGTATAAAATTGTAAGCTACTCACTTTATTTAAATGTTATTTTTTAAAACTTTATTTAAATTTTAAAATAGCTTCTGTAAGTATGCACAACTAGCTAGCAAATATGTCTTATCATATTGGCCTACCTTGTAGTTGCGAGTGCAACACTGTTTTGGATGACAGATCTAGTGTTGGCGTAGGCCTACCTGTTTTAATAATAGTTTCTCTTTCATTATAAGTCATCGCACCTAACTTCCTTTTTAATATTTTTTTTAATAATGCAATCACATTTTCTCCCAACTGAATAAACAATACACCACACTTACCAGACAGCCACATCACCATCCACTCGGACTATAATGCCCTCACGGTGAGTCATACTAGACTACCCACCACGTATTCTGTTATATCCATCGATCATTACATTTCCTCCAAGCTTCTAGGCATAAAGTAGCCACTTTCTGCTGGGTCCCAGCCCGCGTCAGCATCGCGTGAAACAAAGCAGCTGACTGAAGGCAAAAGCTGAAAATCATTGAATAGATCCTTAGGGTTCTGCCTAAGGGTGGAAAAAGTGGAAGAAAGACACCCCCTTATGTAGAGTGATACACCCGGCACGTGGATTAGCGGCACATCCTTCCAACCGGAGATCTCGTTAATAGGCACCATCTAGCTCAGCCACCTGGTCATAGTGCTTGCAATTGTTCACATTTTCTCCCCTACTGTTTGCAGAACCTGCGGCTTTATTCTTTCACTATATTAGATCCTCTCTACTTTCAGCACCTTCCTTTCAGAGCTTTCCTTACTGACTTTTCACACCCAATGGTGTAGTTGTTGTAGCCGTGGATAGCATCCCTGCTGCAATTGAAACCTGAATAACAGGCATGCCATCTCGCTTCCAGTAATAGGGATGTAAATGATTACTCTGCTAAAATCTTGCTGAGTGGTAGGTTATACGTATATACCATAAGGTCTCTTGCTGCGATGTATGAAGGCCCATTGGCTTGAAAAGGTATTAGATGCAAGGTGTGCTGTGCTTCGAGTGCACATCTGAGGTAGCAACACCGGCTCCATTCTTTATGGGTTAAAACACGATATATCTCTTTAATCCCCTGCTGAGCATCCTTTATTAACCTACCATACTCTAGATGGTCAGAAATCCCCCTTTTAACTACCTTCTCAAGGATTTACAAGCGATATAAGTTAAGCTTACCGGCCTAAAGTTATTCGGGTACTCTTTACTTCCTTTTTTTAAAATAAGCACTACATTCGCTAATTTCCAATCATTAGGTATTTCTCCAAACTCTAGTGATCTAGTATATATCTTCTCAAGAGCTACTGCAATACTTTCTTCACTTTCTTTGAGTAACCTAGAATGAATGTTGTCTAGGCCAGATGACTTACTAGTATTTAACTCCAATATATTTCCCTGTTCACATTAACGCTATTCAACACTACTTCCCTTGAGCTAGAATTATTATCAATTAATCTATCTTGATTCTCTTGTGTAAATACTGAAAAAAACTGATTATTAAAAACCTCTACTATTTCCTCATCACATTCTTTCAAAACCTCTTCATATCTAATAGGCCCTATTTTATCAGTTAGATTTGTTATTAATTTTATAATGGATAAAGAATTTTCTTGGATCTTTATAATTATTTTGAGCTAAATTAATTTCTGCTGCCCTTTAGCTCTTCTTAATAATCTTATTTAGCTCATTTCTGGTCGACCTATAATGATTTAAATTGTCAAAAGTACTTTATCTCTGTAATCTCTCGTATGCCTTTTTATTCCCAGAAATTTTCCAGCTATCTCCTGATTCCAACACAACGGCTTCCTACATTTCTTCCTAATAGCCTTCATTGGAATACACTGCTCCTAGATTATGTTTAGTATAGTCTTAAAAGCAGTGGTAGGCGGGATAACGAAAAAAACATCACGTTAACCGATAAATAGATAACGATAACCTTATCAGCGATAACTGGCTACAAATTTATCGCCCGATGAGGTGATAACAGATAAATCTATTTATCCAAAATTATAATACAATATTGATTATGGACTATATATAGCGATATTTTATAATAGAATAGTAAGAATATTGGAATATTGTTTCTTAGTTTCTTACCTGGTGAGGCTCTCCTTCATCTCCTTATAGGTTTTGAGGATCCTCCACCCAGCGTCCTTCTGGAGGGTACCTCTTTCTTAGGGTTGAGGGTGTGGACCATGTCCCTGAAGTTCTGACTGTCCACAATCTGCAGCGGCAGCATGTTGTCCACCACAAACCTGACAATTGTCTTCTCGACGGTGGACTGCAGGAAGGCGCTACCCTGGGCCATCATGCCAAAGGTCTCGGCGATGTACATCTGCCGCTGCCCGGATCGGTTCCTGCTACGGCCGTCAGGCCCAACGTTGGCCTTGCAAGCTTCATCAACTTGTTTTTCCTTGTCAGGCTGAATCCTGTTGAAGTAACTCTTCAGGTTAGCCTTAGTGTCCTTGTTCACCTTCACCTCAGTGATCTTGGGGAGGCAGGAGAAGCACTGGAAAATGTAGCTGTCGCTAACCATCTTCTTGTACTTCACCCACTTGCCAAGGAATGACCAGGGTGACTGAGGCTCAGGCTCAGTGAGCTCAGAGTCAATAGACTACGCTGAGTCTCTTTGGCTTGATGCGGACACAGTCTCTTGCGACGCCATCACTAATTCAATACTATATAATAGCAAAGCACTGCACTACTAAATTACAATAAAAATAGGATCAGTTTAGAATAGGGGCGTAACTTCGTAAGTGTTCAAAACGTTAATAAACGGACCTTAAATAATAGCACCGAATAGTACATGCATTCATATACACGTGCACAAAAAATTAGAACTGATAAGGCACAGACCTATCTATTTCTGCCTCCAAGGCACGCGCGGCTCGCCCCTGTGCTAAACTGGAACCAAAAACTGCAATTATCGAGTATTGCTAGTTTGGAACCCAAAGTATCGGCGATACCGATGAATCGATAACGCATAAAAATTATCGGATAACCGATAACCCGATATCGTTATCGCGATAACGCCCAGCTATGCTTAAAAGTGTCCCACATCTCATAAGTATTCTTTCCCCTGAATTATATATCCCACCTAATCTGATTTAGCAAGTTTCGTAATTTATCGTAATCTCTCTTATAAAAATTTGGAGTTTTTGTGGAGTTTGTTGATGTTCTACCTTTCACTATTCCCAAGTTAAAATGAACCATCTGATGATCACTATTCTCCAATGCTTTCCCGACAGTCAATTCCTGAACCAAGTGATCATCATCTGAAAGAACCAGATCTAAGATATTGGCACCCCTTGTTGGCTTATTAACAAATTGAGTCAAAATATTATCCTCAAAGCATTCTATAAACTTACAACTTGCCCTATCCCTTCCTAGCATATTTCCCAGTCCACAGAATTATAATTAAAGTCACCAAGAATAACTGTATCTACTTCACATCCTTTCCTTATTTCCCTGATCATTTAGCTCATCAATACAGTCAGTCTGTCCGGGTGGTCTGTAAAACGCTCCCAAGTGTATTATCGTATTTTTGCTCACCCTAATATCTATCCACCACAGTGACTAAACTTCTTCTTGCTTTCCATAATTATTTAGATTTCAAGAAATGCTATTTCTGATAGGAATAATCAACACACCACCTGTCCTATCTCTCCTTTGACTAATATACTTATCATAACCCTGTAGTTCAAATTCACTCACGTTGTCATTAAATTGATTTTAATTAACCCATGATTCTACTACACATATATCTATATCTTCATCAATAATATAACTAAATAACTCATCTTTCTTATTTCTAAGACTACGAGCATTGGTATGAAGACAACTCAGCCCTCCTATCCCTGAAGCACCTCTTTTAGTATGTATACCTTCTACTCTATCTCCTCTGCATCTCTTTCCTTTCCCTGCCCCACCCTGTACTCTTATATTTCCCTGACAACTATCAGTAACTAGTTTCCTGACTGCAAAGACCCAACGACACTATCTAACTCCTGCCACAACATGTCAACCCCAGCCTGGCTTAGATGGAGTCCATCCAATGCATACAATGCCTTGTTATCATAAAACCCATTCCAAACATCTACAAACACTAATCCCGACTCCTCACACAGTCCTTTCACATGCTCATTCAGTCTAATTACATGAGACAACCATTCCATCCCGACATCCAATCTCGGAAGCACACCTGAAACAACGCCTTTCACTCATCCTTTCAACTAACCTGTTGTACCTCTCTCGTAACTCACATGAACCCACCTTCTTTACATCATTTACTCCTACATGCGTAAGCACAACTGCGTCCCTCTCATACCCAGACACCAGAGTATCATACCTCTCAGACACATCATTTACACTAGCATCCAGCAAACAAACTCTCACTCCCTTCAATTTGCTTGCACTCAACTCCATATCTAAATATCTAATCTGAGAATCACCCATCACAAGCACCTCAATCATCCTCATAGTCTCCCTAGGCTTAGCATTACCCTCCCTCCTGTTCTCATTCAAACTACCTACTTATTTCACTTTCTCTCACAACCACACCAGACAAATCGAATCTGTTAGTCAACCTAACAAGTTCCATGCCCCTCTTACTCACAGACCTAACCTGCCCTAACCTATTTATTCTATCCATATTCACCCACCTTTCGTCTTCACTCACATCAGTCACTTCTTTTTCTCCAGTCCCTAGTCTAGGCCTATGTTCCACCCTCTTATTCCCAGCCACATTCTCCATGCGTACACTCGCATCCTTTCTCACTTGATTCACCACCCACTTAATCTCTTGCAAACATCACGTAATTGACTCACCTCATCTACCAAGGCCACATTTGCACTAGTCACATAACAAACCGGGCATTCAGATACACTTGCTCTTCTTTCAACACCACAAAAAACACAAACTATATATATACAGCTTACATCAAAAGGCATACTCACTTCATCCAAAGAAACAGCTATACCGAGAAACTTTTCGAAATATAATTAAAAATACCTTTAGTATTATGTCTAATACTCAAAGTTAACTATCCTCCCGAACTTAAATATATTACACCTAAAAATCCAAAATTAAAAAAACCGTCACTGAATAGAGAGCTCGCTGAGAAACGTCCGATCGCTACCGACGTGTCGTTCTCCCTCCTTTATGACCTCGCTTTTGATTTTCAACATACGAACCATCTTTACCTTGATGAGAGTGTTCCATCCCTCACCAGTCGCTGCTTTATCTTCCACCCAGTAGGGCAGGAATAAGACTTAAGGCAAGCAAAAATGTTAGCTAATTACATATGCAGAAGTCGAGAAATCCCCAACTTCTCCTCTGTTATTTGGAATAATGGATTCTTGCAGGACCTCTCTCTGCTATAAAAAGTTCAACGCCCCTGGACTAACCATATATATAACTTATCATCCTTATCTTATTCTGCCAGACTCTCTCAGTTAATTTTTTTTCTGTCAAAGGTAAACTCTTGCGTGCTGACCTCCTACAGTTTTATACAATATTACATAAACTTTCTCCTATAAAACCATCTGACTTGTTCATACCAGCTCCCAGGTATAATTAAGGCCATTAATACAAAGTTTTTGTCCCTCATTCCTCAACTAAAGCACAACAGATTCTTTACGTGCCGTATCATATCTACTTCGAACTCTCTTACTTCTGAAGTTGTTGATGCCCCTTCAATCAACTCCTTCAAGTCCAGTCTAACTAATTTTCTTGGGCCTCGTCTTTTTGAACCTTAGACCTCCACCCGCCTTGTATCATATCCACTTGTACTTGGTGAATCCTTGTAGATTTTTCCTTACATGATTGTGCTCGTCCAATCGTTCTTCTTTCTTACCATCTTGCTACGCGCAAGCTTACAGCAAAGAATTCTGGTTTTGCAGGAAATGAATTCCAACGTTGCTGAGTAGACTCGCACAAACATCTTTTATCAGCATTCCAAAGTACACCCTCATATTATGGCACTTCTGGTTCCATTTTCATTGCCCTCGCCAGTGCCACGTTTCAACGCTAAACATATTAATCCTGTCGGTCCTCTCACGCAGTTCGTGGGTAAAGTTCCACTCTTACAATAATCAATCATTTTACTAGTATTACAGAGGCTGTCAGAGTGGCTAACAATTCGAGCTTCAACTAAAACTTGAGCATTGTGTTGGGTTGGGTTCCGGATTTGGTGTCCTGTCTAAGATCATGACTGACCGTGTGTGTCAATTCAAATCCCATCAATGGCAATCACTCATGAAGATCATCGGGTTATTCCGATTACGCACTACTAGTTCCCATGCTGAGTTAAACGGCTGCATTGAAAGGTAAAATCGTTAGCTCAAGATTTTTCTCCTCTTCCTGGATGTGTCTGCCACTGGCTGTACTTCGGCAGCGCATTTTCGTCTTCCAGATCAAATCTTTTCTTCCTATGACCGCCCTTTGACTCTCAACCAGCTTTCCTAGGTGCATAATTTGGTAGGGCGATGGCTGAGGTTCGCCACACCTCTCAAAGAGTGCGTGTTAATAGAATTGCCTGCGTGCTAAAGAATTGATATCGTTTCCGCCATGCTTCCGCCCGTTGTACTCAGTCCGCCCTCCGTCAGAGCCAGCGTGATATCAATAAGGATGCTGTCGTTTTAGGCTGTTTGAAACCTGCATTAATTACGTTGTTCTCCCTGAATAGCCCTTTCTGTTCATTTGACTAATGAATCGAGTGTTTCAGACGTAGTTCGAGACCCTCTACACTTCACTTCAGCAAACATTGTCGCAATCACTTTTCAAACTCCAACAAACAAATCAATATTAGATTGATTACCTTTATTTTCAATATCAAACTTTGCGAAAAAAACGACAAATCAACACAAGTAATCTTACACTATCATTTTCAGAATTGCACTGAACCTGGTAAAGTAGGCATATTACTTTGTATATGAATCACTCATTCCCTCCCCTTCCTTCATTGACTATCTATCTGCATATATATTTCTGGATTCATTGTTATCCGTGACTCATACGAATTAGCCCTGGACCCTCAAATATTCCATCGTAAAGTTGTCTTAATCTCGAATTTACTTTGCATCATTGTTTGCCCCATGTTTATATTCCTTTCTCTGTTATTTTTAATCATATAATTCGAGCCCTACTTAAAATTTAGGACGAATGCAGTTTAATTAATGTATAAATCCTACAATCCTAATGCCATCAAGCAGTGGCGGCTCGTGTATATGCACTGCAGATCTGCAGCACCCTCTATTTCCACTCGATATTATCGATAACATTCAATATAATGTCATTTTTTCTGTAATTCTTTCTTTAATGTTAGTAGCCATCCCATAGTTTATGAAAAAAATACAAAAGCCCTTGTATAGAACTGTGCGCTTCACAGTTCCAGCGAAGTGGTGTTTGGCTGTTGTGCGTATGCTCACATGTCCAAGATAGAAAGCTTCAAGCTAGGGAGAGAGAGAGCACTGTGGCTCACGCAGTGCTGATCCTAGTGTGCTGGCGGAAGGTAGTGTTTATTTTTGCATTCGCGTGTGTTGGGATTGTGTGTGTGATAAAGTGTAGAATTTAATGTATTTTTTCGGTTCTTTATTTAATTAATTGAGCTGCTGATATTTATCTTGGAAAATAATCTAGATGATGTTCATAGTGAAATTACGAAACTGATAAAAATCATCTTGACAATTCCCATGACTACATCAGAGGCAGAACGCTGCTTTTCAACAGTGAAAACTTTTCTGAAAGACTAAATGCACTTGTAATGCTTTCAATGGAGAAAAAATTTCTCAGAACTCATCCAGAGATCAAGGAGAAAATAATTCATCTTTTCGCGCAAATTAAAACAAGAATAGATCAAACTTGAACTGCAACAATTTAGGCTATTAGTAAGTAAAAAATGTTTGATTTTGTTCTGTTTAAGATTTTCTCAAGTTTATCTATAAATTTTCTTTTTATATGTTTATTACCTTTTATACAATATTAAAAAAAAATGCTAAAAAGAATTCTGATGCAGAACGCCCACTAATTTTAGCTACGAGCTGACACTGCTATCAAGTTTTTTTTATTCCGATTTCGTTAATGGACGATAAAAAATCGAACCAAAGACGTGGGACCTTGTCATTCCTGCTCTAATATCATGCAGTGGTGGGCACTTTGTCAGTCCGAAACTGACGGACTCCTGTTTCGCAGGCGGACTGACGACTGACGGAAACTTTGAAACACTGACAGAATAAGCGCCGATGGAAGCGATTTTCGGTCGTCACCCGAACCGTGACTAACCCGAAAAGCAAAGACGACCTTCGGCAAATAATGTTTCCTTCAGTCGTCAGCGAAACGGGAGTTCGTCAGTGACGGACTGACGGATCTTCCGTCATCGGTACTGACGGACTGCCCACCACTGCTAATATGTATATGCAGTGGTTTTCAACCGGGGTGCCGCGGCACCACTGGGTGCCACGGCCCGATTGGGTGCCATGGGAGCGATCCCCCCAATTAATTTTAAAAATGACTAAATTGAAAAAAAATATATGCATTTCAAACATTTCTAAAAAAAATCTAACGACACTTGAAACTATTTTGAAACTAGCTCCTCTGCATTGTGCAACATAAAACATCTAAAAGAGAAAGATTGCAGAGAGTGAATGAAGGTCACCATCCTCAAAGAGGTGGCCAAAGCTCTTTTCATAGCACCTGAGGAGGGCCTGCACCAGGAGCCTGTTTAATTTTAGGTATGTTAAAGGTAGAATGTTGTTATATTTAAATTACTTCTTACACCCCACAGCATTTTTTTCGTTTTAGACACAAGAGAAGTATAAAGACATATTAAAATACGAGAAAATGAGATTAAATCGCTCGACGAACGCCACAAGGCATAACACGTTCTCAAACGTTTTTAACTGACAAGACGGTTTAAAACTTGGTTCACGCTTGAAAAGTGTATGTAATTTTACTAATTTATAATAAAATTCAGTGACAAACTTTTGGGGGGGTACGTTTAGGTAGTTTCATGAAACGTCAGTCTCATATAATGTGAAGAATTTAATTTATCGTAAAAGGAAAGTTAAAAATCAGATAAAAATAAAGTTAGGTGTTACCAACCCAAATTTGACATTTTTAGCCAAATCGGGCTTTAAAAAAAAGTCGTCTTTGTTCCTGTTCAAAGTTGCGGACAAAGTCGCCGAAAATTGGCGTTGCGACTTTCGACTTTGCGACTTCGAAATTCATAGCGAGGCAAAGTCGCAACTCGTTGCCGCAACGCCCAGCTCTGATTTTTATATGTTTAAAAAACTCACAAGGCCGAGACTTTTGAAGTTACGCGTGGCACTTTTTTTTATCCCTTCGCTCTCCAGTGAGCCGCAAAAAAAAAAAAAAAAAATCGGTCAAGACGTAAATTTAAATGCGCATCGCAATCTTGACTTTCCCTCTAATATACATATTACGTAAGCCTCAGTCGTAAGGTGAAATGGTTCCAGTTTTTATTGTCCATCCACGGCTTTTAAAACTCATCTCTTTCACCAATATCAATATATATTTTTTAAAATTAAGATTTCGATATTTATTTCCCAATGCGATATCATTTTAACTGGAAGAAAAGGGATTTTTGGTACAAGTGTGTGATAATTATTAATATTTCGAAAATGAAAATTCTGACATGTCATTTCACACACATTAAACTGAAAAACAAACAAACATATCGTATAAACGAACTCAGATTTCGTGATAGGTCTTCCAATTTGGGTTCACATGGTGCTTATGACCTTGGCATTTTCTCGCACCGAAAAAAAAAAGTTAGTTTCTTCAAATTTAGGTTTGACACATTTGCTGAGGAATTACATAATTTTCAGTCTTCGGTCGGACGTTGTCCTGTTTGTATTTGCTTTATTTCGTAAGCCTTTCATCCACATCTCACATCTGAGTAAACATAATTTAACACCATTTTATACCCATTAGATATGATTATAGCTATAAGTTGAATAACTTGTAGTTTGAATGAGATGAGAGAGGTTAAAGCTAGGCAGATACAGTTAACATAACATAATTTAACGGATGACAAAAGCCACAAGGGCCTATCAAAGGTCATCCGTATCCATCAAATCCCACCCATATAATGCATCCATAGGATTTTGTCAGATCATGCATCTACAATATACAATTTAGCAATCCATAGGAATGTCCAACCATGCATCTACAATATATAATTTAAAGCCTCCATAGGAGTCTGTCAAAAACAAAATCAAACTTCCCCAAAATATAGCATAATAAGAAACTGCATCCACAGGAATGAGTCAAGAAACATATCCACATAACAAAAAGTAAGAAATGAACCCTCCCTCCCCATATAATCATCCAATCTGCGCTTGAGAACATTCAAGTTTGGGCTGTCTACAGTCTCAGGTGGCAAACTATTCCAATAATCCACCACTCTGTTAGTGAAAAAATATTTTCTAACATCCAGTCTGCACCTCTGTTTTTTAATCTTTAAGTGGTGGCCTCTAGTTCTATTACTACCTTCTAACTCAAATAACTTGCTGAAATCTAATTTATCCATCCCAGAAAAGATTTTAAAAAGCTCAATCATATCCCCTCACACACCTTCTTTCAAATGAAAACATAGTTAATACCCTCAGTCTATCTTCATATTCAAGGTGCTTCAGGGATGGTATTATTTTTGTTGCCCTACTTTGTACTGACTAATAAGTTTATATCATGTCTAAAATGTGGTGACCATGCCTGTATACAGTACTCTAAATGTGGCCTGACATAAGAGTTGTATAGTTTAAGTATGACCTCCTTACTCTTGTAGCTAACATTTCTTTTAATGTAACCTAGCACCCTATTTGCTCTATTTTTTGCCTCAATACACTGCTTTGAAAATTTCAGTGACCTATCTACTACCACTCCTAAGTCCTTCTCATCTTCAACTGAATTAAGCCAATATCTATCCATCTCATAGCTAAATTCCCTATTATCTCTCCCCATGTTAATAACTTTGCATTTATTAAGGTTAAAAGTCATCTGCCACTTCTGAGCCCAAGCTAACAGCTTATCTAAGTCACCCTGCACTTTAAAGCTACCCTCAACCTCTTTGTCTACAGCTGCCAATTTAGTGTCATCAGCAAAAATTGACACTTTGCTATTTATACCTTGCCCAAGATCATTTACATAGATTATAAATAATAAAGGGCCTAAAACTGATCCCTGAGTTACGCCACTAATAACATTCCTCCACTCTGACCTCACTCCATTCAGTACAACTCTCTGTTTCCTATTTTTCAGCCATTCAGTTATCCAATTTAAAACGTTCCCACATATCCCATGCAGCTTTAATTTATGAACTAGTCTTCTATGTGGAACCTTATCAAAAGCTTTGCTGAAATCTAAGTAGATCACATCAACTTTCTCACCCCTATCTAATTCTTTAGTTACATAATCCATAAAATCCAGTAAATTTGTTAAACACGATCTATCTTTTCTAAAACCATGCTGAGCATCATTAATTAACCTGCTACTCTCTAGATGATCAGAAATTCCCTTCTTAACCATCTTCTCAAGAATTTTACAGACTGTATAAGTTAAGCTTACCGGTCTAAAGTTATTTGGGTCCTCTTTGCTTCCCTTTTTAAAAATTGGCACTACATTTGCCAATTTCTAATCATTTGGTATTTCTCCAGACCCTAGTGATCTAATAAATATCTTCTCAAGAGCTACTGCAATACTTTCTGCACCTTCTTTGAGTATCCTAGAATGAATGTTGTCAGGGCCAGATGCCTTACTAGTATTTAACTGAATTATAAGCCCTTTAATTTCTTCTCTGTCTATATTAATAGAATTTATCACTACTTCCCTTGACCTAGAATTATCATCAATTAATCTAACTGGTTTCTCTTCTGTGAATACTGAAGCAAAATGATCATTAAGGACCTCTACTATTTCCTCATCAGATTCTTTTAAAACCCCTTCATATTTAATAGGCCCTATTTTAGCACTGTTAGATTTATTATTGATTCTATAATAGCTAAAGAATTTTTTAGGATCTTTATTATTATTTTTAGCTAAATTAATTTCAGCTGTCCTTTTGGTCTTCTTAATAATCTTATTTAGTTCATTTCTGGTTGACCTATAATGGTTTAAATTATCTAAACTACTCTCACTTTGTAATCTCTGGTATGCCCTTTTTTCTCTGAAACTTTATTAGCTATTTCTTGATTCCACCATAATGGTTTCCTACATTTCTTCGTAATAGACTTCATCGGAATACACTGTTCCTGAACCATGTTTAATATAGTCTTAAAAATATCTCACATCTCATAAGTATTCTTTCCATGGAATTCTATATCCCACCTAATCTGATTTAGCATGCTGCGTAATTTATCATAATCTCCCCTATAAAAATTGGGAATTTTTGTGGAATTTGTCGTTGTTCTGCCCTTAACTATTTGCAAATTAAACCGAATCATCTGATGATCACTGTTTCCCAATGATTCCCCTACACTCAATCCTTGAACTAAGTGATCATCATTTGAAAGAATTAGATCTAATATATTGGCACCCCTTGTTGGCTTATTAACAAATTGGGTCAAAAAGTTATCCTCTAAACACTCCATAAACTTACAACTTGCTCTATCTCTTCCTATCATATTTTCCCAGTCTACAGGAGTTAAATTAAAGTCACCAAGAATAACTGTATCTTCTTTGCATCCTTTACTTATTTCCCTAATCATTAACTCATCGATACAATCAGTCTGTCCTGGTGGTCTATAAAAAGCTCCCAAGTGTATTTTCCTATTTTTACCAACCTTAGTATCTATCCATAATGATTCACCTTCTCCTTGCTTTATAGAGTTATTTAGATTTGAAGAAATGCTATTTCTGATATAAATAATCAACCCACCACCAGTCCTATCTCTCCTTTGACTAATGTACATAGTATAACCTTCTAGTTCAAATTCACTGACATTATCATTAAATATATTTTCATTAACTCATGATTCAACTATACATATTATATCTATATCTTCATGAATGATATAACTAAATAATTTATCCTTCTTATTTCTAAGACTACGAGCATTTGTGTAAAGCAACTCAGCCTACCTATCCCTGAAGCACCTGAGGGCCTATCTCCTCTGTATCTCCTTTCTCTCTTTCCCCGACCCTGTACTCTTGTATTTCCCTGACCACTATCACTACTCAAGTAGTTTAACCCTAAAGCACTTCCATTAGCCGGCCTACCTTCTACAAATCTGTGTTTGCTTCCTTTCCCTGCCTCACTTTGAGCCATTAAATTTCCCTGACCACTATCAAAACCTAGTTTCCCGCCTCTAAAGACCTAATAACAGTATCTAATTCCCACCACAAAACCTCAACCCCATCTCGACTCAGATGGAGTCCATCCATCGCATACAAACCCTTATTCCCATAAAACCCACTCCAAACATCTACAAATACAAATATTTACACAAGTTATTCTTGGTGACTTTAATTTAAATTCTGTGGACTGGGAAAATATGATCGGAATGGATAGAGCAAGTGTAAGTTTATAGAATGTTTTGAGGATAATTTTTTGACTCAATTTGTTAATAAGCCAACAAAGGGTGCCAATCTTAGATCTGGTTCTTTCAAATGATCACTTGGTTCAGGAATTGACTGTCGGGGAAGCATTGGGAAATAGTGATCATCAGATGGTTCGTTTTAACATGGAAATAGTGAAAGGTAGAACATCAACAAACTCCACAAAAACTCCAAATTTTTATAGGGGAGATTACGATAAATTACGAAACTTGCTAAATCAGATTAGGTGGGATATAGAATTCAGGGGGAAGAATACTTATGAGATGTGGGACACTTTTAAGACTATATTAAACATAGTCCAGGAGCAGTGTATTCCAATGAAGGCTATTAGGATAGCTAGGAAAATTTCTGAGAAGAAAAGGGCATACTAGAGATTACAGAGAGAAAGTACTTTTGACAATTTAAATCATTATACATCAACTAGAAATCAGCTAAATAAGATTATTAAGAAGAGCAAAAGAAATTAATTTAGCTCAAAATAATAATATAGATCCAAGAAAATTCTTTAGCTATTATATAATCAAAAACAAATCTTAGCTGATAAAATAGGGCCTATTAGATATGAAGGGGTTTTGATAGAATCTGATGAGGAAATATTAGAGGTTCTTAATGATCATTTTTCTTCAGTATTTACACAAGAAAATCAAGATAGATTAATTGATGATAATTCTAGCTCAAGGGAAGTAGTGTTGAATAGCGTTAATGTGAACAGGGAAATAATTAAAGGGCTTATATTGGAGTTAAATACTATTATGTTATGTTAATCCTATGGATGCATTTTGTGGGTTCATTTTGACAGATGCAGATGACCTTTGATAGGCCTTTGTGGCTTTTGTCATCCGTGAAATTATGTTATGTTATGTTAGTAAGTCATCTGGCCCGGAAAACATTCATTCTAGGTTACTCAAAGAAGGTGTAGATAGTATTGCAGTAGCTCTTGAGAAGATATATACTAGATCACAAGAGTTTGGAGAAATGCCTAATGATTGGAAATTAGCGAATGTAGTGCCAATTTTTTAAAAGGGAGGTAAAGAGGACCTGAATAACTTTATGCCGGTAAGCTTAACTTCTATTGTTTGTAAAATCCTTATAAAGATAGTTAAGAAGGGGATTTCTGACCATCTAGAGTATGGTAGGTTAATAAATGATGCTCAGCATGGGTTTAGAAGAGGTAGATCGTGTTTAACAAATTTACTGGATTTTATGGATTATGTTACTAAACAATTAGATAAGGGAGAGAATGTTGATGTAATTTACTTAGATTTTATCAAAGCTTTTTATAAGGTTCCACATAGGAGACTAGTTCACAAATTAAAAATGCATGGGATATGTGGTAAAGTTTTGAATTAAATAACTGAATGGCTAAGAGACAGGAAACGGAGAGTTGTGCTGAATGGGGTGAGGTCACAGTGGAGAGACATTATCAGTGGCATACCTCAGGAATCCGTTCTACCCCCTTTATTATTTATAGTTTATATAAATGATCTTGGGAAGGCTGTAAATAGCAAGGTGTTAATTTTTGCTGATGACACTAAATTGGCAGCTGTAGTCAAAGAATTTGAGGGTAGCTTTAAAGTGCAGAGTGACTTAAATAAATTATTAGCTTGGGCTCAGAAGTGGCAGATGACTTTCAACCTTAAAAATTGCAAACTTCTTAACCTGGGAAGGGATAATAGGGTATTTAGCTATGAAATGGACATGCATTGGCTGAATTCAGTTGAGGATGAAAAGGACTTAGGCGTAGTAGTAGATAGGTCACTGAAGTTTTCAAAGCAGTGTATTGAGGCAAAAAATAGAGCAAATAGGATGCTAGGATACATTAACAGGAGTGTTGGCTACAAGAGTAAAGAGGTTATCCTTAAACTCTATAACTCGTATGTTAGGCCACATTTAGAGTACTGTATACAAGGATGGTCACCACATTTTAGACATGACATCAACCTGCTAGAGTCAGTACAAAGGAGGGCAACAAAAATAATACCTTCCCTGAAGCACCTTGAATATGAAGATAGACTGAGGGTACTGAATATGTTCTCATTTGAGATGAGATGTGTGAGGGGAGATATGATTGAGCTTTTTAAAATCTGTTCTGGGATGGATAAGTTGGATTTTAGCAAGTTATTTGAGGTGGAAGGTAGTAATAGGACTAGGGGTTACCACTTAAAAATTAAAAAACAGAGGTGCAGGTTGGATGTTAGAAAATATTTTTTCACCAATAGAGTGGTAGATTATTGGAATAGTTTGCCAACTTGAATGTATTCAAAAGCAGATTAGATGATTTTATGGGGAGGGAGGATAGGGTTAACTTTGGGGGATATTCTGGACTCATTCCTGCGGATGCAGTTTTTTTATTATTGTATATTACGATTGATTTGGATTTTGACTAGTTTTGATGATGATGCTCTTTGTTTTTGACACATTCCTGTGTATGGTTCGAATTGTAGATGCATCATCGGACACAATCCTATGGATTGTTTAAATCATATATTGTAGATGCATGATCGACACAATCCTATGGATGCATTTTGTGGGTGTGTTTTGACAGATGCGGATGACCCTTGATAGGTCCTTGTGGCTTTTGTCATCCGTGAAATTATGTGAAAATAGGGAAACTATAAGGATGACTGAGGTGCTTGTGATGGGTGACTCTCAGATTAGATATTTAGGTAGGGTGTTGAGTGCTACCAGATGGAACGGGCAGGGTTTATTTGCCGGGTGCTGGTGTAACTGATGCGTCTGAGAGCTATGATACTCTGGTATCTGAGTGTGAGGGGGATGCAGTTGTTGTAGCGGGCCGAAAATCTAAACTAACCCCCAATCGATCCAACCCGCTTCCTACACTATCCGGACGTGAGAAATCGAAGGATGACTGAGGTGCTTGTGATGGGTGACTCTCAGATTAGATATTTAGGTAGGGTGTTGAGTGCTACCAGATGGAACGGGCAGGGTTTATTTGCCGGGTGCTGGTGTAACTGATGCGTCTGAGAGCTATGATACTCTGGTATCTGAGTGTGAGGGGGATGCAGTTGTTGTAGCGGGCCGAAAATCTAAACTAACCCCCAATCGATCCAACCCGCTTCCTACACTATCCGGACGTGAGAAATCGAAGGAGAATGAAACGGATTGTATATACAGTCCCTTTACTTACAAAAAAATTTACAAAATATCTACAATAGAGAGGGGGCGATTATATTGGAGATCTTACTTTTTGGCCAAAAATACAAAAAGAAAATCCTATATATATGAATACTATTTAATCTATCCTAATAAACATAAAAAATCAAACAACCAAAAAAAATCCTGACTACAACAGTCAATATATACACAACAATCAAGGCCTCACTTTATACAAAGAGGATGGGAAGATGTCCAGCCACCTGCCACTCGAGCGAGCAAAATGCCTAGGACTTACAAGTGTGGCGCCTCTGCGCTTGATGGAAGATAATGACTTTAAAAAAAAGCTTACGTGGCTATTATAAGCCCTCCTTCATTAAGCTATACTAATGGCCTTTATTTATTAGTGATAATATAGCTTTCCAGGATATAACGCTTTGTTTGTAATATAAGGATATACGAAACTAAGTCCTATCTTTCCAGAATATGAGGCCTGGAAAGAAAGAAAAAAACATGGTAAATTATTTTATACATAAAATAAACAAAAAAAACAAACCCATTCCCATTCACACACATTCTTACAGAGGGAGGGAGAGGGTACTGAGAAAAGGGGTGGGAGAATGGCCCTTTTACACACACTCACATTCGCCCCACCACACCCCTCCTTCCTTAAGCCATTCGACCAGCCACTCACTAAACCCTTTCAATCACTCTTCACGGTACCACTTGTGCTCAATTGCACCCTTCTGCACCCATTCACACTCGTCTACTGGTCCCTGGCTACGCGTAGCAATTAGTCGGGGTTGTTCGTCAGTCGTCCTGTCAGTCTCATCGTCACTATTGATCATCTCATCAACCATACTCTTAGCCCTCATTACCAGTTCTCCCATCTCACGACAGAATTCTTTCATACTCTTCCGTTCAGAACCCTCACTCTTCATACCCCCATTCATCAGCTCCTCACTCACAGCTCTCATCCAACTCAAGGTACATTCTTGCGAAACAGACAGGTCATTCACATCCCCTGTATTCTCAACAGGCATACCAGAAACCCCTTCGACTGGTTCCCACCAGAAACCTGAAAAATCAGCCACTTCATCATTCACTACATCAAACTCACCCCTACTATTACCATTCATAAAACCCGAAAAATCAGCCACACTAGGTTCATTCTGCCCAAACACACTATCATTCATACTGTTCCCAAAACCAGAAAAATCAGGCACAGGCAGCTCACTCACTCGTCTACTTATACCAGCCAAATCACTCACCTGTTTACGCAAAAACTCAATCTCCCTTTCAAGATCCCCCATACCAGAAACACTCTGCTCAGACTTACTTTCATTCGTACTTGCATTCTTCCTTTCACCCTTCTTTGTACGCTTTCTACTCCTCGAGACTAAGACTAGCTCTTTCCCAGACAGATCCATACTATCACATTCAATCTCATCATCATGCACTTTACCTCTCTCTCTACACAGTCCATACACTGGATGGCTCACCAGGTAGTCAGGAGGTTCTCTCCATCTCCTTAACTGACTCTGATGAGCCCGCACTCTCTCAGTCATGCCGTCATTCAAACTCTCCAAAACATACTTCACTCCATTTTCCCAAACCCTCACAACTCTATAAGGTCCATCAAACTTCTCACTCATCTTTGATACATTCAACCTACCCTTCACTTCTTTCACCTTCAATACTTTTGTACCTAATTCAAATGAACGGAACCTTTCATGCGCCTCACGCCATACACTCTGCTGACTTTCACTCAAACGAAACCTATCTTTCACTCGCCTTTCAAAATTCATCACAAACTGACATGGGGACATTCCAGTTGCACTATGCACAGTTGAATTATACGCCCACAACACTCTCCCCAGACACACATCCCAGTCATTCACTGTCGTACTCATCATTCTCAACATCTCACACAAGGTTCTTATAGTCCGTTCAGCCAATCCATTTGAAGACGGTACATACGGAGTTGTTCTCACATGCTCCACACCATTCTCTCTCAACATTTGCTCAAACACTTCCCCTACAAATTCAGGCCCATTATCACTCAGACATCTTCTAGGCTTCCATACACACATAGGAAAAAACAACTGCTCAACCACACGCGCAACAGTCACACTCCTTTTATCTCTCACAGGCGCTGCATACACAAACTTACTTTTATGGTCAACCATCACAACCATACCAACATTCCCAGCACTCGTACGCGGCAAAGACACACAATCAATCACTACCAATTCAAACGGTTCTTTCGCATCAACTTTCAACATCGGTGGTTTCACTTGCACACCTTGCACCTTTCGCTTCTGACACCTTTCACACGTAGTTGCAACATCATTCACAACAGTTCTCAGAAACGGGTGGAACACATGCTCCTTCATACACTCCCACAGCTTAAACTTACCCATATGCCCATAATTAGCATGCACAACCTTCACCAGACCAATCATACCAACTAAGGACATCACAGGTACATACATATCATCACCACCCTTCACATGCCTCACAAAATATACAACATCCATACAAACAACAAAATCCTTAGCATACCTTTTAAAATCACTTAAACACTCTGGCCATTCATTCAAATCAACACGCATCATTACACACCTCTTCAACTCACTAACAAAAGGACACATCTCTTGCATCTCTAGAATATCATCATCACTTAAAATCTCATTCTCATCATCCATGACCAACTCAATCATACCGCAAAACTTGACAACATTCTTTGCACACTCATTCAACCTCATCACCTCACATTCACCTTTCATAAGACGATCCTTATCAGCATCCAAAGACAAATCATTCAATCTCATAAAGTCTACACCAAGCAAGAAACAACAAGGCATTTGCTCACCTTTCAGAATCACAAAGTCATGCTTCACATTCACACCATTACCCAAACTCACTTTCAGACTAACCTGTTCCCATGCCACTATCATGCCATTCCCTAATCCACTTATCCGTAACTTCACAGGTTTATGCTCGCAACATCTAAACTCTTCATACTTACTCAGAATATTCTCATTCACTAAAGACACTTGCGCTCCAGTATCAATCAAACCACAGAACAACCTTTCACTAACTTTCACTCTCGCTTCCATCATATCAGGTCCACCATGTTCGCAATACACAGAAGGAACAAGCACACCAACATCAGCACTGATATCCACACTGTCATCAACTCCCATATCATCACTCAACACACACTCATCTTCATCCAGACAATCATTCTTCTCTCTTATATATGAACACTTTTCAATTACCCAATTGTAGTGCACACCGCTCAAACATTGCAGATGTACCACATTAGGATTCAAACCCTTCATCTTCTCATCCTTGTACACAATCGGCCTCTCACCACCAAAGTGCACATATACAATCACTCCATACAAACGACTCACTACAATCAACACTTCCTGAAATGGCGGGACCCCTTGCATACACATCGCTCTCAATTCTTTCATGAAGTTCCGCACCTTTGCCATACCAATGCTTTCAGGCTTCCTACACACTTCATTCATTACCTCCTTCCTTAAATCATCTACACTATCGGGCACTCTCACATCTACTCCATCACTCTTCAAATCTTGCAAACCATTCCATACACTCTCAAACAAGGAATCACCACCACCCTTACTCTCTTTTCCATTCATAATTCCTTTCGGCAAATACTCAGGATCACTCACTCCACACACATTTTCATCATTCGTACCAGGATACCTTGACATCAAATCAGCCACTCCATTCCGTTCACCAGGCACATACTCAATCACATAGTCAAAGTCACTCAAATCTTCCAAAGTCCTTGCAATCCTACTATCAGCCCACTTCATACGCTGCAGATACACAAGAGGTTGATGATCGTTTTTTATCACAAACCTCACACCATACAAAAATGGACGCAACACTTTCAAACAATATCTTATCGCAGCCAGCTCTCGTTCCACAGTCGAATACTTTCGTTCTGCAACATTCATAGCCTTGGATACATACCCAATTATTCGCCTGACATTCTCTCCATTCAAACGCTGCTCTTGCATCAGAAAACCTCCCATACAATACCCACTCGCATCTTTATACAATTCAAGCATTTTAGCATTTACACTATAATCTGGGTAAGCTAATTCAACATCTTCAGCCGCTGCCTCCTTCAGTCTCTCATACGCCTCATTCATCTTATCATTCCACTTGACAACCGTACTACCTTTCTTGCCCATCCACTCAGTCAGAGGCTTACTCACACCAGAACAATCACGTATATACTTTCGCTGGAACTCAATCAAACCCAAAAATGACTTCAGTTGCTTCACAGTCACCGGTTTAGGAAACATTCGCACCTTCTCAACATACTTCGATGATTTACGCAATCCATTCTCACTCACCATATGCCCAAGGAATTCCACTTCTTTCGCAAACCATTCACACTTCGCCACTCTCACCTTCACACCAACACTCTCCAACGTTCTCAACACATCATTCACCAATCTCATATGCTCCTCAAAAGTCTCAGTCATAATCAAAATATCATCTATAAACGCAATCACATTCTTACTCGCAAACTTACTCAACACAACATTCATTGCCCGCTGGAAGGCTCCGGGAGCATTAGCCAACCCAAAGCTGAGGTTCCGGAACTGGTAATGCCTCTTTGAGGAAGAGAAGGCAGTTACTGGCCGGCTCTCCTCAGCAATGGGCATCTGGTAATACCCCCGTACCAGATCCAGCTTCGTAAACCACTCCATCCCATGCATACTATATACACACTCAGATACCACACACATCGGAAACCTTTCTTTCACAGTCCTTTCATTCACCTTTCGATAATCCACACACAGACGCAATCTTCCATCCGGCTTACGTACAGGTACAATTGGACTATTCCATGCACTCTCACTCTCCTCAATCACCCCCAATTGCTCCAATTCCAAACACTGCTCCTCAATCTCTTCAGCAACCGGACGTGGGAAATGCCTCGGCCGCTGATAGATTGGGGAGTCCTCCTTCAGGACAATCTTGAATTCCGGGAGCTTTGCAACCCCGAAATCCAGATCACCCTTACTGAGGGCTCCCTTTCGCTCAAATATCATTCGATACACATCCTCCCTTTCATACTCAGTCAAACATCCATCCAATTTCACCATGTCCTTCACCTCATTATACATCCATTCACATGTCTTTTCATTCGCAACATTCACCCTGATATCCGTACTATCATCCATACCTACCTCATTGACAGTGGAGAGGTGGCCCAGTACATCTCCGACTTGGATTCCCCTCACCTGCCCTTTCACACTGGGGTCTGCCTGCACACATACAAAAGGATCATTCATTCTCATCAAGCCATCAAACACACAAGCAACACGCCTTACCTTATAACACGCATCCTTTCCATCCAATATCACAGTGTTCTCACTCACATTCAAACTAACATCCTTACTCCAACTCACTCTAACAGACACCCTTTCACCCTTCACAAGCCTTACACTCTCCATAGCAGTCACCTCAATACCAGTAAACACACTCCTCAAAACGCTACCATCTTTCCCTACATACAACTTATACACCCCATTTTTACCAATCTTTCTCTCAATCTGATCACTCGCAGGATGCACAACCATACGATTCATTTTCATAAAATCATAGCCCAAAATCACACCATACTCACTACTCACCTTATCAATCACAGAAAATTCACATTCATTCATCATCATACCATGCATTCGAACAGGTGACCTTATCATTCCAATCACAGGCACTCTCCTATTACCAATACCTACTAAACTACCCTTGCACTCAGACAGGAGGGCTTTCTCGCTAAACTTGTCATACACATCTTTATACACCAAGCTCGCCTTGCATCCAGAATCTATTAAAGCCAAACACTCAATTCCATTCAACTCCACCTTCACACTCAGACACTCATACTTCCTACCAGACAGCACTTTCACACTAGACAGACTTGCCAACACATTACTCACACTCATGCACCCAGAGGATACTTCAGCAGGTACCCTCTTACCATTCAGTTTCCCGCTTCAGACTTTCCATTCACACCTTGCGCTCTCAGTCTAATCCAACACTTTTCACTTGAATGTCCTTCCATCGCACAATAGCTACATACATTCCTCTGGTCACGACACATCCTTGCATAATGACCAGCCTTTCCACAATTACCACATGCATATTTCATACTTTCCCCAGCAGTTGCTCCACCATTCAACCTCGGACAATCTTTCTTCAAATGGCCTATTTCTTTACACTCGAAGCACTCTTTCACACTTTCCTGGCAATCCTTTATCATATGCCCTTTCTTACCACACCCAAAACACGCACCAGATGTCCACCTACATTCTGCCAACATATGACCTTTCCTTCCACACCAATGACATTCCACAATCTTTCTCACACCATTCGGTCTCTCATTTGCTGGGACATACCTCGGTTTCTCTCTCATATATCCGTTCCCACGCTTGAAATTCATCTGCCCCCTTCCATTCGACCACCCTCCATTTGCCCATCCATTCTGCCGGCCCAGGAAGTTTGACATCACTCCAGCTGGTGCAGCCTTCAGGGCATCCCTGTAGCTGACAAACTGCTGGGGTGGATGAAAGCTCCTGGGCTTCTTACCCCCAACATTCACACTGTACCATCCATCCTCTTCTAGATCGCTTTCATCATCAAATCGTCCATCTTCTAACAGTTCCAACACATCCTCCCACATCAACCGTTCACCTGTCAGTCTCACTCTCTCCTTTCTCTTTCCACCCAGCCATTCACTCACCTTTCGTGGGATCGTGTCCAAAAACTTCCTCATGAGTGGTTTACATTCATTTACATCATCGTCACCATACCTCGTTCTTGCCATACTCTCAACCCTATGTGCATACATATTCACACTTTCACTCTTCCCCATTCGAGCCTTCTCAAATTCATTTACCCTTTTATACTTCACACTCTCTTTCATTCGTTTCACCTGTCCAATCATCCGCTTCTTCACCACATCGTACCTTGGTTCCCCCACACTTGTAATCACGCGGAAAACTCCAATACTTTTCCCTCCAAACATTCCCCCAAAACATTCATCCAGTATCCCTTATTCTCCGGGTACTTGAGCTTACAATATCGCTCAAATTCCCCGAAGAATTCTTCCACACTTTTCCCACCATGTAACCTAAATCTATCTATCTTTGGCACTTCCCTTATCAAAATACCCTTTCCCACATTCACTTCACTCTCACTTGAGCTGCCTTCACTCTCACTCATATCAATCATACCATCACTCTCTCCTTCATCCGAGTACAATGAGTCCACACTCTTGCCTCTTACCTTCCTATCCTTCCCCTTTGCACCACTCTTCCTTCTTCTCTTGCATTCAACTCTCTTCCATTCTCCGTCCTTCCTATCACTCATAATCACCCTATCCTCTCTAGACTCGCACACACTCCCATTGATCCCATTAGTCTTATTCCCTTCAGTCGGAGCAGGGGTCAAGGTCGAGGGTCCTAGGGCCGGTCCTGACCCCTTCATCATGTCATACAGGTCCTGCATCCGTCGGTCCGTCTGATCCTGTCGGTCTCCCATTTCCTTCTTCATCCTATCAGTCTTTTCATTCATCCCTTTTATTTTATTCTCCATTCCCTCCATCATTCCCCGTAACATTTCACACTCCTCTTCTTTCTTTCTCAACTCCAGTCTCAATCGCACTACTTCTTCATTCAACGTTTCCGCTACAGCCATTGTTCCCAAGTTAGTAAAAAAGATAGGAGAAGGGAAAAATCAATCAAACTACTTGTCACACTAATTGGGTATGGACTGCAATCCAATCCAGTCACGCTCCCGTTTCGAAGTCTCACGTCCCTATTCGGGCGCCAAATGTAGCGGGCCGAAAATCTAAACTAACCCCCAATCGATCCAACCCACTTCCTACACTATCCGGACGTGAGAAATCGAAGGAGAATGAAACGGATTGTATATACAGTCCCTTTACTTACAAAAAAATTTACAAAATATCTACAATAGAGAGGGGGCGATTATATTGGAGATCTTACTTTTTGGCCAAAAATACAAAAAGAAAATCCTATATATATGAATACTATTTAATCTATCCTAATAAACATAAAAAATCAAACAACCAAAAAAAATCCTGACTACAACAGTCAATATATACACAACAATCAAGGCCTCACTTTATACAAAGAGGATGGGAAGATGTCCAGCCACCTGCCACTCGAGCGAGCAAAATGCCTAGGACTTACAAGTGTGGCGTCTCTGCGCTTGATGGAAGATAATGACTTTAAAAAAAAGCTTACGTGGCTATTATAAGCCCTCCTTCATTAAGCTATACTAATGGCTTTTATTTATTAATGATAATATAGCTTTCCAGGATATAACGCTTTGTTTGTAATATAAGGATATACGAAACTAAGTCCTATCTTTCCAGAATATGAGGCCTGGAAAGAAAGAAAAAAACATGGTAAATTATTTTATACATAAAATAAACAAAAAAAACAAACCCATTCCCATTCACACACATTCTTACAGAGGGAGGGAGAGGGTACTGAGAAAAGGGGTGGGAGAATGGCCCTTTTACACACACTCACATGGGTGACTCTCAGATTAGATATTTATGTAGGGTGTTGAGTGCTACCAGATGGAACGGGCAGGGTTTATTTGCCGGGTGCTGGTGTAACTGATGCGTCTGAGAGCTATGATACTCTGGTATCTGAGTGTGAGGGGGATGCAGTTGTGATTATGCTTGTGGGAGTAAATGATGTAAATAAGGTGGGTTTGTGTTAGTAATGACAGAGGTACAAAAGTTCGATTGAAAGGCATTTCAGGTTTACTTCTGAGATTGGATGTAGGGATGGAATGGTTGTCTCATGCAATTGGACTGAGTGAATTTGAAAGACCTGTGTGAGAAGTCAGGATTGGTGTTTGTAGATGCTTGGAATGGCTTTTACAGGAATAGTAAAATCACCAATGGTTAGTGAGGAAAAGGATCTGGGTGTTCTCTTTAGCAATAACTTGAAATTTGGAAATCACATCAATAAAATTACTATGAAGGTGAACAGTGTCTTGGGCCTTTTTAGAACAGCCTTCAAATTCTTGACTGAAGATGGTTTTGCCATTATCTACAAAATATTTATCTGGCCACATTTGGAATATGCAGTTCAGGTGTGGTCATCCCAATTATGAAGGGACATTGAAAAGATAGATAAAGTACAATGCTGAGCAATTAAGATAATGCCCAGCATAAGGGATCTGAGTTATGAGGAACGACTATGGAGATTGGACATACCCAAGTTAGAAGACAGCCATAACCGTGGAGATATGATTGAAACTTTCAAAATTATCAGCTGACTTTTTTCAAGAGGCAGACACAAACACAAGAAGTCATTCAAAGCAACTCTTCAAGAAAAGATATATGAAATAACAAACAGGAAACACATTCACTCGTATATAACTTCTCCAGAGCTATTGAGATACTTTCTACCCCTTAAAGAAGGGGTATAAAATATCTCAATAGCTCTGGAGAAGTTATATACTAGGTCACTGGAATATGGAGAAATACCCGATAATTGGAAGAGAGCGAATGTAGTTCCCAATTTCAAGAAGGGTAGTAAAGAGGATCCAAATAACTTTAGACCGGTTAGCCTAACTCCTGTAGTCTGTAAAATTCTTGAGAAAATAGTTAAAAAAGGGATTTGCCAACATCTAGAGAGGGAGGGGTTAATCAGCGATGCTCAGCATGGGTTTAGATCAGGTAGATCATGTTTGACTAACTTACTAGACTTTCTAGAGTTTGTAACAGATCAAGTAGATAAGGGAGAGAATGTAGATATAATTTACTTAGATTTTAGTAAAGCATTTGATAAGGTACCACATAGGAGACCAGTTCATAAATTAAAAATGATTGGGATATGTGGGGGTGTTTTAAATTGGATAGCTGAGTGGCTGAATGACAGGAAGCAAAAGGTAGTGCTAAATAGTGTAAAGTCAGAGTGGAGGGATGTTATCAGTGGGGTTCCTCAGGGATCACTTCTCGGTCCATTATTATTTGTCATCTATATAAACGATCTTGGGGAGGCAGTTAATAATATAGTGTCAATTTTTGCGGATGATACCAAATTAGCAGCTGTAGTTAAAGATATTGATGATAATTTTAAAGTGCAGGGGGATTTAAATAAATTGTTATCCTGGGCACATAAGTGGCAAATGACTTTCAACCTTGATAAGTGCAAAGTTATTAACATGGGAAAAGATAATAGAGAATTTAACTATGAAATGGATGGGCATTGGCTGAGCTCAGTAGAGGATGAGAAAGATCTAGGAGTAGTAATAGATAAGTCATTAAGGTTTTCTAAGCAGTGTATTGAAGCAAGAAATAGGGCAAATAGAGTGCTGGGTTTTATTAAGAGAAATGTCAGTTACAAAAGTAAGGAGGTTATTCTTAAACTCTATAACTCTTATGTTAGGCCACATCTAGAGTACTGTATACAGGCATGGTCCCCACATTTTAGACACGATATTAACCATCTTGAGTCAGTGCAACGGAGGGCAACAAAGATTATTCCTTTCCTGAGGCACCTTGAATATATAGATAGACTGAGGGTATTAAATATGTTCTCGTTCGAAAGGTGTGTGAGAGGGGATATGATTGAGCTCTTTAAATTTTTTTCCGGGGTAGATAAATTGGATGTTAGCAAGTTTTTTGAGTTAGATGATGGAAATCGGACTAGAGATCACCACTTGAAAATTAAAAAGCAAGGGTGTAGGTTGGATTTAAGAAAATATTTTTTCACCAATAGAGTGGTAGACTTCTGGAACAAGTTGCCGCAGAGGGTAGTAGGTAGTCCAAATCTAAATGTATTTAAGAGTAGGTTGGATGAGTTTATGGGAAGGGAAGGTTGTGATGGTTCTTAAGTTTGGTATATATTTATATTGTTTGTATATATCTATAGCTGCATGATTTAGTTCTTGACAAGCCTTGATTGGTGATACCCTTGTTTGTGGACGCAATCCTCTGGATGTAGTTTTCCTGGGAGTTTGGGTGCCTTAAAAAAGAGGCCGTTTGACTCGGATGACCTATGATGAGCCCTTGTGGCTTTTGTCATCTGTTATATTATATTGTGTGGGGACTTTGATTTTGTCTTCCCCTGGTGATGGGGCTTTTTGTGGGTGGGTTTTGACGGAGGCGGATGACCTTTGATAGGCCCTTGTGGCTTTTGTCATCTGTGAAATTATGTTATGTTATGTTATTTATAATTTCTTTGGAAGGGAAGGATTACAGTCATGTAATTTGTCAGTTGATGAAGTAAAGGATTTGATGCATATGCCTCGGGACCTGATGGAGTTCACCCAACAGTCCTGAAACAATGCAGCACTAGCCTGGCCAAACCCCTGTGGTTAATCTTTCAGAAATCCCTTAAAACCAGTACAGTTCCCCATCTTTAAAAAGGGTAACAAAGTAGATGCACAAATATTTCCGTCTATTCTAAAGACTCACAGACGACGGATGTACTTCAGATTTTTGGAAGATATCGCGTTTTGAAAAACAAAGAAGACATCCGGATGTATACCTAGTGCGTCATGGGTAAATCTGAGGAAGAGGAAGACGAACCAGCTGCTGCCATGCAGGTAAATCACGCACCGTCAGCTAAGCGACCCCTTGAGGCGGAAGCCGACTGTGACCATCAACCACCCACCTCAAAATCTGCTAGGAACGCAAACCAGCCCCCATCACAGCTGGTAAGTGTAAATCTCCATGACGGTGACCAGCCAAGAGAGGGTGGACCAGGTGAAGAACAGGCAAATGTAAAAATTTACATCAAGTCCACTGAAGGTAAGATGCTGACTGCCCACCCAACAGCCCTGACCAGGGCCCTTAATGAATCCCCGCTGGGGAAATACATACTACAAGGCCGCATCAGGGAGCTGGGCACCGGCCAGGCTATATGGTTGGAGGTGACCCATGATGGCCTGAACAGCTGGCATGCAGACTAGAAGATATCACCACCCTTGGCCCGTGGAGGGTGCAGTGCTGGGAGTCCAGAGGCCTCAACTCCAGCTTGCTGTATGGTAAGGTGGGACCGTTCAGCCCCCAGTACACTGCCGAGAACCTGGCTGAAGAATTTGACTTCCTTGACCATGTTGGTGTCGCTCTCTTCAGGCTGGCCTTCCAGGGAACTCAGCTCCCCAGGCAAATAGCACTGGGGCACCAAGTGAAGAATGTGACCGAATTCAAATTACCAGCCCTTCGGTGCCACAGTTGCTATCAGTTTGGCCATGGAGCACTAGCTTGCAGGTACAAAGTTAGATGCAATAACTGCAGTGGCTACCATCCCTTCAAGACACCATAGGGGAATCAGTGCATGAACACCCCATACTGTTACTTCTGCCGGGAAGATTACCGTTTATTAAGCAAGAACTGTCCAGCACTGCTGAAGGCAGAAGAGATTAATGAACACTGCAGACAACAAAAAGTGAGCACAGAGGACACAAACACAAAACTCAAAAAATCAGACCAAAGCCCATTTCCCCAAACACACAATCTAACACCAGTACACGCACCCAAAGAACTCGCATCCCTCCTCCTGCTGCACTGAACAAAGTGCCTACCACTTTGATTCTAAATAATTCCTTCGCTATCCTTAATGACACGAGAGATGAAGATCAGTACACATGCGAGGCAGATGCCACAACCTCTCAGTGCACTGACACCCACACACACCGCCCCCGCCACCCCCAAGCACACGCCGTTTTACAGGCAACACACCGGCCCACCAGCACGTTCTCTCCAGCGCACACCACCCGTTTGCTGACATTGAGGTCCACCCCACACCTACCACCAGGAAAAGTGAACAACCCACTTATCAAACGTATGCTGAAAAAGTTAAAGGAACTAAATCTAAGACCAGTCCCGCACCCCAAATGCCGGAGAAGACAGGCGACTCAGCAGACATAGACTGGTGGTCACTGGTCCCTTCACTTATCAACATATTCCAAAAAGGTTATTCACTCTACCAACAAGGCTGCTCCATATTATCAATCCTCCGCCATCTCATCCCTGCCCTTCTTGCCATCTTCACCCAGTAATCATGGCATATCAGCAAAACACCATCATATTCTGGAATGCTCGCTCACTCTCCCGCAAGCTGGCAGATGTCAAACTGCAAGCAAAACGGTGCCGACCGCTACAAATAGGAATTTGTGAGACATGGCTCCAACAACACCTCAGTATATCATTCCAGGGCTACAACATCCATAGGAAGGATCGTCAAAACAGGCAAGGTGGAGGGCTTGTCCTAATTACCCACAAGAAGAACGCATGTGCAGAATTCTCACTGCAGCAATTCCTGGGAGGGACACTTGAAACCATGTCAGTGCAAATATCTTTGAACAAGAGATGGGCCACCATATTTATATGCTATAACCCATGCACTGATGTAACAGAAGCAGAACTCACTCATTACTTCAACCAGCTAACCCCACCAACACTAGTCATGGCGGACTTCAATGCAAGACACCCACACTGGCAGCCGGGTATTCCCTGAAGCACCATAAACCCCACGGGTCATTCCCTCTTTAATTCACTGCTCACCTCACCACTAACCTTCCTCACTCCTCCAGGCCTACCCACAAGGATTGATCCATTCAGGGGCACCCACTCTACCCTAGACCTCTGCCTGGGAAGTGGGCTATTCAGTGATGCAGAAGTTGAAGTAGGCCCATACATGGGTAGTGACCACCTCCCAGTGTTCATCCATCTAGGAGGCAATACCCCCCCCACCAATCTCCCTAGACCACGCTGGCTCTTAAATACAGGAAAATGGGAAGCTTTTAATGCAGATGCCGCCGCAATACAAACTCCCACATCCCCAAACACTGAGAGCATGGCAGCTGACCTAACAACCCAGCTGACTGAAATAGGCCACAAACACTTCAAAAAGTCAAACGGTACATACAACCCCCATCCTCAAGTCCCCTGGTGGAACGAACTCTGTGAGACGGCGGTACGTGATCAGCGAAGAGCCTGGAGGAAGTGTCCCTGCCTACACCACCAAATCACATATCGCAGACTCAACGCAGTCAAGAGAAAAACAATAGCTCATGCAAAAAAGGCCTCATGGATCACCCATTGTTTATCCCTATCCTTCCGTAGCAGTCCAGCTCAAACATTTAAATTCATCCGCGCCATGTCTGGTCGACCCACCCCTTCCTCTCTCCCACTAAGAGGTCCAGACACAAGAGTCCTACATCCATCTGAACAAGCGGAACTACTGGCTGCACACTACAACACCATCTATGGCCTCCCAGACCCTGTTGTTTTCTTGGCTCCACCCCAAACACCAGAAATTCTGCACCCCTCAACAAGCATGTCATCTCCACTCACCCTCCATGAACTGGAATGTGCAATAAAGAACCTGAAAAAAGGGAAGGCAGTGGGATCAGACCAAGTACCTAATGAGTTCATCACCAACCTTCCCAACGCAGCACGTGCCCAGCTCCTCACACTTTTCAACCAAAGCTGGACTTCAGGAACATTCCCAACACTGTGGAAGCATGCAATGCTGATCCCCATACCAAAGGCAGGCAAGGATCCAAAGCTCCCCAACTCCTACAGGCCCATCAGTCTTCTCTCATGTCTGGGCAAGTTGATGGAGAGGCTGATCAACACTCGTCTTACCTGGTGGCTGGAACACAACAACCTTCTTCCAGTATACCAGTTTGGTTTCCGCCCTCAGAGAGGCACAGAGGACCTCCTCCTCATCATGGATCATAACATCAGGAGAGCCTACCAGACCCGAACTGTCCTCCTCGCAGCTTTCATCAACCTGCAGGGAGCGTTTGACACAGCATCGCATTGGGGAATACTTCAGAAACTGTCAATAATGGGATTGAATGGTGCCCCCCTAAGATGGTTCCAGGATTTCCTTACCCTCAGGACATTTTCAGTTGCCGTGGGAAACAGTTCCTCCTCACCACACCCACTCCAGTGTGGCATACCACAAGGATCATTCCTGAGCCTCACACTCTTTAACATCCTGATGAGAGACATCCCAACATCACATTCCACCTTGTTAGTCTATGCAGATGACATCACCATACTGCACAGAGCTGATACACTCCTACAGGCACAAGAGGGGTTGCAAGAAACAATAAACCTGTTATACCAGTGGACAACACAATGGGACCTGAAGATAAATCCACAGAAAAGCCACCTCATGTGTTTCACAAGGAAGAGGATTCCCCAGCTACCAACAATCACCATAGAAAGGGCAGCCATCCCATATGTCACATCACATAGTCTCTTAGGCCTAGTTTTTGATGGCCCCATCCTCACTTTCAAGCAGCACATCACATACCTCCGCACTGCCTGCCTCAAGCGCATGGACGTCATGAAGCGGGTCTCGGGGATCAGCTGGGGAGCTGACAGAGATACACTCCTCATGCTGTATAGAACCTTTATCCTCAGCAAATTACAATATGGGGTGGCCATTTATGGATCCACTTCACCTACCAACCTAAAAAAATCTGGATACTGTGCAGAACGCCGCACTGAGGATAGCTCTTGGGGCATTTATATCCACACCCATCCCCGGCCTCCACAGGGAATCAGGACTCCTGCCACTGGACCACACCCGCCATGTGAAAATGTGCAACACAGTCTACAAGGCATCCACAGCTCCACCCAGTCACCACAATACTCAATGATGCCCTGAAGTCTCTAGGAGTTGGCCCCATCAAGAACCTCCCCCTGATAGAAAAAACACTCTCAATCCTTCAAGATGCCTCACTCCTTCTGCCCCACATACCAGGCCCAAACTCAGCTGTCTCACCAATTCCACCACAGTATGATCTTGCATCCCAAATCTCCCTCCACCTAGACCTCAAGTTCCATAAGGGAATGGACCCACCCCAACTTGCCCAGCAACTTTTCCTCAACAGGCACAATGAGCTGTACTCCTCACACACCCCAGTTTTTACAGACGGATCCCACTCACCAGAAAAGGGCATTTCATCATCTGAAGTTTATTTTCCCATCACCAAACTTTGCAGAACCTGGAGGCTACCACCCAGCCACTCTAATATAGCCGCAGAACTCCATGCCATCCTGTGTGCCCTGGACATCAACCTTATAACAACTGACAAGGTGGTGATCTACACTGACTCCCAAACTAGTCTGGCACTAATTACCAATAGACTCACCCGCACCTACACTACCCTGGTGCACAAGATACAGGCACAACTACATCACCTTAAAAAAGGAGGATGGCAGATCACACTGCAATGGGTTCCATCACATGTTAGGAATTCAGGGAAACAAAATTGTTGATCAAGCCACAAGGGAGGTGGTTCCAGACACAGAGGAACCTCTCCAAATTGAATACCACGATGCCCAAACTCTTACCAGGAAAGAGATCAAAAAGAAGTGGGACACTGAACTTAGACTTGCACTACAAGACACCAGCCTTGGACAAATCCGCAGCGACACCTCCCCTGCACCGTGGAGCTGCTACAAGCACCGTTGCCTGGATGTGGCCCTATTCCGCCTGAAGACTGGACACTGTGGCCTGAACAGGCACAGGTATAAACTTTGCTTGATGGACTCCCCATACTGGAGGTGGTGCCAGAATCAGGAGGAGACAGTGGAACACTTCCTGCTACACTGCCATCACTTCTATAGCCTCCGTATCACACTGAGGGCCCTCCTATCAAGCCTGGGAATCCGTCAGCTAACCTTGGCAATCCTGCTAGAAATCCTCAATGAGATGGCAAAATTCATCACCAACAGTGGACAGCTCTCAAGAATATGAGCAATAAACTTAAGTCACAACTATTACTAATTAAGTACCATCTAAAATAACTTGACCAAGTAACCTACATGCAACAAACTACTTGCAGCAGGGCTCATGTGACTACCATCCAAGCAGCCCAAATCAACAACAACAACAAAGTAGATGCACTAAACTACTGCTCTATCAGCTTAACATCAGTGCCATGCAAACTTCTAGAGAGAATAATTAGAAAAAGAGGTAGTGAACCACCTCAAACAGAATAACCTCCTCATAAATCAACAACATGGTTTCAGAGGTAAAAGGTCGTCTCACCCAATTGCTGGAATACATGGGAGAATTAGAGACTGCTATTGATGAACAGGACTGTGTAGACATTATCTACCTCGATTGTAGAAAGGCTTTTGATACCGTTGTAGCAGGCTGAAAAATTTAGATTAACCCCAATCGATCCAACCCGCTCCCTACACTAATCCGGACGTGAGAAGTCGAAGGAGAATGAAACGGATTGTATGTACAGTCCTTTACTAACAAAAAAATATAATATTTACAAAAAAATATGGGTAAATATGCACAAAATATCTACAATAGAGAGGGGCGATTATATTAGAGATCTTACTTTTCACCAAAAAAATACAAAAAGAAAATCCTATATATATGAATACTATTTAATCGATCCTAATAAACATAAAAAATCAAACAACCAAAAAAATCCTGACTACAACAGTCAATATATAAACAACAAACAAGGCCTCACTTTGTACAAAGAGGATGGGGGGGGATGTCCAGCCACCTGCCACTCGAGCGAGCAAAATGCCTAGGACTTAAAACAAGTGTGGCGCCTCTGCGCTTGATGGAAGATAATGACCTTATCATGCTTGCGTGGCTATTATAAGCCCTCCTTCATTAAGCTATACTATTGGCCTTTATTTATTAACAATAATATATAGCTTTCCAGAATATATCGCTTTGTAATATAAGGATATATCAAACTAAGTCCTATCTTTCCAGAATATGGCGCCTGGAAAGAAAAAAACAAACAAACATGGTAATCATTTTTATACATAAAATAGACAAAAAACAAAACAAACCCATTCCCATTCAGACACACACACATTTTTACAGAGGGAGGGCTAAGGTACTGAGAAAAGGGGTGGGAGAATGGCCCTTTTACACATACTCACATTCGCTCCACCACACCCCTCCTTCCTTAAGCCATTCGACCAGTCACTCACAAAACCCCTTCAATCACTCTTCACGGTACCACTTGTGCTCAATCGCACCCTTCTGCACCCATTCACACTCTTCTACTGGTCCCTGGCTGCGCGTAGCAATTAGTCGGGGTTGTTCGTCAGTCTCATTGTCACTATTGATCATCTCATCAACCATACTCTTAGCCCTCATTACCAGTTCTCCCATTTCACGACAGAATTCTTTCATACTCTTCCGTTCAGAACCCTCACTCTTCATACCCCCATTCATCAGCTCCTCACTCACAGCTCTCATCCAACTCAAGGTACATTCTTGCGAAACAGACAGGTCACTCACATCCCCTGTATTCTCAACAGGCATACCAGAAACCCCTTCGACTGGTTCCCACCAGAAACCTGAAAAATCAGCTACTTCATCATTCACTACATCAAACTCATCCCTACTATTACCATTCGTAAAACCCGAAAAATCAGCCACGCTAGGTTCGTTCTGCCCAAATACACTATCATTCATACTGTTCCCAAAACCAGAGAAATTAGGCACAGGCAGCTCACTCACTCGTCTACTTATACCAGCCAAATCACTCACCTGTTTACGCAAAAACTCAATCTCCCTTTCAAGATCCCCCATACCAGAAACACTCTGCTCAGACTTACTTTCATTCGTACTTGCATTCTTCCTTTCACTCTTCTTTGTACGCTTTCTACTCCTCGAGACTAAGACTAGCTCTTTTCCAGACAGATCCATACTATCACATTCAATCTCATCATCATGCACTTTACCTCTCTCTTTACACAGTCCATACACCGGATGGCTCACCAGGTAGTCAGGAGGTTCTCTCCATCTCCTTAACTGACTCTGATGAGCCCACACTCTCTCAGTCATACCGTCATTCAAACTCTCCAAAACATACATCACCCCATTTTCCCAAACTCTCACAACTCTATAAGGTCCATCAAACTTCTCACTCATCTTTGACACATTCAACCTACCCTTCACTTCTTTCACCTTCAATACTTTCACTCAAACGAAACCTATCTCACTCGCCTTTCAAAATTCATCACAAACTGACATGGGGACATTCCAGTTGCACTATGCACAGTTGAAGTATACGCCCACAACACTCTCCCCAGACACACATCCCAGTCATTCACTGTCGTACTCATCATTCTCAACATCTCACACAAGGTTCTTAAAATCTCATTCTCATCATCCATGACCAACTCAATCATGCCACAAAATTTGACAACATTCTTCGCACACTCATTCTGCTTCATCACCTCACATTCACCTTTCATAAGACAATCCTTATCAGCATCCAAAGACAAATCATTCAATCTCATAAAGTCTACACTAAGCAAGAAACAACACGGCATTTGCTCATCTTTCAGAACCACAAAGTCATGCTTCGCATTCACACCATTACCTAAACTCACTTTCAGACTAACCTGTTCCCATGCCGCTATCATGCCATTCCCTAATCCACTTATCCATAACTTCACAGGTTTATGCTCGCAACATCTAAACTCATCATACTTACTCAGAATCCTCTCATTTACTAAAGACACTTGCGCTCCAGTATCAATCAAACCACAGAACAACCTTTCACCAACTCTCACTCTCGCTTCCATCATATCAGGTCCACCATGTTCGCAATACACAGAAGGAACAAGCACACCAACATCAGCACTGATATCCACACTGTCATTAACTCCCATATCATCACTCACCACACGCTCATCTTCATCCAGACAATCATTCTTCTCTCTTATATATGAACACTTTTCAATCTCTCAATTGTAGTGCACACCACTCAAACATTGCAGATGTACCACATTGGGATTCAAACCCTTCATCTTCTCATCCTTGTACACAATCGGCCTCTCACCACCCAAGTGCACATAAACAATCACTCCATACAAACGACTCACTACAATCAACACTTCCTGAAATGGTGGGACCCCTTGCATACACATCGCTCTAAATTCTTTCATGAAGTTCCGCACCTTTGCCATACCAATGCTTTCAGGCTTCCTACACACTTCATTCATTACCTCCTTCCTTAAATCATCTACACTATCGGGCACTCTCACATCTACTCCATCACTCTTCAAATCTTGCAAACCATTCCATACACTCTCAAACAAGGAATCACCACCACCCTTACTCTCTTTTCCATTCATAATCCCTTTCGGCAAATACTCAGGATCACTCACTCCACACACATTTTCATCATTCGTACCAGGATACCTTGACATCAAATCAGCCACTCCATTCCGTTCACCAGGCACATAGTCAAAGTCACTCAAATCTTCCAAAGTCCTTGCAATCCTACTATCAGCCCACTTCATACGCTGCAGATACACAAGAGGTTGATGATCTGTTTTGATCACAAACCTCACACCATACAAAAACGGACGCAACACTTTCAAACAATACCTTATCGCAGCCAACTCTCGCTCCACAGTCGAATACTTTCGTTCTGCAACATTCATAGCCTTGGATACATACCCAATTATTCGCCTGACATTCTCTCCATTCAAACGCTGCTCTTGCATCAGAAAACCTCCCATACAATACCCACTCGCATCTGTATACAATTCAAGCATTTTAGCATTTACACTATAATCTGGGTAAGCCAATTCAACATCTTCAGCTGCTGCCTCTTTCAGTCTTTCATTCCACTTGACAACTGTACTACCTTTCTTGCCCATCCACTCAGTCAGAGGCTTACTCACACCAGAACAATCACGTATAAACTTTCGCTGGAACTCAATCAAACCCAAAAATGACTTCAGTTGCTTCACAGTCACCGGTTTAGGAAACATTCGCACCTTCTCAACATACTTTGGTGATTTACGCAACCCATTCTCACTCACCATATGCCCAAGGAATTCCACTTCTTTCGCAAACCATTCACACTTCGCCACTTTCACCTTCACACCAATACTCTCCAACGTTCTCAACACATCATTCACCAATCTCATATGCTCCTCAAAAGTCTCAGTCATAATCAAAATATCATCTATAAACGCAATCACATTCTTACTCGCAAACTTACTCAACACAACATTCATTGCCCGCTGCAAGGCTCCGGGAGCATTAGCCAACCCAAAGCTGAGGTTCCGGAACTGGTAATGCCTCTTTGAGGAAGAGAAGGCAGTTACCGGCCGGCTCTCCTCAGCAATGGGCATCTGGTAATACCCCCGTACCAGATTCAGCTTCGTAAACCACTCCATCCCATGCATACTATACACACACTCGGATACCACACACATCGCAAACCTTTCTCTCACAGTCTTTTCATTTACCTTTCTATAATCCACACACAGACGCAATCTTCCATCCGGCTTACGTACAGGTATAATTGGACTATTCCATGCACTCTCGCTCTGTTCAATCACCCCCAATTGCTCCAATTCCAAGCACTGCTCCTCAATCTCATCAGCAACCGGACGTGGGAAATGCCTTGGCCGCTGATAGATTGGGGAGTCCTCCTTCAGGACAATCTTGAATTCCGGGAGCTTTGCAACCCCGAAATCCAGATCACCCTTACTGAGGGCTCCCTTTCGTTCAAATATCATTCGATACACATCCTCCCTTTCATACTCAGTTAAACATCCATCCAATTCCACAATGCTCTTCACATCATTATACATCCTTTCACACGTCTTTTTCACCTGCAACATTCACCCTGACATCCGTACTATCATCCATACCTACCTCATTGACAGTGGAGAGGTGGCCCAGTACATCTCCGACTTGGATTTCCCTCACCTGCCCTTTCACACTGGGGTCCGCCTGCACACATACAAAAGGATCATTCATTCTCATCACGCCATCAAACACACAAGCAACACGCCTTACCTTATAATATGCATCCTTTCCATCCAATATCAGTGTTCTCACCCACATTTGAACTAACATCCTTACTCCAACTCACTCTAACAGACACCCTTTCACCCTTCACAAGCCCTACATTCTCCATAGCAGTCACCTCAATACCAGTAAACACACTCCTCAAAACGCTACCATCTTTCCCTACATACAACTTATACAACCCATTTTTACCAATCTTTCTCTCAATCTGATCACTCGCAGGATGCACAACCATACGATTCATTTTCATAAAATCATAGCCCAAAATCACACCATACTCACTACTCACCTTATCAATCACAGAAAATTCACATTCATTCATCATCATACCATGCATTCGAACAGGTGACCTTATCATTCCAATCACAGGCACTCTCCTATTACCAATACCTACCAAACTACCCTTGCACTCAGACAGGAGGGCTTTCTCGCTAACCTTGTCATACACATCTTTATACACCAAGCTCGCCTTGCATCCAGAATCTATTAAAGCCAAACACTCAATTCCATTCAATTCCACCTTAACACTCACACTCATACTTCCTACCAGACAGCACTTTCACACTAGACAGACTTACCAACACATTACTCACACTCATGCACCCAGAGGATACTTCAGCAGGTACCCTCTTACCATTCAGTTTCCCACTTCAGACTTTCCATTCACACCTTGCGCGCTCAGTCTAATCCATCACTTTTCACTTGAATGTCCTTCCATTGCACAATAGCTACATACATTCCTCTGGTCACGACACATCCTTGCATAATGACCAGCCTTTCCACAATTACCACATGCATATTTCATACTTTTCCCAGCAGTTGCCCCACCATTCAACCTCGGACAATCTTTCTTCAAATGGCCTATTTCTTTACACTCAAAGCACTCTTTCACCTTTTCCTGGCAATCCTTTATCATATGCCCTTTCTTACCATACCCAAAACATGCACCAGATGTCTACCTACATTCTGCCAACATATGACCCTTCCTTCCACACCGACGACATTCCACAATCTTTCTCCCACCATTCGGTCTCTCATTTGCTGGGACATACCTCGGTTTCTCTCTCATATATATATCCGTTCCCACGCTTGAAATTCATCCGCCCCCTTCCATTCGACCACCCTCCATTTGCCCATCCATTCTGCCAGCCCAGGAAGTTCGACATCACTCCAGCTGGTGCAGCCTTCAGGGCATCCCTGTAGCTGACAAACTGCTGGGGTGGATGAAAGCTCCTGGGCTTCTTACCCCCAACATTCACACTGTACCATCCATCCTCTTCTAGATCGCTTTCTCCATCAAATCGTCCATCTTCCAACAGCTCCAACACATCCTCCCACATCAACCGTTCACCTGTCAGTCTCATTCTCTCCTTTCTCTTTCCACTCAGCCATTCACTCACCTTTCGCGGGATCGTGTCCGAAAACTTCCTCATCAGTGGTTTACATTCATTTACATCATCATCTCCATACCTCTTTCTTGCCATACTCTCAAGCCTATGTGCATACATGTTCACACTTTCACTTTTCCCCATTCAAGCTTTCTCAAATTCATTCACCCTTTTATACTTCACACTCTCTTTCATTCGTTTCACCTGCCCAATCAATCTCTCCTTCACCACATCGTACCTTGGTTCTCCCACACTTGTAATCACACGGGAAAACTCCAATACTTTTCCCTCCAAACATTCCCCCAAAACATTCATCCAGTATCCCTTATTCTCCGGGTACTTGAGCTTACAATATCGCTCAAATTCCCCGAAGAATTCTTCCACACTTTTCCCACCATGTAACCTAAATCTATCTATCTTTGGCACTTCCCTTATCAAAATACCCTTTCCCACATTCACTTCACTCTCACTTGAGCTGCCTTCACTCTCACTCATATCAATCATACCATCACTCTCTCCTTCATCCAAGTACAATGAGTCCACACTCTTGCCTCTTACCTTTCTATCCTTCCCCTTTGCACCACTCTTCCTTCTTCTCTTGCGTTCAACTCTCTTCCATTTTCCGTCCTTCCTATCACTCATAATCACCCTATCCTCTCTAGACTTGCACACACTCCCATTGATCCCATTAGTCTTATCCCCTTCAGTCGGAGCAGGGGTCAGGGTTGTAGGTCCTGGGGCTGATCCAGCCCCTGTCATCATGTTATATAGGTCCTGCATCCGTCGGTCCGTCTGATCCTGTCGGTCTCCCATTTCCTTCTTCATCCTATCAGTCTTTTCATTCATCCCTTTTATTCCCTCCATTCCCTCCATCATTCCCCGCAACATTTCACACTCCTCTTCTTTCTTCCTCAACTCCAGTCTCAATCGCACTACTTCTTCACTCAAAGCTTCCGCTACAGCCATTGTTCCCAAGTTAGTAAAAAGATAGGATGAGGGAAAAATCAATCAAACTACTTGTCACACTAATTGAGTATGGACTGCAATCCAATCCCGTCACGCTCCCGGATTCGAAGTCTCATGTCGCTATTCGGGCGCCAAATGTAGCGGGCCGAAAAATTTAGATTAACCCCAATCGATCCAACCCACTCCCTACACTAATCCGGACGTGAGAAATCGAAGGAGAATGAAACGGATTGTATGTACAGTCCTTTACTAACAAAAAAATACAATATTTACAAAAAAATGTGGGTAAATATGCACAAAATATCAACAATAGAGAAGGGCGATTATATTGGAGATCCCCTTACTTTTCACCCCCCAAAATACAAAAAGAAAATCCTATATGTATGAATACTATTTAATCGATCCTAATAAACATAAAAAATCAAACAACCAAAAAAATCCTGACTACAACAGTCAATATATAAACAACAAACAAGGCCTCACTTTGTACAAAGAGGATGGGGGGGGATGTCCAGCCACCTGCCACTCGAGCGAGCAAAATGCCTAGGACTTAAAACAAGTGTGGCGCCTCTGCGCTTGATGGAAGATAATGACCTTATCATGCTTGCGTGGCTATTATAAGCCCTCCTTCATTAAGCTATACTATTGGCCTTTATTTATTAACAATAATATATAGCTTTCCAGAATATAACGCTTTGTTTGTAATATAAGGATATATCAAACTAAGTCCTATCTTTCCAGAATATGGCGCCTGGAAAGAAAGAAAAAAACATGGTAATCATTTTTATACATAAAATAGACAAAAAAACAAAACAAACCCATTCCCATTCAGACACACACACATTTTTACAGAGGGAGGGCTAGGGTACTGAGAAAAGGGGTGGGAGAATGGCCCTTTTACACACACTCACATTTGCTCCACCACACCGTGACACACAGATAGACTCCTTACTAAACTCAATGCAATGAGGATTAGAGGGAAGGTATTTCTTTGGCTTGAGACTTTCTTGAACCATAGGAAGCAGTGTGTGGTGGTGAAGGGTGATTTCTCAGCCTGGATGGAAGTTTGGTTGCTCAGTTTCAACAAAATCAAGTGTAAAGTAATGCACTTGGGTTGCCAAAACCAAGAATATGCCTACACCATAACATAATTTCACACATGACAAAAGCCACAAGGGCCTTTCAAAGGTCATTCGCATCTGTCAAAACCCACCCACAAAATGCATCCATAGGATTGCATCATTATGCATCTACAATATACAATTTAAACAATTCATAGGATTGTGTCCGATCATGCATCTACAATATACAATTCAAACCATACACAGGAATGTGTCAAAAACAAAGAGCATCATTATCAAGACTCGTCAAAATTCAAATCAATCGTAATATACCATAATAAAAAACTGCATCCACAGGAATGAGTCCAGAATACCCCCCAAATTAACCCTCCGTCCCCATAAAATCATCTAATCTGCATTTGAATACATTCAAGTTTGGACTGTCTACCATCTCAGATGGCAAACTATTCCAATAATCTACCATTCTATTGGTGAAAAAATATTTTCTAACATCCAACCTGCACCTCTTAATTTAAATTTTTAAATGGTGATCCCTAGTCCTATTACCACCTTCCAACTCAAATAACTTGCTAAAATCCAACTTATCCATTCCAGGGCAGATTTTAAAAAGCTCAATCATATCTTCTCTTACACATCTCCTCTCAAATGAGAATATATTTAGTACCCTCAGTCTATCTTCATATTCAAGGTGCTTCAGGGAAGGTATTATTTTTGTTGCCCTCCTTTGTACTGACTCTATTAGGTTGATGTCATGACTAAAATGTGGTGACCATGCTTGTATACAGTACTCTAAATGTGGCCTAACATACGAGTTGTAGAGTTTAAGGATAACCTCTTTACTCTTGTAGCTAACACTCCTGTTAATGTATCCTAGCATCCTATTTGCTCTATTTTTTGCCTCAATACACTGCTTTGAAAACTTCAGTGACCTATCTACTACAACGCCTAAGTCCTTCTCATCCTCAACTGAATTCAGCCAATGCATGTCCATTTCATAGCTAAATTTCCTATTATCCCTTCCCATGTTAAGAACTGCATTTTTTAAGGTTAAAAGTAAGCTGTCACTTCTGAGCCCAAGCTAATAATTTATTTAAGTCACTCTGCACTTTAAAGCTACCCTCAACTTCTTTGACTACAGCTGCCAATTTAGTGTCATCAGCAAAAATTAACACCTTGCTATTTACAGCCTTTCCAAGATCATTTATATAAACTATAAATAATAAAGGGCCTAGAATGGATCCCTGAGGTATGTCACTGATAACCTTCCTCCACTGTGACCTCACCCCATTCAGCACAACTCTCTGTTTCCTGTCTTTCAGCCATTCAGTTATCCAATACAAAACTACCACATATCCCATGCATTTTTAATTTGTGAACTAGTCTCCTATGTAGAACCTTATCTAAAGCTTTGATAAAATCTTAGTAAATTACATCAACATTCTCTCCCTTATCTGATTGTTTAGTAACATAATCCATAAAATCCAGTAAATTTGTTAAACACGATCTACCTCTTCTAAACCCATGCTGAGCATCATTTATTAACCTACCATGTACTCTAGATGGTCAGAAATCCCCTTCTTAACTATCTTCTCAAGGATTTTACAAATGATAGAAGTTAAGCTTATCGGCCTAAAGTTATTTGGGTCCTCTTTACTTCCCTTTTTAAAAATTGGCACTACATTCGCTAATTTCCAATCATTAGGTATTTCTCCAAACTCTAGTGATCTAGTATATATCTTCTCAAGAGCTACTGCAATACTATCTACACCTTCTTGGAGTAACCTAGAATGAATGTTGTCTGGGCCACATTTATTTATTGTTTGCAATATGCCCAAAAAGTATACTGACCACGATGATATTGTGAATTATACAGTATCCTAAAAATGGCTTAAAGACCTCTGAAATTGTGAATAGTACCGGTTTGAAGGATCAAACAGTGCAGAACCTAATCTGGAATTATAGGGGACGGGGTCTTGGTATCGGACCATACCATGTCCCCTGGGATGCCCCATAAACTCAGATTGTAATCTAAAGGTTCTAAAAAGACAGGTAGAGACAAACCCGACCCTTACAGCCAAGAGACTCAAGGAGCAAAATCCTGGTTTATTGGGTGATACATCTGTTAGGATGATCCAAGAGAGACTGCATGAGTATCGATATCTCAAGTGCGCTGCCCGCAAAAAGCCCTTAGTGACTTTGCTTGTCCTGTAGATACATAATTGGAAAAAATAAGGATTAAGAAATCCAAAATTGTTTTGGCTAAACTTTTAGTAATTACTGTAGTATTATTATTTTGCTACTCAATTATGCCCTATGCATTTTTATTTCTTTTCACCATTTTATGAGCATCTTTTAAAGAACTTTCTAACTTTATATTTTTTATTCTTGCTTCATTTTTTAATAACTAAAAATTCTCTGTGCGCAAATCAAAGTTGACAGGTACTACTTACCGTACATTAAAACAAGTCACAAACTATTGAGGTATGACTAGTTCATTGTTTTGATGGTTTTATATAAACTTTCTATCACTCAGATGAAACCATTTTTGTTTAGCTATACATTGGTATACCTTTTATGATAGCTATAAAGACTGTTATATTGAATGTTGGAGGCAGGTGCGGTGGAGTGATGAAGCTACTTATTTTGTAAGTGACTGAAGTGGAAAGAAAGTGTGGTGGAAACAAGATTTGGATGCATTATGGCCCAAATTACTTGGCTACTAATGTAAAGTTTCCACAGTATTTGATAGTATGGAGGAGTTTTGGTTATGATGGATTAGGGGATTTAGTAGTTTTTACCTCGTAATGAAACCAGGAACCAAAACTTATTATACATTGCTAAATGATTACCTTGAAAGCTTTCCCTGTAAGGGGCATGGTGATTTGCTTTCCTGGCCACCATGCTGATGGGACTCAGTGCCTCATCCAGCCCCAGCTTAGCCTCTTCTCCTTTCTGACATCCTGTCTTCTTACCCTGCTGCCTCACTTTCCCTACAACTTCTCCCACAACTTTATCTGGTTGGCCTCTAATTTCACACCCAACCATCTCGGATCAGGCCTGAGGGTGGAGGGGACAATACCCCCTTGTCCCTGAGCTTTAGTTCAGGTTGGTGGGTTTTAACAACTTGCTTTATCCCCACCCACACCATTCTCACATCCCCTTTCTTTCTCCTTCCAATGTCTATCAATTTTACGCTGAGCCTAAGTGGAGCCGCCATGCTGCCAGGCCACTAGGCGCAGTGAAGAACATCGATTATGTTGGGGGCCCCTTATTCAGAGGTTACATGGAATTTTTTAGCCTGTTGGCTCAAATGCTTCCTTGTTATTCGCTTCACTGATGGCAGCATGTTGGCTAAGGGCAACATGATCCATCAGAGGAGAACTGGAAGATGACCCGTTTCTCGGACAGGAGCCTTCTGGCGAATTTGTCAAATCCCTCTGAGGTGGCCATGATTAGTGCCCTTCAGACACTTGATGGTATGCCGGTGAATGTGATGCCACACTCTTACCATGAACTTACTGAAAGGAGTGGTTTATGCGAGGGAACTCGTGGACTACTCCAATGGAGCGGTCAAGGTCGAGCATGTGATGAGAAAACAGGGAGGTGCCTTGAGACCCACCCTTACACTCCATGTTTAACTGTGACAAGCTCCCTCAGTCGGTGCATGCCAGTTGGTATCCCTACCATGTGAAGGCATTCGTGCCACTGCTGCAGAGGTGCTATTACTGCCACCGCTTCAGCCATACTAATCATTCCTGTTGCCGCACAAAGTCGTGGTTAACCCAAATCTGTGTAAGTTGCTCCAAGGCTGCACATGATAGTCCAAATCGTGTGCTGCCAAGTGTGTCAATGGTGGAGAGCCGCATCCGACTTCTCCAAAGCAATGTGGTGCGTATCTCCTTGAGAAGGAAATCCTGGTTGTTCAGGCCCAGGGTAGTCTCTCATTTTGTGAGGCTAAGGACTTGGTCCTGGCTCACCCGGCTCTGCCTTGGACGTCCTATGCCTCAATTTCAAGAAAGACACCATCTGCTCCTGGCCCCTCCAGGCTTACAAGCACAGTTGTTTCCATGCCTATTCAGAACCCTTCTGCAGGTTCTACCCACCCTGGCTGCTTCCCTGGCCAAGCTGGTGGCATAAAGGTTCCTCCAGCTTTATTTCTTTTAAACATTTCCATTTTACTCTTTATTTTGCCACTTTCCTTACAAGCCCCTTTTATACACCCACAAAGGTATGTCAAGTGACCCAACACACACACTTTGCCTTCTAGCCCAAACGCCTGGTTTGGGGTATGTGGCTATATATCTTCTACACTTTTCACTTCTTGACAATGTTCTTTACAGATCTCTCCTTACAAACTTTCTGCATTGTGCGACCTTGTTGCCATCACTTTAAATTTGATGAAAAAAAGAATATTCCAATGCATTTTGGTGCTGATAGAGAGTCAGATGTCATGAGACACAAGTAATGAAGTAATTAGGATACCACCACTGCAACTAAGGGTCCAGGGACTGGAAACTTCATTGATTTTAATTCAATTGAGAACCTGAGGGTGATCCTCAGGAAAATGGTTAAGAAGCAGAAATCATGACAACCTCTAACCATAATTAAGCCTGAAATGGAGTCATCTGCTCAGGAAATGTTTCCAAAGTTGATTTACAGATTTAATTGCAGTAGATATTCACTTTTGTGGAAGGGATTATAAAACCCATGGTACTTTTGGATATCATTTTGCTTGTCCTCTAGATAAATGATTGGAAGCGATAAAGCTTAGGAAATGCAAAATTGTTTTGGCTAAACTTTTAACCAAATTATGCCATATGCATTTTTATTTCCCTTCATTTTATGAGCATCTTTTAAAGAACTTTCTAGTTAATATTTTCCATTTTTGCCTCTCTTTTTTTTAATAAATAAAAATTCTGTGCTTGCAAAACAAAGTTGACAGGTGCAAGTCTATTGAGATATGACTAGTTCTATCTCATTGTTTTGTTGGTTTTATATAAACTTTCTATCACCCAGAAGAAATAATTTTTGGTCAACTATACATTGGTATATACTTGTATGTATTAGGGTGTCAATTGTAAAATTTTAGAAGGTTTTCGGCAATGCTCTCCCATCATTTGGCTAAGCAGTGGCTACCTTTTTCCAAGAATTAAATAAATGGCAATTTCCCGGTGCAAGGGCCAGTCAATATGGTGGATGAGGAAGAATTTCCCAACTCAATGGACTAATTTTTTCTTAGGTCAAATGTGCAACATGTGGAGATGCTGATTATTAGGGAGGAGGAGGAGGATACTCTTTTGATTAACTAGTGAAGAATATTTTTTGTTTGATCAAGTTATTTAAAATATTGCATTTTGTGCAACATATTATTGAGGAGCTCAATGAATACCTCCTTTCCTATCCCACCAAATGCAAAATATTGCTTTCCTGTTGTCGGAGACCATCCATGTCTAGAGGTAGAAATGTTTTTTTGTTTGCCATTGTTTTTTATGTTTGTTTCTTTGTTTTGTTTTTTCAGCTTAATATTGGACTAAAAAAAAAAATCCTTTTCATCTCATAACACTTCATTCAGAAATGGCTCACAGGCATTTCAAGCCAATAATGTTAAACAATATTCACACACAAAGTTCATCTTTTAGACAATTCATGTAGCACCCAACACCATTTTTGTGAACTTTGTCTAAGGCATTAGACATTGCTATCTTTAAAAAGGTTACATTAAAGTTTTGACAACTAATATTGTTTTGGAATTTGTTCTTTATGAAAATTATTATTTTATATGATTTTTATTGTATTTCAGAATGGAGTATTGGCTCCCAAATTAAAAATAATCTGCTGTTTGAAATAAAAATAAATATACCATGAAAAAATGGCCTGTTTTTATATTAATAGGAAGTGCACTTTAGTATTTTTTGGAAAACTATGAAGAAAGAGCTATTTTAAGATGTTTTGTGCTCTAAATATATTTAAGCGCATGAAATTTAAGAAATCATATTTATTACCACTGAATATTTACCATTCTAGTAAATTTATTTCCAATCCACAAAATTATTTATTGAAATATGCATCATTTGGATTCGCAAATGGCAACATCCTGCAATACAAAACAAATGTAAGAAGTTATCAGAATACCAAACATCAAGTCATTTTAGATCCAGTTGGGAAGAAGACATTAGCTCAGCATTTAGTACAGAGCACCCCCTTTTTTATCCAGCCATATCTCCAGTTAATGAGAATAGACAGACCAATTGGATCATGGCTCCTATTTTGGCCTTGTGCCTGGAGCATCAGTATTGCAGCTGATCCAGGAAGCTTTCCAGATCTACACCTTCTATCTCTGTTTGCTCTTGGATCCTTGGTTATGAGGGGTGTTGGTTGTACTATCAATGATATGTGGGATAAGGATATTGATAAAAAGGTTTGTATGTCTTATGTTCCACATAATTTTTAAAATTGCTTCAAATATTTTTGTATGAGAAACCTAAAATTTGTTAAATGTGTTGATTGTTCCAATATTGTGTGGGTGTTAGTTCTACTCTCTTGCTTGACTAAGCCCTTGTATTTAGGATTGGCCTTTTCACTAATTATTTTTTATCTCTTTTCATTGTTTCTGTCTTCCTCCATTTCAATAAGTGTAGTTTTTTTATTTAAAAGATAAAAAAACTGACTTAGTTCTGTAATCCTATTTCAGGTTACAAGAACAGCCAATCGCCCTTTAGCAAGTGGAAATATAGAAATTTTTGATGCGCTTACTTTCCTCGGAATGCAGATGGGAGTCGGGTGCCTCATTTTACTACAGCTTAATTGGTATAGTGTTGTTCTAGGAGCCAGTTCTCTAGGTAAGAAAAAGGTGTTTATTTATCAGTTTTCCATTCTAGATTGCTTGTATTGATCAATAAATTTTGAAGTCTAGTGTGTTGTGCCCTCCTCCCTTGCATCATTGATGAGATCCCCAACTGGATAATGAAATGCACATAAAGATGAGAATGATAATCGTTGGCAAGCCTGAATGTACTGGGGGTCATTCCTTGCAAGAGACCAGGACTTAAGGGGCCCTGGGCATTGGGGCATGATTAATGGGAAGATTGGTTTGGCTCCAATAACCGCTTCCCTGTTCCTAATGTGCTGATTACTTACCTGTTGCCATTCTCAGGTGTATAAGGCTGTACTGCTTATGGCAAGTGGGCTGGCTTTACTTCTTGGCTGACAGGCCAACTAAAGGTTTTTGGGTCCATTCTCTGTGTCTGTGACATCTTCATATCCTGGTCATCTTGTCCATGATTAGTTGAACCTAATAAGGAAAGCCACCCTGTTTGCCCTGCCTCTCTGACTGTTCAGTTGGTAGCTGTGGCTCTTGGGAAGGAGCTGTCTACTAGGCAACTTGTGCCTTCCCCCTCCTTCTTTTCTCTCATTAGTCACAAGTTACAAAATTTTATTTATATAATTTCTGGAATAATAGAGAGAAAGAGAGAGAGAATAACCAATCACTACACTGGATAGAACAGGAGATTCCTCATTTAGGCTATTGATTAGCCTTTTGCAGACTCCTTTTCTTATGTTGTTATGAATACAAGATCTGGATCTGCCATTATGGAAAAATCAGCTTTTTGTTGATAGTAAATAAACTATTGAAGATAGACACACGATTCCTAATGCAACAGGTAGGTTTCCAGGGTGAAGAAATTATAGGGTTACTTAATTTGGCCCATAGTTGATCTGTAGTAGAAATCTGGATTCATTCCACTACTAGAGAAAATGATAATTTTGTTTAACTCACAAACTACTAAGTTGACATATTAAATATTATTCCATAATTTCTGTCTGTGGCAGATCTGATATATTATGTATATATTAGTGCACTGTGATATTGAGACCTTTGGGTTTAAATCTAAATATGTTTAGAAGTTTGATGGCTGTTCTTACACTATATAATACTTTTTTGTATGGATTGTTAAAATAACAATTTTTCTTTATGCAAATATACATTTAATAGTATTATATTTTTTTTTAAAGTCTGATACACACTAGATAAAAGTAAAAACTTTGCACACACTGCCATGTACTAATAATTTGGGGGATGGTTGTAATGTTAAGTATGGTCTCAACACACCATGCCAATGTATGGTAGGGTTTAAGTAAAGCATTGCTTTTTATATTTTTAAACATAGCTTGAAAATTCTCAGCGTCATGTTGTCAGTGTAAGCACACTCTTGACTTTCCCCACGATTTGCCATCCTGGCCGCCGTGCTGACGGGATTCAGCACCCCGTCCGACCCCAGCTTAGCCTGTTCTCCTTCCTTCAAAACACTTGTTTCCCCCCAGTTTCCTCGCTTTTCATACAACCTCTCCCACAACTGGTCGGCCTCTAATTTCACAGGGTAGATGCTGACCTTCTTCTCAGCCAACTGTCTCGGATCGGGGCTGAGGGGGGAGGGGACAATGTTCCCTAACCCCTGAGCTCTGGTTCAGGATGTTTTTTTTTTAACAACCTGCTTCCTTTCCTCTTCACACTCTATCAATTTTACGCCGTGTCCAAAGTGGAGCCGCCATGCTGATGGACTGCCACCAGGCAGGAGGGGTGGTCCTGAATGGCGGTACCTGGCTCTGCCAGGGTTGTACGCACCCCTTGCAGGGCAGGCTACTGCGAGGGGTGATGAGCTATTGCATCCCGTTGTAAATTTCGGGTCACCATGCCCAATGATGAGAAAACTAAAAATCTCCCCTTAATTTCCCCTTGTAAAAAATGAAGGTCCCCCCCCCTGCTGTGCTTGCGCAGGGGACCCTCCAGAGAGGAGGCTTACTCCTCTCATACGCCTACGAGTGTAGGGGACTTCCCCTCACCCCCTTCTCTGGAGGTGCTTTCGGGCACCTCCCTGTTTCCAGCGGCAGTCTCTCCTTTTCTTTCTAAGGGGACTTCCAAGAAAGCCAGCAGGCAGCCCATAGCCGACTGCTCCCAATTGAAGCGGGTCGGTAGGGCAAACCCCCTTAGGGGGAGAGAGGGAAACCAGGCTCCTCCGGTCGACTTCCCTCAAAAGACCTGCTGGCCAGAATATTGAACCTTGCTGGGGTCAAGGCCTGTGCCTCCCCACACTACCTTACTAGTGACAATGATGCCAATGGGACCTGCGATGTCTGGGGGGGGGGGATGGCCAACTGGAGGCCCCCCTGAGATAGACATGGTCCTTGAGGCAACCCAGCTTCAGATGGTAGGGCCTTCCATGGGGGGAATCTGGGATCGGCGCCAAGCACTGAACCCGAATCCGCCCCTATGCAAGGTCCTCCTCAAACAGCTAGGGTTTCCAAGGCAGTACAAGGAGGGGAGGAATCTTCTTCGACCGATGCCCCTAGCTGAGGCCGGTCCATCTGGCCTTGGTGCTCTTGTCTGCGGAGTGGAGAAGTGGGTTCATTCCCCACCCTCCTCTCCTAAAAAGAAAAAGACTCGGGGCTCGTCTCCATCTGCGGGGATGGATGGGTCTGCTGCCACTTTGGTAAGGACCAAGCCAAGATCGGCACATCCGCCCCCTCTGCCCCCCCAGATGCAGAGCCCCCAACTATGACTAAGATGAAAAGAACGCAGGGCAGAGCCTTGATAACATCGGGGCCCCTCATTCAGAGGCTATGTGGCATTTTTGAGCCTGCTGGCTTTAAGCGCTTCCTTGTTATTCGCTCCACTGATTGCAGCATGTTGGCCAAGTGCAACATGATCCATCAGAAGAGAGCATTATTTAGTGTAATTGGTAGAGAGCCGAAGGTGACTCATTTCTCGGTTCGGAGCCTTCTGGCGAATGTGGCGGATCCCTCCGAGGCGGCCAAGATAAGTGCTCTTCGGACACTTCAGCGCACCCCGGTGAGTGTGATGCCGCACTCTACCATGAACTTTGTGAAAGGAGTAGTTTATGAGAGGGAACTTGATGACTACTCCATAGAGGACATCAATGGAATTGCCGTGGACTCCGGGCCAACTGGGAGGAGCTGCGGAGGCTCGTCTCGTCCCGTTGCCCGTTAGTTATTTTTCTGCAGGAGACCATGCTAGGCGCGTGCCCCCTGCCCACCCTCCCGGGGTATAAGGGTCTTGCGACCCCACCACCAAGATCGGCACATCCAGCCCCTCTGCCCCCCCATGTGTGGAGTCCCTGACTAAGACCAAGAGTGCACAGGGCGGAGCCTCGATGACATCGGGGCCCCTCATTCAGAGGTTACCTGGCGTTTTCGAGCCCGCTGACTTCAAGCGCTTCCTCGGTTTTTGCTCCACTAATGGCACCATGTTGTCCAAGGACAACATGATCCATCAGAGGAGAGGATTAGCTAGTGCAATTGGTAGAGAGCCGAAGGTGAACCGTTTCTCGGACGGGAGCCTTCTGGCGAATGCGGCGAATCACGTCGAGGCGGCCAAGATAAGTGCTCTTCGGACACTTCATGGCACCTCGGTGAGTGTGACGCCGCACTCTACCATGAACTTTGTGAAAGGAGTAGTTTATGCAAGGGAACTCGCTGACTACTCCATTGAGGACATCACCCTAGAGCTGGCCGACCATGGGGCGATCAAGGTCGAATGTGTGATGAGAAAACAGGGAGGGGCCTCGAGACCCACCCCTACACTCTTCGTCACGTTTGACTGCTCCTGGCCCACCCTGGCCAATGAGCACGGTTGTTTCCGCGCCCATTCGGAGCCCTTCTGCGGGCTTTGCCCAACCTGGGTGCTTCCCTGGTAAAGCTGGCGGTAAAAAGGGTTCATACCCAGCCCACGCCTAGTGGTGGCCCCCCGCTTCTCCTCCGAGCTAGGCCTGGAGGGAATATTCCTTCAATGGAATTGCCGTGGACTGCGGGCCAACTGTGAGGAGCTGCGGAGGCTCGTCTCGTCCCGTTCCCGGGGTATAAGGGTCTCGCGACCCCACCACCGCGGGATGCGCGGTTTACACCCGGCATGATGTCTCCGTTCTTCCTTTCTTTTTAGATACCTCCTTTCAGGCAGTGGCTGTGCAGCTGCACCTGGATAGGAGGTATACTATCATTTCTGCGTACATTCCACCTTCAGCTGACTTCGTCGCGGGGGACTTCCGCCGCCTCGTGGCACGGTTGCCGAGGCCCTTTCTCTTGCTTGGAGATCTGAACGGCAGGCATCGTCTCTGGGAAGATTACTCAATAAATCGGATCGAAGAGCTTGAGATAGGTGTCCTAAACGTGGATGAGTTTACGCATCACTGTCCGAGAACCGCTTCATTTTCTTGCCTTGACCTATCTTTGTGCTCTTCGGATGCACAGCCTGATTTTGATTGGGGGGTGGTTGAAGACCTCCATGGTAGTGATCACTTTCCGATTCAATTATCATTTTCAGGGCAACTGCCGCCTGAGAGACCACCTCGGTGGTGCTTGGCGTGGTGGCCGCATTTCAGGAAATGACTGAATTCTCTATCTCAGTCGAGGAGTTTAGGTCGGTAGATGAGGCCGTTGAGTTCTCCGGCAACCTCATCGCCGTGGGCCTGACTACTATTGCTAGAACGTCTGGCCGTTTTGCACGCCGACCACTCCCATGGTGGTCGGCCGAGTGTGAGACGGCCCTCAAACAGAAGCGTTATGCCTACATGCGCTATAAGCGCCGCCCGAATGATTTCACTGTCGCTGAATTTCGTCGGGCTAGGGCTAGGGCTAGGTTCAGGTATACTTCGAAGCACGCCCGCCGCTCTTCTTGGCGTGCATACGTGTCTTCACTTAACGGGAAGACCCCTTTAGCAGAGGTGTGGAGGTGAGTCAAAAGGATTCGGGGCAAGTTCTCGCAGGACCCCCTTCCCGTTCTCCAGGAGAATGGGACCGCAATCTCGGACCCCGCGTCCGTGGCGGAATCCTTCGCGACCGCTTTTTTCGCATTCTCTAGCCGGGATGCTGCTCCGCCAGCATTCAATGCACGTCGTCATGTTGCGGAAGGCCGCTGGCTGGACTTTACCTCCAGAGGCGGAGAACCCTTCAACGACAGATTACTGGGAGCGAGTTGCGCTCCGCTCTCGCTTCGTGCGCGGACACCGCCCATGGTCCGGACAATGTCCCGTACGCCATGCTTCGACACCTATGTGAGCGAGGCATGGCCTTTGTGTTAGATTTGTTGAACAGGATCTGGGTGGAGGGTCTTCTCCCAGATTCCTGGCCAATCGCTACTGTGCTCGCCTTTCGCAAACCGGGGAGAGATCACTCTACTCCGACCGGTTTCCGCCCAATCTCTCTAACATCTTGCGTGTGCAAGTTGATGAAGAAATTGGTAAATGTTAGACTAGCCTTTTTCCTGGACAGCGGAAGCCATCTGTCTTCTGCACAGTGCGGCTTCCACAAGTTCCACTCCACGTCGGATGCTCTGCTCCGACTGGAAAATGCCGTCTGCGAGGCTTTCCTTCGTAGACAGCACTACGCCACGGTGTTTTTCGAACTGGAGAAGGCCTATGATACCGCATAGAGATACGGTATCATGGAGACTCTCCACACGATGGGGGCTAGGAGACGCCTCCCAATGTTTATATCTGATTTTTTTTGGTGAGATCGTCGATTCCGCGTACGGGTGGGGGAAGCTCTCTGGCCCAAAGGAGCAGGGAGAGGGTGGCCTGCAGGGAAGTATCCTCAGTGTCACACTCTTTGCCCTGAGCATCAACGGCATCACCTCGGTGCTGCCGGAAGATGTTCTCGCTACTCTCTACGTGGACGACCTTTCAATCTCTTTTGTCGCGGCCCAGATGCCAACTCTGGAGCGTCGACTCCAGCAGGCATTGAACCGCGTCTCTCGCTATGCCGAATTGCACAGGTTTCGTTTTTTTTTTGGCGAAGACTAAGGTGGTGCACTTCTGCCGCCATCCACGGCTTCACCCCGACCCAGATTTGTTTCTTAATGGGGTGCGCCTGGATTTGGTGGAGTCGCACCTTTTCCTCGGTCTTGTATTCGACCGGCGCCTCACCTGGGAGGCTCATATTCGCAGCCTTTAGGGTCTCTTGTACCCGCGCCATGGACATTCTCCGTTCCGTGACGTTGAGCGCTTGGGGCACTGATAGGGCTACTACCTTACTTTTTTATCGATCCTTTGTTCATCCGCAGCCAAGCGTTTATTGCGGAAGGTGGACTCGATCCACCACACCGGCCTTCGCTTAGCGACCAGTGCCTTTCGTATTTTCCCCATTGAGAGCCTATTAGTTGATGCTGAGTAGATTCAACTCGATCTGCGCTGTGCATTATTTGCCTGTACGCGCAAGCCCGGCGCCTCCCTCAGTTGCCAACATCTCTCACTGCATCCGCAGCTGATCTCGACGGTGCCTATACCGCCGAGACACGCCTTTCATACTCTAACCCCCTTGGGTTTAGAGCTATGAAACTCCTTCGAGAGCTAGGTATAGCTCTCGGGCCGGTAGCGCCCCTGGTTCTGCACAGGACGCCACCCTGGAGGGTACCACATTTGGCTATTTGTCGCCACGCCTCTGCCTCCAAAGCTTGTACAGCGCCGGGAGTATTGCGTTCGACCTGTTTGGAGCACACCTCGTGTCATGCTTGAACCGTGCCAGTGTATACGGATGGCTCCAAGTCACAAGAGGGGGTTGGCTTCCACGCCGTATCCCCTTTGTTTGAAGTCAACGGGGCTCTGCCAGGCACTGCATCTGTCTTTACGGCCGAGCTGGTGGCAATACACTACTCGGTTTGGGAGATTACGTGACGTGCCCGGTTTGGAGACCGGATTGTGATTTATAGTGACTCACAAAGTGCCCTGAGAGCTCTCGTAGCATTGGAATCCCCGCATTCCCTGGTTCACGATATCCGTGATGCCACGGTTTTGCCAAGCCAGGCAGATGTCGAGATTATCTTCTGCTGGGTTCCTGGACATGTAGGAATTGCGGGGAATGAGCGTGCCAAAGAGTCCGAGAGGACTCTGCGACCGGACCAGCGTTTCGCTCTTCCTCACACCGACTGCATGGCAGAAATAAGAGCAGCTCTTCAGGCTGCTTGGCAAAGAAGATGGGAGACGGTCGAAGGGAACATAAAGTTGCGTGCCATTGTGCAGCAACTGTTCCCATGAACCTACCCCCCAATGTTGTGAAGGCTTCAGGTTGCTTTCTGTCGTCTCTGAATCGGGCACATTCGTGTGACGCATCACTATTTCATGGAGCGCTCGCCTGCGCCCTATTGTGACGACTGTGTTGTCCCCCAAACTGTTTGGCACATTCTTCTTGAATGTCCCTGTCTGGGTGATTCGCACACGTTACCTCTCCCAATCCCGGGATGAGTGAGGCCGCTACCTCCTGTCCCTTGTACTCGGGACGAGTTTGTGCACCCCGACCTGTGGACTTTTAGACTTTTTGGAGGAGGCTGGCCTTCTCCCTGTTATTTAATATTTGACTATGGGTCGCGTTCTTCTTCGCCGGGGGAAGGTGAGCCTTCCCCCTTTGATAGAGCTCGCTTTATATTTTTTTAATTTGTTTTTTTCTTTCTTCTTTTTTTCTGTTTGTATTTTTTTTGGGGGTGTGCGGGCGGATTTGGCTTTTAATATAGCCTAGATTTAGGCTAAAACCCATCCTTGATTATTTTTTTAAAAATCCCTGAAAACCTTGAAAAGTCCTTGAATTCAAATCACCAAACAAATAGACACCCTGAATAACTACAATTTCACCATCACTTAGTTCCTGTTTCTTTTTATTTAAAAAAATTGTTTGAGCTTTGTCATGAAAATATAGAGTGAACTCCTCTGCTGATCAATGTTAATAATTCTATCACTAATTCTTTTCTGGGTCATTATTCACATTCACTAAAATAACACTTTTCCCTTGGTGGATTATACTGGAGAAGGGTGAGACAATGCCTATAATGAGTATTTTAATTTGTGTCTCGGCTATCATCAGTAATGTAGATTGTTGAATCATGATAAAAACTATTTCAAATAGTTGCCATACTGAGTGTTACATTTTGATGTTTAGTACAAATGTACACAGAATGTGTACCACAGACTCCTGGGAAAATATTCTTTAGTTCGAAGCTCTGCAAACTTGGAGAACCCATCTTTAGTGTTGGATGCTTACCTTTGAAGTCCTCAAACACTTCTTTCAAATTACATAGCATAAGAAATCTTTGTTTTCTTTCATGACACCCATCAGCTCTTTTTACAGAGATGTAGTGTATCAAACCTGGCATTTCTCTACTCTTGTCTAGAGAATGATAGAAGTTTCTAACTTTGGTGGCAGTATCCCTATCCAGCCTTTTCTCAAACTGTGGATTTGGTGTGGATAGTACTCCCTTCTCTTTTACCAAATTCTTTTGCTTGCCAAATCATGTATTGTGAGCAATTGATTTTGTTTCTATTCCACAATTTTGGGAGGGCTTGTATATTCATTGTCACATTGCATTTTAACTGTTGGATAATTTTCTTTTCCATGTTAATGGAACCTTACTTGGACCTTACTTGTTCAAATTTTCTTTTTAAATGGTCTCTTACTTTCATGAACCTTTTTGTGTAATGTGAGCTGTGCAATGGGATGTTCTATATTTCACTGGTGACTCAAATTTGGCCAAAGAGTTGAGATTTTGAAGTTCATACTCCATTTCTATTTCATGATTGATATCATGTTGTGTTTGAGATAGTGTGCTGGGTGAAGATGAATTACTTTTCCCTTAGGCTGACTTAGATGATGAAGCCTTTTCTAATAGACTGCTGCAGACAGGACAAACTTTATACTTTGGTGTCAGATTTAGATAAGGATCGCTTTTTATTACCTTTTTGGTTAAGAAACAAAGTACTTTTGTTATTTTTTTCTTGTATTTTAAATGGGTCACGGCAATTATGTCCAATATTTAATGAGAGGAGATCAATATTTACCTGGGGGAAAAAATATAAAGGCTATATTATTATAAAGAAATTTACGAAGTACAATTGTATTACTGATCTGTGATATATAATAATTAGGTTTTATCACCAAACACAATGCTAATCGCAAGCCAAGAAAGAAATTCAGTGAGCAGAAGCTATTAACATATAAATGAGTACAATTAGCAATATAATGCTGTCTGTTCAAATTATGAAATTTAATTGTAAATGTTTTCAGGATTAATGGTAAAGTAAACATAAGAAATAAAAGATAAAAACTAACTTCTTTATAAATAGGTGTCTTACCAAGCTAGGTGTTGATGCTCCTGACTAGGTACACTCTCTCTCAGTGACTGAAGGAGAGTAGCTTCTGATTTGTCTGACCACTCAATTAACATGTCAACTTCATGTTTCACCTGGTGTCTTTGGAGCACTACAGTTACTTCAATAATGTCTTACTGTTCATTTAAAATTATTATATTTATATATGAATAATGCCTGTAAGTAATAAAAGAATAAAATAAATGTATTTATTTTTTCATAATATATACTTATCAAACAAATATTTAATTACTAATTTCAAAGATTAATACCAATGTCAGTAGAAACACAAAATTAATATTCTTTTGGATCCTGTGAAGACCCCCCACCCCTCAAGCACATCAGAGGAGGGGGAGGGAATCTTCATATAATCCTTCCTTTTTAACATAAAATACAGAAAAGTGAAGATGGTTGCTAATATAGATGTTAGTAAAATATAAAGACAATAGATCTCTCTCATTCTGGTACCACTTATATACCAATTATTTGACATAAAAATCAATCCTTAGGAAACTTCTGCTAAGAATTGATATATATATGTATCTTATTATTTTTTGCTAAGTCAGGTCCAAATATCAAATAAAAGGCTGTAACTCTAAAAACAAAATTTTCTAGAAGATAATTCTTTTTGTAAACTAAGAGGCACTTATATACCATTTATTAGCAGAAGTGTCCTTAAAGATTGATTTCTATATCAAATGATTTTTTCAAGTTCAAATAAAAGGTCAACTTTTTTATTTGACTTCATAGGGTCTACATAAAATTAAAATTGTAGTGTAACCCAATGGCTTTTTTTGTGGGTCCAGAATGACTCTTGTAGTTGGTATAGCCTCTGAGATATTTAATGTTGATTTTTTCTTTTTCAACAAAAAATTTTTTTTGTACAACTTTAGAGGTTCGTATTTTTGGAACTGCTTGACCGACAGCAGTGGGATAGATACCACTGAATTTATCTCAAGTTCTAAAAGCTCATATTTTCAGAAAAATCTTAGTTGTCATGCAAATTTTCCCCAATTTTGGTTGAATTGACATGGAATGCCCCTAGTGCTCAAGTTTTTTTTAGTTATCATATTTACAATGATAAGATGATCTCTTATCTACAGTATAGGCAGGCTTGTCTATTGGCTTTCTAATCTATAAAGTTTAAAGTCATAATTTCATGTTTAGGTTCTGCCTAAATCTAACTTTGTTCCTTGTCTTCACTTGGACAGGATTTGTTGTTTTGTATCCCATCATGAAGAGGTGGACTTATTGGCCACAATTAATGTTGGGGTTCACCTTCAATTGGGGAGCAATGCTAGGATGGGCTTCAGTATATGGGTCTTGCGATTGGTCCATTTGCTTGCCCTTGTACATTGCTGGGATCATGTGGACACTCATATATGACACCATTTATGCACACCAGGTATGTGTTTTTAATGTTCTCCACTTTTTTTTCTGCTCTTTTTTTTTAATACACAGAGTTGTCCTGATGTTGCTGCCTACCTGCTCCATCAACCCTGCAAAGGTGTTTATTTTCCAGGCCGCCTCTATCTCTATGAGATGGGCAGCCCCTAGGAAGGTCACCATGTTCCCAGGTCCTTGAAGTCGGAGATGATGTGGCCGTTGTGTGAATGTCTGAGGTTCAGGTATTTAAAGAGGTGGTGTTTGGTGTTGTCAGTGTGGTGATTGGGTGAGGTTTAATGTGTGTTTTTATGTACTCTTGGATTATATGGAGTAGTCTCACCTCGAAGGTGACAGTGGCTTGTACTGTCAACAGCCTTCTGAGTTCTGGCTTCTGGAAGCATACAACCATTCCTGTGTGTGTCTTCTATTCAAAGAACCCCCCTGCATCTCTGAGCTAGGTCTGAAGGGCATATTACTTAAATGGAATTGCTGTGGACTCTGGGCCATCTGTGAGGAGCTACAGAGCCTCTTCTCCTTCTGTTCCTTGTTAGCTATTTTTTTACAGGAGACCATGCTGCCCACCTATCCCCTGCCCACCCTCCCAGAGTATAAGGGTTTAGCGACTGCCGCCGCAGGATGGGGGTCAGGGAGGAGGGTGCATGATATACACCAAGCATGATGTCTCCCTTGTTGTATTTGCTATAGAATTTCCTTTCAGGCAGTGCATCTACACCTGGATAGGAGATATATTGTTATTTCTGCGCATATCCCACCATCAACTGGTTTCCACTTTGCCCCATCGTAGCACGAGTGCTGAGGCCCTTTCTCCTGCTCGGGGATTTGAATGGTAGGCACCGCCTCTGAGGGACTAAATGATCAATTGCATGGGTCAGGTCCTTGATAAGTTGGAGATTTGTGTACTAAATGTGGATGAGTCTATGCATCACTACCCGAGAACCATTTCATTTTCTTCTCTTGATCTGTCCCAGTGCTCTCTAGATGCACAACCTGATTTAGGGTGGGAGGTTGTCAATGACCTTAATGGTAGTGACCACTTTCCCATTCAACCATCATTTTCTGGGCCACTGCTGCCTTACCCCCCCCCCCCAAAAAAAAAACCCCTCAGTGGTTGGAGGGGGGGAAGTTGTGCAGTGGTCTGCTAACCTCATTGCTGTGGGCATAACTATGATTCTTAGAACGTCAGGCTGTTTTGCACGCCGCTGCTTTCTTGATGGTCGGCCAGGTATGCAACAGCCCTCACACAGAAACGATTTGGTGAGATGAGCTATACGCACCATGTCGTAGGTCAGGTTAGATTTCCTGACCACTTGCTTCCTTTGACTCGGAAGGGAATGTGGCAAGCCCGCAGGACACTCTGTGATTGGGCCTTGCCCTGAATGATGCACTTTAATGTTTTGCACCAAATCAAGTAAGAGTGACTATTTTCCTTGGCCAAATTAAATCAACTAACTAGGAGGTTCTGCATATCAAACTGGATGAAACAAAATAATCTTTACTACTGTACAAATAAAAATTAAATAATGGATACAACATAGAAATACAAAAGAACTAAATGGGTAAAAGGTTTACACATGTTGGCTCCAGGCGGGAGTTGTGAGCACATAAACACAAAAGGGAGATTACTATTCTGGGTGGATCTGCCGCCCGAGGATTATTGTAGCCAAGAGAAAGTCTTGGGGGGAGGAGGTGGTATGAGCGTCGAGCTCAATTGGTTTTCAACTGCACGGTTGGGTTTGCACTTGGCCTGCTTAAAGTTATAAAGGAGAATACAATCTGTCACCTAATAACCATTGCTAGTCTCAAAAGGAGGGATCGAGGGAGTATTTTGCCACAGAGAAGCTGAGTTGAATACAGCATTATGAAAGTCTCCGTTCATAGTGTTTATTTCTTATTTAATTTTCTTGTCTTGGTTCTTGAGTGGTCATTTGGATGTTATGTTCAAATTGGGCTGCATACCCATAAATTTCCAAGATGACATCATTGAATTGCTTCAGGAGCACTCTTTCTGACTTTTCCTAAAGTCATGGTTCATGACATTTGGGCAATCTGAAGCGCCAGGGGTTTCCAGAGGTGCAGGCGCTTCCGATTCTTTAGCCGCTTGAGATTGGGTGGTCATGAGTTGAGCCACAGGAAGGGGGGGGGGTAGATACCTGCAGAAGCTGGCCAATTAAAGCAGCACAGAACTTGATGGGTGCTGAGACAACCCCGCCCCACCAGTAAAGTAGGCGCACTTGATATAGCATCTCACAATGGGGAATCTTAGCGGGCCCCAGGTAATTGTGCACTGTTGCAAACTTGTCATGATCCAGAGCTACAGGTGGAAGTAATCTGTCGGATATCACAACTCACATGCACCCTGTATCGCGCATGAGAGTTGAGATCCGGCAACCGTTGACTGCTCCAGTTTTGAATTGGAGACCTCCAGCAGTGCTTTTATCAAACAGAAAGTTCACCTAGTGTCCAGTGGGACTTGGTTCGCCCTGAAGGGAGAGGTGATTCTGGTTGCGATGGCAGTTGAGCAGGCGGGGCACTTATATTGTGCACCTGGTGAGTATGGTGGCCTCTAAATTGAGAATTCTGAGGACAATTAGTTCTTACATGACCCTCTACTCCACAGGAGTAACAGAAGATAGTTCTCCTGGGGAATGACAAAGCAGGGGTGTTAGAAGAGAAGAGTTTGATCTCAAATTTGTCTGGCAAGGAGAAGGATTTAGGCTGAGATAGACCAGTCATCTTGATGAACTTGATGAATCTTCTCTTTCCTTGAAAACCGTCATCTTTATGGATTCAGTCTGTTGCATTTTGGTGCTAGAAGTAATTGAAGTCGTTTCTGGCCCTGGTCATTTCCAGTTCATGCAAACAAATTTTCTCTTCTCTTTCTTTCACTCTCTCTTGACATTCTTTCTCTTCTCTTTCCCTTCTTTCTGCTCTTACTGCTCTCTTTTTCTTGGATGTACGCCAATACATCCTTTCCATTCTATCCAAGAGACTCATCTTGTGCTTTGAAAACTTCAAAAGACAACATGCTGTCGTGTTCACCAAATATTTATGCAAAATTTTAAGAAATAACAAAAGAACTTAGCGGGATTGTTGAACCCAATTTAATCATAATTCACTTGATTAATTTCACTCAGAAGGACTAACGGAACTGCAAATGGATTTTGCTTAACCCCCAAATAAAATCACAATTGAGAAAAAAAACAACTAATTATTTTGCACAATTCAAGTTTTATCCTGTTTGCTCATTCAGAATAATTTCTGGAGTTGAGATTTTAGCAAAATCTCCTTACTGTTATTGAGATGATGGCCTTGGCATTTACCCCTCAAGTATGCCAAATAAAAAAAATATGCAATCGCTACTGAATCTTTCAAGTATGGGGCTAGGAAGAAACAGGAATTCGGCTTGGGAGAATTAGTGAGGCACAGTCACAAAAATATAAAATTCTTTATAACTTATAACTAAAGAAATTCAAGAAGTCAATGGCATAATGTAAACAAAATTTTAATTGTTAGTAGCCTATGCAAGAAGATTGTTTCTCCACAGTTTTCTGATGGCCAGAACCAAACTCCATAAACCCTTGACACCAGTTTAATATATATATTATTCTATGTCGTAGGTCAAGCTAGATTTCCTGACATCTGCTTGCTTCCTTTGACTCAGAAGGGAATGTGGCAAGCCCGCAGGACACTCAGCAATTGGGCCTTTCCATGAATGATGCACTGTTGCGGTATTGTAAGGTCTGAGTGGTGGTATACAGACGTAGGTCTGTTACGTACTTGATTAAACTCCTTGATTACAGTTTTCTCTAAGAGTGCTATATTATTTTGTTATTTAATCTTTAAAGATTTCTAGTGCCAAGTGCAGTGTTTTGAGGATTGAATTAAATACTTTAAAAAAAATCTTTAATTACATAAAAAAGTGAAATCTAAAAAAAAACAACTTATACAGCTATGAATTAAACAAGTTTATGTGAGACTTACTAACTTAAACCAAATGCATATAAATTAATGGTTGACCCAAAGCTCACTTTAATATTGGACGCTAATGGACACTCAAAACAAATAATTTACTTTACCTTTAAAACAACCACACGTGAGTCCGGCTGATGGCTGACCTTGACCTTGAATTTTATGTAAACGAACAATGTTTTGCGGTCAGGTGCATGGGCATGTTCACAGACACCCTGTAGTGGGCCAAAAATCTAGACTAACCCCAATCGATCCAACCCACTTCCTACACTAATCCAGACGTGAGAAATCGAAGGAGAATGAAACAGATTGTATGTACAGTCCTTTACTGACAAAAAAAAAAGAAAAAAAAGTACAATAATATTCACAATGGAGAGGGGTGATTAAATTGGAGATCTCGTTACTATTAAAAAAAAAAAAAAAAAAAAAATACAGCTAAATTTCCTATATATATGCAATAAAAAAATAAATAAATCCTACTTATAACTTTTAGCAATCAATCCCCCGTAAGGGGCGCGGCGATTTGCCATCCTGGCCGCCGTGCTGACTGGATCCAGCGCTCCGTCCGGCCCCAGCTTAGCCTCTCTTCCTTCCTTCAAAATACTTGTTTCCTCTCTTTTCACACAACCTCTCCCACAACTTTCTCTGGTCAGCCTCTAATTTCACAGGGTAGATGCTGACCTTCCTTTCAGCCAACTGTCCCGCATCGGGGCTGAGGGGGTGGGGGACAATGTTCCCTAACCCCTGAGCTCCGGTCTGGGGTGGCTGGTTTTTAACAACCTGCTTCATCCCCACCCATACCTTCCTCACATCCCTTTTCCTCTCCTCTTCACAATCTATTATTTTTTACGCCGTGTCCAAGGTGGAGCCGCCATGCCGATGGACTGCCAGGCCACCAGGCGGGAGGGGTGGTCTTAAATGGCGGCCTGGCTCTGCCGGGCTTGTAAGCACCTCTCGCAGTGCGGGCTACTGCGAGAGGTGATGCGCCATTGCGTCCCGTGTCAAAAAGAGGGTCACCATGCCCAATGATGAGTTTAAAAAAAAAACCCAACCCCCAACTTCCCCTATAACATCGACGGAGCCGCCCTTGGGCAGCTCCAGCAAAAAAATGGAGGTCCCCCCCTCCTGTGCTTGCTCAGGGGACCCTCCATATATCTCTAACCGGAGAGGAGGCTTACTCCTCTCCTTCGCTTACGGGTGTAGGGGACTCCCCCTCACCCCCTTCTCTGGAGGTGCTTTCGGGCGCCTCCCTTTTACCAGCGGCAGTCCCCTCTGTTCTTTCCAAGGGGACTGCCAAGAAAGCCAGCAGGCAGCCCTTAGCCAGCCGCTCCACATTAAAGCGGCTCGGTAGGGCAAACCCCCTTAGGGGGGAGAGGAAAGCCAGGCCCCTTCGGTCGCTTCCCTCAAAAGACCTGCTGGCAAGAATACTGAACCTTGCCGGGGTCAAGGCCCATGCCTCCCCAAAGAAGACTAGTGACGATACTGCCAACGGGACCTGCGATGTCTTGGGGCGGGATGGCCAACTGGAGGCCTCCCCTAAGATAGACATGGTCCTTGAGGAAACCCAGCCTCAGACGGTAGGGCCTTCCATGGGGGGGAATCTGGGCTCGGCGCCAAGCATCGAACCCGAATCCGCCCCGATGCAAACGGCTGTGGTTTCCGAAGCAGTACAAGGAGGGAAGGGATCTCCGCCGACCGGTGCCCCCACGACTACCAGGACCTTCTCCATTTCAGAGAATGACCTGGCTGAGGCCGGTCCATCTGGCCTGGGGGCTTCTTCCGGCGGAGGTGAGAAGCGGGTTCATTCCCCGCCCTCCTCTCCGAAAAAGACTAAAAAGACAAAAAAGACTCGGGACTCCTCTCCATCCGCGGGGGCTGCGGGGACGGATGGGTCTGCTGCCACTCTGGCAAGCGACCAAGCCAAGATCGGCACATCCGCCCCCTCTGCCCCCCCGGTTGCGGAGCCCCTGACAAAGAAGACTAATACCAAAAGTGCACAGGGCGGAGCCTCAATGACATCGGGGCCCCTGATTCAGAGGTTACCTGGCGTTTTCGAGCCCGCTGGCTTCAAACGCTTCCTCGTTATTCGCTCCACTGATGGCACTATGTTGTCCAAGGGCAACATGATCCATCAGAGGAGAGGATTAGCTAGTGCAATTGGTAGAGAGCCGAAGGTGACCCGTTTCTCGGACGGCAGCCTTCTGGCGAATCCCGCCGAGGCGGCCAAGATAAGTGCTCTTCGGACACTTCATGGCACCCCGGTGAGTGTGACGCCGCACTCTACCATGAACTTTGTAAAAGGAGTAGTTTATGCGAGGGAACTCGTTGACTACTCCATTGAGGACATCACCCTAGAGCTGGCCGACCATGGGGCGGTCAAAGTCGAACGTGTGATGAGAAAACAGGGAGGGGCCTCGAGACCCACCCCTACACTCTTCGTCACGTTCGACTGTGACAAGCTCCCTGAGTCGGTGCGTGCCGGTTGGTACCGCTACCGCGTGAAGGCATTCGTGCCACTTCCGCGGCGGTGCTATTACTGTCACCGCTTCGGCCATACGAATCGCTCATGTAGACGTGCAAAGTCGGGGTCACCCGAAGTATGTGTAAATTGCTCCAAGGTCGCACACGATAAGTCCAAATCGTGTGTGGCCAAGTGTGTCAATTGCGGAGAGCCGCACCCTGCTTCTTCGAAGCAATGTGGTGCATATCTCCTGGAGAAAGAAATCCTGGCCGTTCAGTCCCAGGATCGACTCTCATTCCGCGAGGCTAAGGACTTGGTCCTGGCGCGCCCAGCTCTGCCTGGGACGTCATATGCCTCAGTAGCTAGAAAGGCACCCTCTGCTCCTGGCCCATCCAGGCTAACGAGCACGGTTGTTTCCGCGCCCATTCGGAGCCCTTCTGCGGGCTCTACCCAACCCGGGCGCTCCCCTAGTAAAGCTGGCGGCAAAAAGGGTTCATACCCAGCCCCGGCTAAAACCAGGGCTCGCCCCTCTTCCCCTACCGTGACCGTTTCCCGCAAGGCGAAACGGCAACGCGCCTCCACCGAGTCGTTAGACTCACAGGAGGCAACACCCCTGAAGATGGTCGCTAGGCCATCTTCGGGGGTTCCTAAAGCTGTCCCCCGAAAGGAGGACAGCAACAAAGGAGCTTCGGCTCATTCGCCCACGCCCCGAGGTGGAGACGGTGGTTCCTCGAAAAGAGGGCCCCCCGCCTCCGAAGCCGCAGCGCCCGCCTAAGGTTTCGAGGCGAAGGGAGGAAAAGACTCGCATTTTGAGCCCAACCTCCCCCAATAAGTCCTCGAAGGCGACAGCGCCTCCAGCGCTTTGTCCGGCCAACAGCGTCCGGGGTTCTGCCCCCGGGAAGCGTACGGCCATTCCCGTGAGGGTCTTCAGTTCGAGGAGGGCCCCCGCGTCTCCTCCGAGCTAGGCCTGGAGGGCATATTCCTTCAATGGAATTGCCGTGGACTCCGGGCCAACTGGGAGGAGCTGCGGAGGCTCGTCTCGTCCCGCTCCCCGTTAGCTATTTTTTTGCAGGAGACCATGCTAGGCGCGTGCCCCCTGCCCGCCCTCCCGGGGTACAAGGATCTTGCCACCCCACCACCGCGGGATGGCCGAGCTGGGGGATGCGCGGTTTACACCAAGCATGATGTCTCCGTTCTTCCTTTCTCTTTAGATACCTCCTTTCAAGCAGTGGCTGTGCAGCGGCACCTGGATAGGAGGTATACTATTATTTCTGCGTACATTCCACCGTCATCTGACTTCGACGCGGGGGACTTCCGCCGCGTCGTGGCACGGTTGCCGAGGCCCTGTCTCTTGCTTGAAGATCTGAACGGCAGGCATCCTCTCTGGGGAGATTACTCCATAAATCCCAGGGGACAAGTCCTTGCCGATCTGATCGAAGAGCTTGAGATGGGTGTCCTAAACGTGGATGAGTTTACGCATCACTGTCCGAGAACCGCTTCATTTTCTTGCCTTGACCTATCTTTGTGCTCTTCGGATGCACAGCCTGATTTTGATTGGGGGGTGGTCGATGACCTCCATGGTAGTGATCACTTTCCGATTCAAATATCATTTTCAGGGCAACTGCCGCCTGAGAGACCACCTCGGTGGTGCTTGGCGCGGGCGCGGTGGCCTGCATTTCAGGAAATGACTGAATTCTCTATCTCAGTCGAGGAGTTTAGGTCGGTAGATGAGGCCGTTGAGTTCTCCAGCAACCTCATCGCCGTGGGCCTGACTACTATTCCTAGGACGTCTGGCCGTTTTGCACGCCGACCACTCCCATGGTGGTCGGCCGAGTGTGAGACGGCCCTCAAACAGAAGCGTTATGCCTACATGCGCTATAAGCGCCGCCCGAACGATTTCACTGTCGCTGAATTTCGTCGGGCTAGGGCTAGGTTCCGGTATATTTCGAAGCACGCCCGCCGCTCTTCTTGGCGGGCATACGTGTCTTCACTTAACGGGAAGACCGCTTTAGCTGAGGTGTGGAGGCGAGTCAAAAGGATTCGGGGCAAGTTCTCGCAGGACCCCCCTCCCGTTCTCCAGGAGAATGGGACCGCAATCTCGGACCCCGCGTCCGTGGCGGAATCCTTCGCGACCGCTTTTTTTGCATTCCCTAGCCGTGATGCTGCTCCGCTAGCATTTAATGCACGTCGTGATGTCGCGGAAGGCCGCCGGCTGGACTTTACCTCCAGAGGCGGAGAACCCTTCAACGACAAGTTTACTGTAAGCGAGTTGCGTTCCGCTCTCGCTTCGTGCGCGGACACCGCCCATGGTCCGGACGATGTCCCGTACGCCATGCTTCGACATCTAGGTGAGCGAGGCATGGCCTTTCTGTTAGATTTGTTCAACAGGATCTGGGTGGAAGGTCTTCTCCCAGATTCCTGGCCAATCGCTACTGTGCTTGCCTTTTGCAAACCGGGGAGAGATCACTCTACTCCGACCGGTTTCCGCCCAATCTCTCTAACCTCTTGCGTGTGCAAGTTGATGGAGAAATTGGTAAATGTTAGATTAGCCTTTTTCCTGGACAGCGGAGGCCATCTGTCTTCCGCACAGTGCGGCTTCCGCAAGTTCCACTCCACGTCGGATGATCTGCTCCGACTGGAAAATGCCGTCTGCGAGGCTTTCCTTCGTAGACCGCATGGCGATACGGTATCATGGAGACTCTCCACACGATGGGGGCGAGGGGACGCCTCCCAATTTTTATATCTGAATTTTTTGCGAGATCGTCGATTCCGCGTACGGGTGGGGGGGAGCCCTCTCCGGCCCAAAGGAGTAGGAAGAGGGTGTCCCGCAGGGAAGTGTCCTCAGTGTCACACTCTTTGCCCTGAGCATCAACGGCATCACCTCGGTGCTGCCGGAAGATGTTCTCGCTACGCTCTACGTGGACGACCTTTCGATCTCTTTTGGCGCGGCCCAGATGCCAACTCTGGAGCGTCGACTCCAACAGGCATTGAACCGCGTCTCTCGTTATGCCGAAGCGCACAGGTTTCGGTTTTCTTTGGCCAAGCCTAAGGTGGTGCACTTCTGCCGCCATCCACGGATTCACCCTGACCCAGATTTGTTTCTTAATGGGGTGCGCCTGGATGTGGTTGAGTCGCACCGTTTCCTTGGTCTTGTATTCGACCGACGCCTCACCTGGGAGGCTCATATTCGCAGCCTTAGGGTCTCTTGTACCCGCGCCATGGACATTCTCCGTTCCGTGACGTTCAGCGCTTGGGGCGCTGATAGGGCTGCTGCCTTACTTTTTTATCGATCCTTTGTTCGTTAGAAGCTCGACTACGGATGCGAGTTTTATGCATCCGCAGCCGAGCGTTTATTGCGGAAGGTGGATTCGATCCACCACACCGGCCTTCGCCTAGCGACCGGTGCCTTCCGCACTTTCCCCATTGAGAGCCTATTGGTCGATGCTGGGGAGAGGCCACTCGCTCTGCGCCGCGTGCAGTGTATCACTCGACTGTACGCCCGAGCCCGGCGCCTCCCTCAGTCGCCAACAGCTGTCACTGCATCCGCAGCTGATTTCGATGGTACCTATGCCGCCGAGAGACGCCAGTCATACCCTAAGCCTTTTGGGTTTAGGGCCAGGAAACTCCTTCGAGAGTTAGATATCGCTCTCGGACCGGTGGCGCCCCTGGTTTTGCCCAGGACGCCACCCTGGAGGGTACCTTATTTGGCTATTTGTCGCCACGCCTCTGCTCCCAAAGCTTGTACAGCGCCGGGAGTATTGCGTTCGACCTTTTTGGAGCACACATCGTGTCACGCTGGAACCGTGCCAGTGTATACGGATGGCTCCACTCCCAAGAGGGGGTCGGCTTCCACGCCGTATCCCCTCTGTTTGAAGTCAGCGGGGCTCTACCAGGCGCTGCGTCTGTCTTCACGCCTGAGCTGGTGGCAATACACCACTCGGTACGGAGACCGGATTGTGATCTATAGCGACTTACAAAGCGCCCTGAGTGCTCTCAGGGCATTGGAATCTCCGCATCCCCTGGTTCGCGATATCCGTGACGCCACGGTTTTGGCGAGCCGGGCACATGTCGAGATTATCTTCTGCTGGGTTCCTGGACATGTAGGAATTGCGGGGAATGAGTGCGCCAAAGAGTCCGCGAGGCTTTCTCTACTGGACCAGCGTATCTCTCTTCTTCACACCGATCACATGGCAAAGAAGATGGGAGACGGTCGAAGGGAACTTATAGTTGCGTGCAATTGCGCCTGGACTGTTCCCATGGACCTGCCCCGCAATGTCGCGCCGTCTTCAGGTTGCTTTCTGTCGTTTCCGAATTGGACACACTCGTGGGACGCACCACCATTTGATGGAGCGCTCGCCTGCGCCTTATTATGACGGCTGCGTTGTTCCCCAGACTGTTTGGCACATCTTGTTGAATGTCCCAGTCTGGGCGATCTTCGCGCATGTTACCTATCCTGGTACCGGTATGAGCACGGTCGCTACTGCTTGTCCCTTGTACTCGGGGTGAGTTCGTGCACACTGACTTGTGGACTTTACGACATTTTGGAGGAAGTTGGCCTCTTCCACTTTATTTGACCCTTTTTTTTTGTTTCTTTTTGTAGGGCCTACCCCCAACGCCAGAGCACGCCTCCTTTTCCTTTTTATCGTTATTTTTTGTTCTCTGTTATTTGTTTTTTAATATATCCTAGTAATAGGCTGTGTTTTATACGGCGACTTATGCCCAAGTAGGCAGTCACCAGATGGGCTATCACAATAAAAAAAAACAACAAAAAAAACTCAATATGATTGTACCAGCACTACCATAAGGTTTATCCACAAGTTTTAGTGTTAGTGGTTAGTGATGGAATGTCACGTTATAATACATTTTAGGTCTCCAATTGCAGGATAAATACGACGATGTCCTGATTGGCATCAAGTCCACAGCCCTCAAGTTTGGGGAGAGCACACACAAGTGGCTGACCGGTTTCTCCGTCACCATGATAGCTAGTCTTCTAATCACTGGTTTGAACGCTGACCAACAGTGGCCATTTTATATGGCTCTGTCTGCTGTTGGACTCCATGTTATCAATCAGGTAAGAGCACTTAAGGCGTATTTGTTACCCTGCAAAGGCAACTAACTGCTTTTTTGTCGGGTGGGCAGAGGTCTGAGAGTTGTGCCTCTCCCCCCATTCTCTAACTCCACTTCATGAATCTATTCCATCTTTCTGGTAAATGTGCCCTCCTCTCCCCCCTTTTTTTGTTAAGAAACTGCCAAATTTTAAGGGAGGCAAATTGTTGCGCAATCAAAGGTTGGATAGCCACAACACACTAATACGAGGGGCTGTCAATAAGGTTTGCGAATCGGTAGGGCAAAACAGAGGAAGGGGGATGGCTGTTTGTGGGGGTGTTAGGACAAGTTATGACAAGTCAGGACCTGCAGCCGCACGCTCCTGCCTCGTCTATTTAAGAAGCAGTAGCTGATCGCAGATCGTCAGTCACAAATTTTTCCACAATGGAGAAGGTTGAGCACCGCGCAGTGTTCAAATTTTTGACCAAGGAAGGCAAGAAAGATCCATGAACGCATGGTTGCAGTGTACACCGACACCGCCCCACTATGCAACTATTACTCGCTGGAATAGGGAGTTCCGCCATGGTCGTGAGTCCCTTGAAGATGACCCCCCGTCCAGGACGCCCGCCAGACGTAAGCAACGAGGACAATGTGGCCCGTGTGGAGAGGATGATCCTCGAAAATCGACGGGTGAAGGTCGAAGAAATCGAGCGACAACTTGGAATATCACATGGAAGTGTTATCAACATCATCCACGACAATTTGGCCATGACCAAGGTCTCTGCCCGTTGGGTCCCTAGAAACCTCACGCCCCATGATCGACTTCAACGTCGTCAAAGTCCACAAGGCGAGAGTTGCACAAGCTGCCCTGCGCGAGTGCAGATTCGAGGAGCTCAACCATCCCCCCTACAGCCCAGATCTGGCCCCTAGCGACTACTTTTTATTTCGCCAACTCAAGGCTGCACTGCGTGGACGCCGGTTTGGGGACGATGAAGATGTCCAGCTCGCCGTCCAGGAGTGGATTGAACAGCAGTCGGGAGATTTCTGGTTGTCGGGAATTCGAAGCCTCAGGGACAAGTGGCGCAAGTGCATTGAAGTCGAGGGTAGTTATATTGAAAAATAATAAAACACTTTTCCTCATATCTCGTTTCTATATATCCGAATTGCAAAACTTATTGACTGCCCCTCTAACTAGGAATCGCGGCATACCTCTTTCTAAAGGTCATATTTGGTATACACCCCCGATCTGATATGCCTAATGCATCTTTTTCACTTGTACCTGTGACATAGCTTTTCCTCCTTTAATATGAATTATTCGTTTACAGATTCTGTCTCTTAATATCAACGATGGTGAGGATTGTGCCCGGAAGTTCCGTTCAAACCGCCATGTGGGAATGTTTCTTTTCTTGGGTATCGTTGCGAGCAATTTGCTGAAGGAATCTGCTTCTTCGAAGGAAGATAAAGACTCGTGCGATGGGTCAAAGTCTTTCATAAGAGCACAATCGTCTTAGCAGTGGGTCTAATTTGGAGCAAATTTTCGCTTCGTTAGCATTTATAGTTTAAAATATAAAGTGCGAATTATGCTTCATATTTCGGATCTTGTTCCTATTTATTTTTAATTAGTTACCCGTTTCACGGCGTCGGTGTACAGGTGGGAAGATATTCTGTTCAAATTTAGGCTCTTTTTTTTTTTGTTAATGTTTCGCATGCATTGAAGATTCAAGACCATATTTGATGTTATCAATGATCAGCCTACTTGTTCCCGAGGGTCCGGTTCCTTGGCAGGTAGCCTAGATGAACTACCTCGGCTGGACGGGTCTTTCCCCAAAGATACCAGCCAGTATGTATCTTGGTTTTCTGCAAGCATAAATTGAACCCTCGATATCTTCCCTTATGACTCCGGCGGAAACCTCCAACACCCGGCCCCAGTTTTCTCTTTTTATCTATTGTCGAACGACTAATATACCTTTGTTTTTTTTACGAGCGTCTATTATGGTCTTGAATCTTCATTACATTGTCTCATGTTTTGTTATTCTGCATCACGGTTGATTAGACAATTTAAATGTTTGGGAATTAGTTTGTGATTAGAACTGGAGCAGTTTGTTTTGATTTAATTTTCATAGATGGGTTTTTTTTTGTTTGTTTGTTTGTTTAATGTGCTATTTTCGATGCAACTTCTGAATCCTTTGATCATGATGGAAGTGCCGTCTGTCTAGATGTCTTAGATCCCGAAAATGGTGCATAAGCGGCGCTTGTCAATTATGACATCCATATTCAATGGATCCTTAGCCCGCATCCAGTTCTACAAAGGGCGTGTAATGAAACCCTAAACGCGCCCCTTTAACACTAGTCACATGATGGAGGTTGGAGATGGTCAGTTGGACTTCCATCACCTGCTTAATGTAAAATTTGTAAATAAAATTGTCACAAAGAAAAATATTTATTATTGCAATTTTCATTCGCAGTTCGTTTTAGGCAGATTGTTGGAATTTTGTTGCACATGCAAGAATTGGGTCAAAGCTGACAAACTGATCCTTTGTACTTCCTGTAATAAAATGAAGTAGACAAAAAGAGAAACGTGATATTTGTAAAAGTAAACCATACCTTAAACATTGAGGTGGAAGGGGACTCCTCACTTTTGTAGTTATTTATACCTCAACGGGAGCAAATGGCATCCCTGCTCCCACCGACCGCCTGGAAGATTAATGGAGAAAGCTTTGAACTTACAGCTTGTGTTGTAAGCCCTGCTAACGCCACAACGATTAAGCCGGGTCGCGCTTTCTTCGGAACATAGCATCCGAAGTATAGAGGAACTTGTGAAAGCTGCACTGTCCAGGCAAAGGGCTAGTGTAACATTTACCAATTTCTCTATCAATTTTCGCACGCAAATAGTTAGAGAGATTGGGGGTAAACCGGCCGGGGTAGTGATCTACCTGGTTTGCGAGAAGCGAGCATAGGAATCGGGGAGGATACCCACTGTCCAGATCCTTTTGAACAAATCTAACAAAGGCCATGCCTCACTCAGGAGCGGTGTCCGCGCCCGAAGCGAGAGCGGAACGTAACTCAATGTAAACATATTGAAGGGCAGAGGTGGGCGGCCCGATTCGGAAATCCGATTAATCGGGCTCGCATTTTCGAATCGGACTGCGAAAATTTAAAGCGATTTGCGATTAATCCAGGTTGACGTCGTCTTTGTTTTTTAGCAATAGCAGTTTCTTAAGTTTTTCTATATTTTTCTCAAGTAAATATTTTTTTCATTTTATTATATTCTATTCACACTCGTATTTTCTCTAATATAATGTGTAAAATATTATGATTAATTATTAAATCATGTATAATAAAAAGGTTATATTTTACAAGTATAAAGTAGGTATAATACGTGTTTTAGTTTTTCGTAACACACTTCCTCGAGTATAACACGCCGCTTCCGAGCTCTGCCTCTGTCGAGCGCGTGTTCAGCTATGGGTCGGACATCCTCAGGCCTAAGAAGGCGACCCTCGCTGCACCCAACTCCGAGACCCTCGTCTTCATGAAGGACAACCTCCACCTCCTCAAGAAGGCCCACGAGGTGGATGAGGAAGACGAGGACTAAGCTGGCGGACATAGAGTAGAGTGGAAAACTTTAAATATTATGAGGTATACTATATTAGTATTACTGTGTGTATTTTGTGGAATATGTACTGTATAGTTTAATTTTTTGTTATTATATTTTAATTAAAATAAAATGTTTATTTTTTATCTCAAAAGTTTGGTTTCTCTTTGTATTAGTTAGAAATGGCTTATTTAGGGTAAACAAGCATTAAATTTCCTTTAGAAACATTGAAAATCGCTTTGAAAACATCGAATCGCTTTTAAAAATATCGAATCGCATTTAAAAAATTTAATCGAATCGGACTTGACGAACTGGCTAATCAGTAATCGAACTTCAATTTTTTCGAATCACGCCCACCTCTGCTGTTGAAGGGTTCTCCGCCTATGGATGTAAATTCCGGTTGGCGGCCTTCAGCGACATCACGACGTGTATTAAGTGATTGCGGAGCAGCATCCAGGGTAGAGAAAGCGGTCGTAAGGGACTCTGCCACGGACGCCGGCTCCGAGATTGCGGTTCCAATCTGGAGAGCGGGAGGGTGTCCTGTGAGAACTTGCCCCGAATCCATTTGACTCGCTTCCATAGCTCTGCGCGAGGGTTCTTTCCCGTTAAGTGAAGACACGTATGCCCGCCAAGAAGAGCGGCGGGCGTGCTTCGAAATATACCGGAAACCTAGCCCTTGCTTGACCAAATTCATTGCTAGCGAAATCTTTCGAGCGGCGTTTATAGCGCTTGTAACCATAACGCTTGTTTCAGGGCCGACCACCATGGAGAACCGGTGAGCGTGCAAGACGGCCAGACGTTCTAATAATACTTAGTCACATGGCGATGAGGTTGCGGAAGAACTTAATGGCCACATCCACCGTCCTAAACTCCAATCTAAGTGGCAGCAGAAATAAAAAGAAGCAAATTAGTTATAAAAGAGGGAGAAGACCCCTATGTGATAAAAAAAATTTAAAATGAGGGTTTAAAAGATTCCTCTGCAAGAATGAAACGAGGGCGAGACAAGCGAGGGATATTTAAAAAGGTCGGGGAAAACAGGGCGATATGAGGGCATTCTAGTAGATGGGCGACCAATTGGTCTTCACCACAAAAACAGCAGCAAAGCCTGATTCGACCATCAGCCGAAACAAGATGACCGTGGGTAAGTCTTGTGTCGAGGGCCAAGAGGGAACAAACTATTTGATTTGATATAATTTAAATGATGATAGAGGGGAGTAGGAAAAGAGGCAAAGCAAAAATAATAGCGTAGGCGAGTTGCAAACAGTTTCCCGCATCGCTGGACCACTGTTTGCAAGCGGCGAATCCACTCGGCCATCCTGAGTCTCAAGAAGGACTCATTCAAACGAAGCTTTTAAGCCGCTCGCCTGCATTCTCGTACGCTATACAACCCTCCTCCTAGAAGCGCAGCGTATTTTGAAGAAATGAAGTGAGCCCGTTTGGAAATGTTATCCAAGGGCTAACGCTCTCCCTCCCCGGTCTGGGCACCATTGTAGATAAGGAGAGTATGAAAGGGGGCAAAGAAAAAATAATAGCGTAGGCGAGTTGCGAACAGCTTCCCGCGTCGCGGGACCACTGTTAGCCAGCGGCGAATCCTCTCGGCCATCCTGAGTCTCAAGAAGGACTCTTTCAAACGAAGCTTTTAAGCCGCTCACCTGCCCTTCATGTACGCTATACAAGTACCAAATTTTATTTGTAACTCGTTGCTCATTACGGCTTCAATATTAACTTTCTTCTCACTCCATTGATTCATTTGTTGTCATGTGCTGCTCTTTGTCTTCCTTCATGGCTAACCCTCCCCCACTCCCACACCTCGAGTAGGCGAACCTGCCCCCACTTTTTCTGAGTCAAGTTAGGGTTAAATTTTCCTGTCTGCTGCGTTCTTCATAATTCTCGCCTTTGCTCCCTCCTTCCTCCCCCACTCTGTATGATAGAGACTCAATCCTCTCACTCATTCTTTAAATTATCCTCTTTCGCCAACTACATACGCGAAGATAAAGGGGGCTGGTATCCTCCTAGCTCGCCCGACTAGGAGGGGCCGAGACTTTCGGCGTCCCTTAGGAACCTTTTTCGCCCTACCATTCTTCCTTTACCCAACACCTCCAAATCTTCCCTTTCCCTGTACTCATCAGCAGGCGCTGTAGGCATACCTTCTGAACATTAGGAGCCTGACCAATAAGTCGGAGTATGTCCTTGACCTCGTTGTTCGCACTGGGGAAACCTTCCTTGGCCTGACAGAAACCTGGTTCGAGTCTGATTCTGATTCATGCACTGCCCTTGCAACCCCTCCGGGTCATTCTTTCCTGCATGTTCCGAGGAACAGGCAGGAGCCTCATTTGAGGCTCTCATTGCCGTCTCACGTGCTGTGTCCGCTTCGACTATTGTTTTCCTTTACCGCCCTCCCAGCTCGTCTCCGGCCTTTCTAATACGATTTTCGACCACTTCTTGGTCAATTTTAAATTCTACATTCCCCACCACCTACCTCCTCCCTCGTCCCGAGATCCTATTCCTTTCTGGCGATAATCGTCAATTGATACTATTACTCTCTTTAACGACGTTGTTTCTGCCCTACCTCCTATTGATACTACTGCTTAAGCTGACCAAATCTTAAATTCTCTGCACCAATTATTACTCGCCTGCCTTGATGTGCACGCCCCCTTTATCACTTCTTCAAACCGCCATCCACGTGCCCCTTGGTTCACCATGGAACTACTTCGTTCAATGAGGTCCTTACCTGCTCATGAACGAACCCTCCGTAAAGCACGCTCCCATGGGTAAGACACGACCCCCCTCTCACTTGCCTATCGCCTTGCTACTATAGCGTACGAGAAGTGCAGGCAAGCGGCTTAAAAGCTTCGTTTTAATGAGTCATTTTTGAGATTCAGGATGGCCGAGTGGATTCGCCGCTGGCTAACAGTAGTCTAGCGACCCGGGAAGCTGTTCGCAACTCGCCTACGCTATTATTTTTCCTACTCCCCTCTATCTACAACGGTGCCCAGTCCCGGGAGGGGGAGCGTTAGCCCTTAGATAACATTTCCAAACGAGTTCTCTTCATTTTCTTCAAAATACGCTCCGCTTCTAGGAAGGGGGTTGTATAGTATACGAGAAGTGCAAGCGAGCGGCTTAAAAGCTTCGTTTGAATGAGTCTTTTCTGAGACTCAGGATGGCCGAGTGGATTCGTCTCTGGCTAACAGTGGTCCAGCGACGCGGAAAGCTGTTCGCAACTCGCCTACGCTATTATTTTTTTCTTTGCCTTTTTTCCTACTCCCATCTATCTACACTACTTCGACTTATTCTTCCAAATTAAAATCAGCGCGCGAGGCTCAGTCACGCAAACTTTTGTCTGAGAGCAAGAATGACCCTCGGACTATCTTTCGTCTCCTCTCTAGTCTTTCCTCGCCTAGCCCCATTTCCTCCACCTCTTCCCCCATCAACCCCTCTACTCTTTCTAATTTTTTCTCTGATGAAGTTATTAACCTTCGCGCCGTACTACCCTAGTCGTCTGAACAAGCCCATGCTGTTATCTCCGACCATACTCCATTGCCGCTTAACGTCCTCACTCGGGTGTCCTCTGAGGAAGTAACTGCCCTGATCTTACGCTCTAACAAATCTGGATCCCCTCAGGGCGTCGTTCCACTCAAACTCCTCCACCAAATTCTCCTTGCTGTCCTCCCACTGATTCTTCATCTCTTTAACACTTCACTTGCCCCAGTGGTGGTTCCCTCTTCCTTCAAACATGCCTCAATTTGTCCTATCATTAAAAAAACACACCTTAACCCCTTTGAACTATCTAGCTATCGCCCTATCTCACAGCTTCCATTCATCTCTAAGATACTCGAGAGAGTTGTTTTCTCTCGCCTTAATGACCATATTTCTAACTGCAATATCCATGAAATGTACCAATCGGGGTTCAAAGCGAAGCACTTTGCTGAGACTGCTTCTCTTAATGTTTCAGACGGTTTACGTAGAGCAGCCGATAGGGGTTGTTCGTCCATTCTAGGCGTCCTAGACCTCTCCTCTGCTTTCGACACCATCGACCACACTGTCCTCCTTAATCGCCTCACACTTTCCTTGGTCTCTCGGGCACTGCACTTGATTGGTTCTGCTCATACCTCTCCTCCCGCACTCAGTCGGTCGCGCTCGATAACCTCTCCTCCGCGCCCGCGCACATTCAGTTTGGGGTGCCTCAGGGCTCAGTCCTTGGTCCCCTCCTCTTTCGCATCTACTTATTTCCTCTTGGCTCCCTACTTCGCGATTTGGGCCTGTCCTTCCACCTCTATGCGGATGACACTCAGATATACCTTTCCTCATCCCCTGTGTCCTTTCCCCAATCAATTACCAAGCTCCTTTTAGCTTACACCTCCATAAATGAATGGCTGTCTGCCAACTTTCTCAACTCTAACCACGATAAAACTGAAGTTCTCCTTGTTGGTAGTGCTTTGATGGTGGAGAAATCTAAAACTCTCTTCCGCTCCCTTAACCTTGGGGAAACCAATGTCGCCTTCTCTGATACCGTCAGTAATCTTGGTGTTATTTTCGAAGAGCAACTCTCGTTTAAACCGCACATCCATCGTATCTGTAAGTCTTCCCTCGGTTTCCTCCGCAATTTCTCACGTGTTCGATCCCATTTTGGTCGACGAAGCCTCGAGACTGCTATTCATGCCTTCGTCACCTCACGCTTAGACTACTGCAATTCTATTCTAGTGAATCTCCCTTCTTCGTCACTTCGCCCCCTACAACTAGTTCAAAACTATTCTGCCTGGCTCCTCGTTCGCCGCCCCCGGTTCTCTCCTTCAATGCCTCTGTTACAGGAGCTATACTGGTTACTTATTCGCTTCCGTATCCACTATAAAATTCTTTTCATCACCTACAAGGCCCTAAATCTCGAGGCTCCACCTTATCTCTCGTCTGCCCTCTCCCATCGTCAAACTCTTCGGGCACTACGGTCTAACCTCGTTCCCATCCTGAACACACCTCGTTCTGTCCTCCGCTCGATGGGTGACCGTTTCTTCTCAGTTTTTGCTCCTAGACTCTGGAATGCTCTTCCTGCCGAAGTCCTCCCTCACTTACTACTTTTAGACGTCTCCTGAAGGCTCATCTCTTCAGAATTGCCTTCTCTCCCATCTAAACTTTCTCTAAACTCGCTACACAACCTGAGCTTTGGGAAAGCTAACAGCCCTGAAGGGCTGACGCATTCTGGACCAGCCAGTTGCAGATTTCTGTGACTAAGGGATGGAAAGTATTAAAAGAGCGAATTGCCTGTAAAACACTCCTAGAGTCGGAGAAAATGACTAAGTCTTTAAAAGGTAAAATTTGGATCAGTCTAAAGGATAAAAGAATGGCTGAAAGTTCAGCGGTAAAAATAGAAGCTGCCAGCGGCAAAGAAAAAGTTAAAAACTCCTGAGTAGGTGGCTGCGGCACCTACGCCACGGTCTGACTTGGAACCATCGCTGTACATAGGGCAGTGTTGTATATGTGAGGTTGTATACCCTTTAGGAACAGGCTCTTAAGGGAGCATAGGTCCGCGGATGATTTGCCCAGGTTCCACATGATGGTACAAACTGTTGGAGATGGAGCACGCTAATTAGGGGTCAGCAACGACGGAAGGGCAAGGACCCTTAGAGCACCCAAGATGGAGAGACTATCTATCCGGACGTTCAGGGGCCAGGGTAAGGACGGCAACCTATCGAATGCCTCCGTTAACTCGGCAGCATACAGGCATCTGTAAACCTCTGATAGAGGGGCCTGCTGTAGACGGCAGATGTATCGCATGCATATCTTAGAGTCGATGACGGGGCAAGGGAATCACCCCACTATCACAGTAAAGGCTGTTGATGGGAGAAGTGCGGAAGGCTCCACTGGAGAGACGGATTCAGCATTTTAAGGGCAAAGGGAAAAAGCCGAGGAGTAAAATTGGCATTATATACCAATTTGGATTGGACGAGGGCAGTGTACAGGAACTACAGTGTTTGACGATCATTGGCCCACGATGTGTAAGAGAGGACTTTCAAAGTGTCTAAAGCCCGCAGACAGGCCGTTCAAAGACGGCGTAGGTGTGGTAACCAGGATAGCTTGGGATCACGAGTTACGCCTAGAAACCGTAACTCAGAGACCTAGTAGGGACATGAACTTTGGCTTCGATATCGACCTCGTCTCCCGCCGTACCAAACTAACGCCGGAACTCAGAGAGAAGCCTTCCAAGGCCATCACATACGTCTGTGCTAACAGGGTACCACGCACATGCTGGCTTAGGCTAGCAAAAATAGTAAATTTCATTGCCCCAATCAAACGTCTCCCCATCATATGGATTAAGATAAGCTGGCACGGTTCCAGCGTGACACGAGGTGTGCTCCAAAAAGGTCGAGCGCAAAACTCCGGGCGCTGTTTTTTTTTTTTTATTTAGGGGGCTATCTGGCGACTGCAGAATTAGGCATAAGTCGCCGTAAACAAACAGCCTAGTTCTAGGCTACTTTAAAAAATTGAACAGGAAACAACAATAAAAAGAAATAACAAAAACAACAATTAAACTTGGTTAAATGAAAGGGAGAAGGCCGGCCTCCCCCAAAAAGTCAACAAGTCGACCAGTCAAAGTGCACGCACTCGTCCCGAGTACAAGGGACAGGCGGTAGCGACCCCGCCCATCCCGGTACCGGGACAGGTGTCATGCGCGAAGATCACCCAGACTGGGACATTCGACAAGAATGTGCCGAACAGTCTGGGGGACGACGCAGTCGTTGCAATAGGGCGCAGGCGAGCGCTCCATCAAATAGCGATGCGTCGCCCGAGTGTGCCGGATTCGGAGACGACAGAAAGCAAACTGAAGCCGCCGCGGCATTACGAGATAGGTCCATGGGAACGGTCGCGGCGCAATGGCACGCAACTTTAAGTTCCCTTCGACCGTCTCCCATCTTCTTTGCCAAGCAGTCTGAAGAGCTGCCCGTATTCCTGCCATGTAGTCGGTGTGAGGAAGAGCGAAACGCTGGTCCAGTCACAGAGTCCTCGCGGACTCTTTGGCGCCCTCATCGGCACGCTCATTCCCCGACATTCCTACATGTCCAGGAACCCAGCAGAAGATAATCTCGACATCTGCCTGGGTCGCCAAAACCGTGGCGTCACGGATATCGCGAACCAGGAGATGCGGAGATTCCAAGGCCCCGAGAGCACTCGGGGCGCTTTGTGAGTCGCTATAGATCACAATCCGGTCTCCGAACCGGGCACGTCGCGTAATCTCCCGTACTGAGTGGTGTATTGCCACCAGCTCGGCCGTGAAGACAGACGCAGCGCCTGGTAGAGCCCCACTGACTTCAAACAGAGAAGATACAGCGTGGAAGCCGACCTTCTCTTATAACTGGGAGCCATCCGTATACAAGGGCACAGTTCCAGCGTGACACGATGTGTGCTCCAAAAAGGTCGAACGCAATACTCCCAGCGCAGTAGAAGCTTTGGGAGCAGAGGCGTGGCGACAAATAGCCAAATGTGGTACCCTCCAGGGTGGTGTCCTGGGCAGAACCAAGTACGCCGTCGGCCCGAGAGCTATATCTACCTCTCGAATGAGTTTCCTGGCCCTAAACCCAAAGGGCTTAGGGTATGACTGGCGTCTCTCGGCGACATATGCAACATCGAGATCAGCTGCGGATGCAGTGAGAGCTGTTGGTGACTGAGGGATGCGCCGGGCTCGCGCGTACAGGCGAGTGATGCACTGCACGCGGCGCAGAGCGAGTGGCATCTCCCCAGCATCGACCAACAGGCTCTCAATGGGGAAAGTGCGGAAGGCACCGGTCGCTAGGCGAAGGCCGGTGTGGTGGATCGAATCCACCTTCCGCAATAAACGCTCGGCTGCGGATGCATAAAACTCGCATCCGTAGTCGAGCTTCGAGCGAACAAAGGATCGATAAAAAAGTAAGGCAGTAGCCCTATCAGCGCCCCAAGCGCTGAACGTCACGGAACGGAGAATGTCCATGGCGCGGGTACAAGAGACCCTAAGGCTGTGAAATGAGCCTCCCAGGTGAGGCGTCGGTCGAATACAAGACCAAGGAAACGGTGCGACTCAACCACATCCAGGCGCACCCCATTAAGTAACAAATCTGGGTCAGGGTGAAGCCGAGGATGGCGGCAGAAGTGCACCACCTTAGTCTTGGCCAAAGAAAACCGAAACCTGTGCGGTTCGGCATAGCGAGAGACGCGGTTCAATACCTGTTGGAGTCGACGCTCCAGAGTTGGCATCTGGGCCGCGCCAAAAGAGATCGAAAGGTCGTCCACGTAGAGCGTAGCGAGAACATCTTCCGGCAGCACCGAGGTGATGCCATTGATGGTCAGGGCAAAGAGTGTGACACTGAGGACACTTCCCTGCGGGACACCCTCTTCTTGCTCCTTTGGGCGGGAGATGGCTCCACCCACCCGTACGCAGAATCGAAGATCTCGCAAAAATTCAGATATAAACATTGGGAGGCGTCCCCTCGCCCCCATCGTGTGGAGAGTCTCCATGATACCGTATCGCCATGCGGTATCATAGGCCTTCTCCAGATCGAAAAACACCGTGGCGTAGTGCTGTCTACGAAGGAAAGCCTCGCAGACGGCATTTTCCAGTCGGAGCAGAGCATCCGACGAAGAGTGGAACTTGCGGAAGCCGCACTGTGCAGAACACAGATGGTCTCCGCTGTCCAGGAAAAAGGCTAATCTAACATTTACCAATTTCTCCATCAATTACACACACAAGAGGATAGAGAGATTGGGCGGAAACCGGTCGGAGTAGAGTGATCTCTCCCCGGTTTGCGAAAGGCGAGCACAATAACGATTCGCCAGGAGTCTGGGACAGAGACCCTCCACCCAGATCCTGTTGAACAAATCTAACACAAAGGCCATGCCTCGCTCACCCAGGTGTCGAAGCATGGCGTATGGGACATCGTCCAGACCATGGGCGGTGTCCGCGCACGAAGCGAGAGCGGAGCGCAACTCACTCACAGTAAACTTGTCGTTAAAGGGTTCTCCGCCTCTAGGGGTCAAGTCCAGCCGGCGTCCTTCCGCAACATCACGACGTGCATTGAATGCTGGCGGAGCAGCATCCCGGCTAGAGAATGCAGAAAAAGCGGCCGCTAAGGATTCCGCCACGGACGCGGGGTCTGAGATTGCGGTCCCATTCTCCTGGAGAACGGGTGAGGGTTCCTGCCAGAACTTGCCCCTTATCCTTTTGACTCGCTTCCAAACCTCAGCTAAAGGGGTCTTTCGTTAAGTGAAGACACGTATGCCCGCAAAGAAGAGCGGCGGGCATGTTTCGAAATATCCTGGAACCTAGCCCTAGCCCAAAGAAATTCAGCGACAGTGAAATCGTTCGGGCGGCGATAATAGCGCAGGTAGGCATAAGCTTCTGTTTGAGGGCCGTCTCACACTCGGCCGACCACCATGGGAGTGGTCGGCGTGCAAAACGGCCAGACGTCCTAGGAATAGTAGTCAGGCCTGCGGCAATGAGGTCGCCGGAGAACTCAACGGCCTCATCTACCGACCTAAACTCCTCGACTGAGATAGAAAATTCAGTCATTTCATGAAATGCAGGCCTCCGCGCCCGCACCAAGCACCACCAAGGTAGGCTCTCAAGCGGAAAATTTCCTGAAAATGATATTTGAATGGGAAAGTGATTATTACCATGGAGGTCATCGACCACCCCCAATCAAAATCAGGCTGTGCATCCGAAAAGCACAAAGATAGGTCAAGGCAAGAAAATGAAGCGGTTCTCGGACAGTAATGCGCAAACTCACCCACGTTATGGACACCCATCTCAAGCTCTTCGATCAGATCGGTAAGGACTTGTCCCCTGGATTTATGGAGTAATCTCCCCAGAGAGGATTCTTGCCGTTCAGATCTCCAAGCAAGAGATAGGGCCTCGGCAACCATGCCAGGACGCGGCGGAAGTCCCCCGTGTCGAAGTCAGCTTACGGTGGAATGTACGCAGAAATGACAGTATACCTCCTATCCAGGTGCAGCTGCACAGCCACTGCCTGAAAGGAGGTATCTAAAGAGAAAGGAAGAACGGAGACATCATGCCGGTTGTATACCCGCGCATTTCCCAGCCCAGACCATCCCGCGGTGGTGGGGTCGCAAGACTCTTATACCCCGGGATGGAGGGCAGGGGGCACGCGCAGAGCATTGTTTCCTGCAAAAAGATAGCTAACGGGGAACGGGACGAGACGAGCCTCCGCAGCTCCTCCCAGTTGGCCCGGAGTCCACGGCAATTCCATTGAAGGAATATGCCCTTCAGGCCTAGCTCGGAGAAGACGCGGGGGCCCTCCTCGAACTGATGACCCTCACGGATATGGCCGTACGCTTCCCGGGGGCAGATCCCAGGGCGCAGTTGGCCGGACAAAGCGCTGAAGGCGCTGTCGCCTTCGATGACTTATGTGGGAGGTTGGGCTCGCCACCTCGAAACCTTAGGCGGGCGTTGCAGCTTCGGAGGCGGGGGGCCCTCTTTTCGAGGAACCACCGTCTCCGAGCCTCTCGCTCCCCCACTAGGCGTGGGCGAAGAGCCAAAGCTCCTTTGTTGCTGTCCTCCTTTCGGGGAACAGCTTTAGGAACCCCGGAAGATGGCCTAGCGAGCATCTTCAGGGGTGTTGCCTCCTGTGAGTCTAAGGACTCGGTGGAGGCGCGTGGCCGTTTCGCCTTACGGGAAACGGTCACGCTGGGAAAAGAGAGGGGAGCCCGGGTTTTAGCCGGGGCTGGGTGTGAAACATTTTTTCCGTCAGCTTTACCAGGGTAGCGCCAGGGTTGAGTAGAGCTCGCAGAAGGGCTCCGAATGGGCGCGGAAACAACCGTGCTCGTTGGCCTGGATGGGCCAGGAAAAGAGGGTGTCTTTCTAACTATTGAGGCATATGACGTCCCAGGCAGAGCCGTGCGCGCCAGGTCCAAGTCCGTACCCTAGCGAAATGAGAGTCGATCCTGGGCCTGAACGGCCAGGATTTCTTTTCTCAAGGAGATATGCACCACATTGCTTCGAAGAAGCGGGGTGCGGCTTTCCGCAATCGACACACTTGGCCACACACGATTTGGACTTATCGTGTGCGGCCTTGGAGCAATTTACACAAACTTCGGGTGACTTCGACTTTGCACGTCAACAAGAACGATTCGTATGGCCGAAGCGGTGACAGTAATAGCACCCCCGCGGCAGTGGCATGAATGCATTCACGCGGTAACGGTACCAACCTGCACGCACCGACTCAGGGAGCTTGTCACAGTTGAACGTGACGAAGAGTGTAGGGGTGGGTCTCGAGGCTCCTCCCTGTTTTCTCATCACACGTTCGACCTTGACCGCCCCATGGTCGTTCAGCGGAGGCACAGGCCTTGACCCTGGCAAGGTTTAATATTCTTGCCAGCAGGTCTTTTGAGGGAAGCGACCGAAGGGGCCTGGCTTCCCTCTCCCTCTTAAGGGGGTTTGCCGTACCGAGCCGCTTACACGAGGGGCGGTCGGCAATGGGCTGCCTGCTGGCTCTCTTGGCAGTCCCCTTAGAAAGAAAAGGAGGGACTGCCGCTGGAAATAGGGAGGTGCCCGAAAGCACCTCCAGAGAAGGGGATAAGGAGAAGTCCCCTTCACCCGTAGGCGTAGGAGAGAAGTAAGCCTCCTCTCCAGTTAAAGAAATATGGAGGGTCCCCTGCGCAAGCACAGGGAAGGGGAGGGAGACCTCCATTTTTTCGGTGGAGCTGCCCGAGGGCGGCTCCGTCGATGAGCAAGTGGGAATTAGGGGGAGATTTTTTTTTTAACATCATTGGGCATGGTGACCCTAAATTTTCTGCGGGGCGCAATAGCCCACCACCTCTCACAGTTGCCCGCACTGCAAGAGGTGCTTACAGGCCTGGCAGAGCCAGGCGCCGCCATTAGGGACCACCCCTCCCGCCTGGTGGCCTGGCAGTCCATCGGCATGGCGGCTCCACCTTGGACACGGCGTAAAAGGATAGATTGTGAAGAGGAGAGGAAGAGGAGAGGAAAAGGTATGTGGGGAAGGTGAGTGGGGATGAGGCAGGTTGTTAAAAAAACCCATCCCAGGGGTTAGGGAACGTTGTCCCCTCCCCCCTCAGCCGTGATCCGGGACGGTTGACTTGAGAAGAAGGTCAGCATCTACCCTGTGATATTAGAGGCTGACCAGAGAAAGTTGTGGGAGAGGTTGTATGAAAAGTGAGGAAATAGGGAGGTAAACACAAGTGTTTTGAAGGAAGGAGAAGAGGCTAAGCTGGGGTGCTAAGTCCCGTCAGCACGGCGGCCAGGATGGCAAATCGCCGCGCCCCTTACGGGCTCGCCTTACGGGAAACGTTCACGCTGGGGGAAAGTGGGGGAGCCCTGGTTTTAGCCGGGGCTGGGTGTGGACCATTTGTGCCGCCAGCTTTACATGCGGTAGAAATCGCGCAAGGGTAGAAACGACCGTGCTCGTAGACCTGGAACGGCCAGGGGTAGAGGGTGTATTTTTCCAAATTGAGGCCTAGGAGGTTCCCGGCAGCGCCGGGCGCGCAAGGACCAAGTCCTTAGCCTTGCGAAATGAGACAATTCTGGGCCTGAACGGCCAGGATTTCTTTCTCAAGGAGATACGCACCACATTGTTTTGACGAAGCGGGGTGCGGCTCTCCGCAATTGACATACTTGGCCACACACGATTTGGACTTATCGTGTGCGGCCTTGGAGCAACTTACACAGGTTTCGAGTAACCCCAACTTTGCACTTCGACACGAGCGATTAGTTTGGCCGAAGCGGTAGGAGTAATAGCACATCTGCGGCAGTGGCACGAATGCCTTCAGGCGGTAGCAATACCAACCCTCACGCAGCGACTCAGGGAGCTTATCACAGTCGAACGTGACAAAGTGTGTAGTGGTGAGTATCGAGGCCTCCATGTTTTCTCATCACACGTTCGACCTTGACCGCCCCATGGTCGGCCAGCTTTAAGGTATTGTCTTCTATGGATTAGTCCACGAGTTCCCTCGCATAAACTGCTCCTTTCATGAAGTTCATGGTAGAGTGTGCCGTCACACTCACGGGCGTGCCACCAAGTGTCTGAAAAGCATGGCCGCCTCGGAGGGATTCGACTCATTCGCCAAAAGGCTCCCGTCCGCGTAACGGGTCACCTACGGCTCTCTACCAATGACACTAGCTAAAGCTCTCCTCTGTTGGATCATGTTGCCCTTAACCAACATGCTGCCATCAGTGGAGCGACTAACCAGGAAGCGTTTGAAGCCAGTGGGCTCGAAAACGCCGGGTGGTCTCTGAATGAGGGGACCAAGATGTAATCGAGGCTCCCCTCTTCGCACTAGCACTTTTGGTATTAGTCAGGTGCTCTGCACCCAGGAAGCCAAGGGGCCAGATGTGCCAATCTTGGCTTGGTCCCTTAACGAAGCAGCAGACCCATCCGTCCCCGCGGATGGAGAGGAGGCCAGTCTTTTTTTTTGTTTCCTTTCTTCTTGGGAGATGGCGGGGAATGAACCCGCTTTTCTCCTCCGCCGACAGGAGCCCCCAGGCCAGATTTACCGGCCTCAGCAAGGTCCTTCTCTGGAATGGAGAAGGCCGTGACGGTCGTAGGGGCACCCGCCAGAAGAGATCCCTTCCCACCTTGTACTGCCTTGGAGACCAGAGCCGTTTGAGGAGGAACTTGCATAATGGCGGACTCGGGTTCGCTGCTTGGCACCGAGCCCCGATTCGCCCTCATGGATGGCATCTACCGTTTAAGGCTAGGTTGCCTCAAGGACCATGTCTATCTCGGGGAATCCTCCATATGACCATCCCCCCAGCACATCACAGGTCCCATTGGCAGCAGTGTCACAAGTCGAGTATTCAGAGGCACATACCTAGAACCCCGCTAAGGTTAGTATGCGAGCCAGCAAGTCACTAGAGGGAAGCGGCCGATGGGCCCTGTCTTCCTTCTCCCCCCTAATGGGGTTTGCCCTACCGAGCCGCTTCAATGGGGAGTGGTATGTTATGGTCTGCTTGCTGGCTTTCTTAGTAGTCCCCTTGGAAAGTAAAGGGGGGACTGCCGCTGGAAAGAAGGAGGCACCCGAGGGCACCTCCAGACATGGGGGTGAGATCAAAGAATTTTCAGAGGTTTTCTTGTGAAAGCACAGGGGGAGGGGAACCTACATTTTTCCAGTGAAGCTGCTCGAGGGCGGCTCTGACGGTGGACGAGGTGAAACTTTTGGTTTTGCCATCATTGGGCATGGTGACACTATTTTTTATGGGATGCAGACTCTAATCACCCCCTCGCAGTAGCCCGCTCTGCAAGGGGTGCATGCGGTGCTGGCAGAGCCACGTGCCGCCATTTAAGTCCACCCCTCCCGTCTGGTGACCCGGCAGTCCTTCGACATGGCGCCTCCACCTTGTGTATGGCGTAAAAGGTATAGTGTGTTAAGTGAGAAAGAAGGAAAGGGAAAGTGAGGAAGGTATGGGTTTAGATGAAGCAGGTTGTTAAAAACCCACCATCCCAAACCGGATCTCAGAGGTTATGGAACATTGTCCCCTCAACCTCGACCCGGGATAGTTGGCTAAGAAGGTCAGCATCTACCATGTGAAAATAGAGCCCGACCAGAGAAAGCTGTGGGAGTTCTTTCCACTTGGGAAGAACGTCTTGGCAATTCCATTGAAAATGGAGGATATTATGTGGAACGGTTAGATACCACAGTCGATATCTTTTTCTCCTTTGTTGCTGAGGTTAAGTTTGAAGTGAGTCCCAAAGAACAGATTTTGAAGAGCCTGATATTGCAGGGAAAGAGATGCTGGAAAGAGCAGTAGACAGGGCATATGTTCGATGGTTTCGAGGAACCGATCGAGGCCCCTGGCTGTAATTCGGGAGCACAGTTAGGCGGAAACAGATTTTTTCTTTTTTTTAAAGAGCTCATCTGGCGACTGCGTACTGGGGCATTAGTCGCCGTATTAAAAAACCGGCCTAGTACTAGGCTACTTTAAAATCAAATTCAAAAGGATAAAAAACAACCCCCCCAAAAAAATGGGAAAAGGAAGCGAGCAGTAAGCAAGCTCCTGCGTCGGGGGGAGGTACCCCCGGCGCCGGAGGGTGCGACCTATAAGGATAAAAACAAAAGCAAAAAAAACAAAACAAAAAAAACCTGGTTAAATAATAGGGAGAAGGCCGACCTCCGCCAAAAAGTCAACAAGTCCACCTGTCAATGTGCACGCACTCGTACCGAGTACAAGGGACAGGCGGTAGCGACCCCGCCCATTCTGGTACCGGGACAGGTATCGTGCGCGAAGATCACCCAGACTGGGACATTCGACAAGAATGTGCTGAATAGTCTGGGGGACGACGCAGTCGTTGCAATAGGGCGCAGGCGAGCGCTCCATCAAATAGCGATGCGTCATACGAGTGTGTCCGATTCGGAGACGTCAGAAAGCGACCTGAACCGTCGAGGCATTGGGGGATAGGTCCATGGGAACAGTCGCGGCGCTATGGCACGCAACTTTAAGTTCCCTTCGACCGTCTCCCATCTTCTTTGCCAAGCAGTCCGAAGAGCTGCCCGTATTCCTGCCATGTAGTCAGTGTGAGGAAGAGGGAAACGCTGATCCGGTCGCAGGGTCCTCGCGGAATCTTTGGTGGCCTCGTTCCCCGCAATTCCTACATGTCCAGGAACCCAGCAGAAGATAATCTCGACATCCGCCCGGCTCGCCAAAACCGTGGCCTCACGGATATCGCGAACCAGGGGATGCGGAGATTCCAATGCCCCGAGAGCACTCGGGGCGCTTTGTGAGTCGCTATAGATCACAATCCGGTCTCCGAACCGGGCACGTCGCGTAATCTCCCATACCGAGTGGTGTATTGCCACCAGCTCGGCCGTGAAGACAGACGCAGCGCCTGGTAGAGCCCCACTGACTTCAAACAGAGGGCATACAGCGTGGAAGCCGCCCCCCCCCCGCTTCCTTGGGACTTGGAGCCATCCGAAAAGACACTGGCACGGTTCCAGCGTGACACGAGGTGTGCTCCAAAAAGTTCGAACGCAATACTCCCGGCGCTGTACAAGCTTTGGGAGCAGAGGCGTGGCGACAAATAGCCAAATGTGGTACACTCCAATGAGGCGTCCCGGGCAGAACCAGAGGTGCCACCGGCGTCTCTCGGCGGCATAGGCATCGTCGAGATCAGCTGCGGATGCAGTGAGAGCTGTTCGCGACTGAGGGAGGCGCCGGGCTCGCGCGTACAGGCGAGTGATGCACTCTACGCGGCGTAGAGCGAGTGACAGATCCCCAGAATCGACCAACAGGCTCTCAATGGGGAAAGTGCAGAAGGCACCGGTCGCTAGGCGAAGGCTGTTGTGGTGGATCGAGTCCACCTCCCGCAATAAACGCTCGGCTGCGGATGCATAAAACTCGCATCCGTAGTCGAGCTTCGAGCGAACAAAGGATCGATAAAAAAGTAAAGCAGTAGCCCTATCAGCACCCCAAGCGCTGAACGTCACGGAACGGAGAATATCCATGGCGCGGGTACAAGAGACCTTAAGGCTGCGAATATGAGCCTCCCAGGTGAGGCGTCAGTCAAATACAAGACCAAGGAAACGGTGCGATTTAACCACTTCCAGGCGCACCCATTAAGAAACAAATCTGGGTCGGGGTGGAGCCGTGGATGGCGGCAGAAGTGCACCACCTTAGTCTTGGCCAAAGAAAACCGAAACCTGCGCGCTTCGGCATAGCGAGAGACGCGATTCAATGCCTGTTGGAGTCGACGCTCCAGAGTTGGCATCTGGGCCGCACCAAAAAATATCGAAAAGTCGTCCACGTAGAGAGAACATCTTCCGGCAGCACCGAGGTGATGCCGTTGATGCTTAGGGCAAAGAGTGTGACACTGAGGACACTTCCCTGCGGGACACCCTCTTCCTGCTCCTTTGGGCCGGAGAGGGCTCCCCCCATCCGTACGCGGAATCGACGAACTCGCAAAGATTCAGATATAAACATTGGGAGGCGTCCCATCGCCCTCATCGAGTGAAGAGTCTCCATGATACCGTATCGCCATGCGGTATCATAGGCCTTCTCCAGATCGAAAAATACCGTGGCGTAGGGCTGTCTACGAAGGAAGGCCTCGCAGACGGCATTTTCCAGTCGGAGCAGAGCATCCGACGTGGAGTGGAACTTGCGGAAGCCGCACTGTGCAGAACACAGATGGCCTCCGCTGTCCAGGAAAAAGGCTAGTCTAACATTTACCAATTTCTCCATCAACTTGCACACGCAAGAGGTTAGAGAGATTGGGCGGAAACCGGCCGGAGTAGAGTGATCTCTCCCCGGTTTGCGAAAGGCGAGCACAGTAGCGATTCGCCAGGAATCTGGGAGGAGACCTTCCACCCAGATCCTGTTCAACAAATCTAATAGAAAGGCCATGCCTCGCTCACCCAGGTGTCGAAGCATGGCGTGGCGGAAACGGAAGATCGAGAACAGATTTTTGGATTGTAGATCCGGATTGATGGGCCGAGGGCGCTTTCGATGTCTGAGAAGTTGATCCAACAACCGCAGGCGGTGACGTTGGAATATCATCTGCTTCCATCGGATCATGAGTAGGAGGTTGAGTGGGTGAGGCAGGCGATCTGGACAAAGTACAAGGAAGTGGGTGGATTCCTGCAACCGTTTGGACCGGTAATGGTCCTAAGTCCTTTGAAGGGCGGAGCTGGCTTGAGGGCAGAGAATATTCAGCAACAGAAGAGTCCATTGAAGATTCTTGAGACTCGGCCGACTCAGCTTCAGAGGCTGCCCGCTTATTGGTGGCCGATGACCCAGATGAGGAGTCCTTCCTCTTACCACGGGGCTTTGGGTCGGGGTAGAAAACCTTCACTGATCGATATGGAAGATTTTTTCATATAACGTCTGATGTCTTCAAGTGTCACCCTGAGCTTCGGTCCCGGCTAGAGTTGCCGGAGAAAGGGAGGGAGGCAATTTTAGGTATCTCGGTGTGAGATCGATGCTTCGACGCTATATAGTGAATACTTTTGACACTAACGGTAGATGGTCTATGAGATGCTTCAGGCGTGTCGGAACTCGAACGTGATGGTGGGTTTCGTCCAGCGTCACGCAAAACGTCTGAGAAGAGACGGCCAAGTGAGGTTTATGATTGCGCACGTTGGTGAGCCTCTCTTACGTCCAGACGCAGAGAATCACGCGAAGCGAAGACCTCCTTTTCATATATGAATATTGGGCAGATTTTTGACGCGGCACTGTGGGCACCACCGCAGTTGGCACAACACGGTGTTTTGGTGCATTCAGGGCCATGGTGATCTGAACTGTAATTCACGCAGGAACGGGAGTGATGACAGGTACGAGCAACATGTCAAATTGATTACAATTGAAGCTCCGTCTGGTTAGTCCGACGTAGGGGCTTACCGGGACACGAAGGTACCCAGCTTTAGTAAACTGCGGCAGTTCCTGACGTTGCCACATTAAAATCAATGTGGCAGTTGGGACTCTAGTAGAGCCTACAGTTTGTCACCCTGTGTACATGCGGATACTAAGCTTGCTCTGAAAACGGGTGAGGTCGTGATCCGTAAATTCGTTTGAACGGACGACACCTTTGACAAAATTCAGACGTGGATGGGAAGATACGGTTACGGGAACTTCGGCCTTCGAAGACAGATTTCGCACAAGATTATGTTGAGAGTGAGATGACACCTCGACTACTATATCACCACTACCTCTTGACTACATCCGAGTGGGTTCACCACAGAGGTACTCAAATGACTCATTAACGTCAAACACATACACTTTTGCAAGTAGGGTGTCAGATGACGAACTATGACCAAAAAGCGGGGATAGTCTACATTTGGGTCCACATCATTGGCATAGGGATCCAACGAGCGAGGGAAGGCTGAAGAACGTTTGGCACGAGAACCCTTACGAGAAAAGGAACTTTTATGTTAATGGCTATCCATTGCAAATAGAAATAACTTCACATTCTCCCTCGGGACTTCCCACCACGCAGGCATACAAAGGCCCGGCGCTACTGCAATTCTAGATTCAGTTACGTCCGTTATGTCCTCTTGGAGACTGGATACGGATCCACCACACCATCTCTATAGACCGAAAAGGCTGCCCGAGTTCTCCTACGCGCGGAGAAAAGGGGCCAATGATGGGTTTCTCTTTGGGCATCGGCAGACGAAGGCGGTGGAGATGCTCAACTTCCTCCGACCTTGATAAAAGAACAATTCAGAATCAGTCAGAAAAAAACAAGCAGAGGTCAGGTAACCGTTAAGGCCAATTGATAGGAGAAAGAAGAGGGGAAAATTACGGGCAGTAAAAGAAAGTAATAGGGGCATATTAAAAGTCTGGTTGGCAGCACCAGGTGACCCCTAAGCCCCCCCTCCCTCACCGCGAAGCCAGAGCCTCTCTGGGACCAACCTCTGAAGAAAGAAAAGGTCCCAGAGAGGAAGTGGGGTAATTTTTGTTTGTTGCTTGGTTTAGCTTTGTATATATTTTTTCTTTAAAAAAAAATCTAGCTGAGTAATAAGTTATAAATGAATATTAAGCTGACATACCTTTGGTGGCTGTCGGCAGATGGAGAGAAGATATACTTTTATGTCAGCTTACCTCAATGCAGTGGACTATCACCGGGTCGTTCCGCGGTTGCCGATAATTTTTCTCGGCATCGGGGAACCGAATGGTAGGCTTTCACTCTGAAGGTCACTACAGGGCCTTGCCGACCTGATTGAAGAGTTGATAGGTGTCCGAAATGTGGAAGACTTTAATGTTAGTGATCACTTTCCCATCCAAATATCTTCTGGACCGATGGCTGTGGTGCTTGGAGCGAGCGCAGTGACTCGCATTTCAGAACATGACAGATTTCTCCATCTCATTTGAGGAGTTTGGGTCGATTGAAATTACCGTTGTTTTCCGGTTCACCCTCACCGCCACGAGCGACTACTATTCCTGGAACTGGCCGGTTTGCACGCCACCCGCTGACCTCTAGTGGTGTTCCATGATGACAGGACCGCAATCTAGGACCGTGCCCGTGGCAGAATGCTTCGCTGTAGGCCGCAGACCTGACTTTACCTCCAGATCTAGGGAACCATCAAGCTTAGGCAAAGTGAGCCGCGGTCCACTCTGTTTCGTGTTCGGCTATCGCTCATGGTCGGCTGATAGGGCTAACATTTTACTTCTTTTGTTCCTTTTAAGTCATACTGGGGATTACTGGAAATGAGCGCACCAAATAGTCTTTAAGTTGTGGGCGATCGGACCAGCGTTTCGCTCTTTCCCACTCTGATTACATGGCAGGAATCAGGACACCCTTTCGGTCTGCAGGGCAAAGAAAGGAGACGATCTAGCTGTAAGTTGCCTGTTGCTCCATCTAATGGGATGCTCCCCTGAACTTTATTGCAACGAAGGCTTGGTCCCCCAGATTGTCAGTTACATTCTTGTCGAATGTTCCAGTCCGGAGGATCATCGTGCACATTAGTTTTTGGGTGCTGGGTGGAAATCTGACCGCTGAGGTAGCGAGCTTCACTGACACTTGAGTGTCCCTCTGGTCTCTCTCTTTATTTTTTGAAGTTGTTGGTGATAGGGGGAAGGGAAGAAGTAAATTTACGAGCATCTTAACATATGTCGGCATTTACGCCTTTGCAGGTATTCGCTAGATACACGCCTTAAAAAATAATGCCCCTCTCTTGGTGTCTTGAAAACTCGCCTCTCTCAACCTTGTCTGTTTTCACTCTTCCCAGAAACTTTTAGAAATCCTCCTTTGGCAAATGCCCGTTGGATTTTGCTTAAAAAAATCTTATGTACCAAAACATGGAGATAGGTATTATAATTAAAAGATCAAATATATTTAATATGAACAAAAATCAAACAAACTCGCAATAGGCATAAAGTCAAAACGAAACAACACTTCCTAAGTACTAATTAACATTTCCTACGCATAAAAAATACTCGTTAAGCTTATTAAGGTAATGATTATCGAGAGTATTATTCCAAGACAACCACATGAACAACTTGGGAGTAACAAATTATCCCCTTAAAACCTAGGCTAAGTAACTCTGACCTAAAATATTTTTCGCCCTGAAAATACAAATAAAACTTACTTTATCACAATTCTTCACAAATTGCATTATTTTAAATAGGCGTTCTAAAACAGACATTAAATACCTAAACTAACAGATTGGTCTACTGATTATTGGTGTCGTTTATTTATAAAGAGAAAAATCTGGTGGGTTAAATATTTGGAAAGTCGCTAATTATTTCTATCTTCCAAATCTTACGTTTGTCTCCTTGTTTTCTTTCAAATTCCGCCCCTTTTTACGTGTTCATCTCCCCTCATTTATTTAAACTGGTTCACTAAATGCAGATTAAGCAGAGCTTAGAATACAACCCATATATAGACTTTGGGTGAAATAGGGGTCTCTTTAAACCCCAAGATACTTGAAAAATGCCGTCTTCAGTTGTCAATAAATTTACGTCTCTCTCAGTGCGTGACGTTTCGGTTCTCGTAATGATATCAACTGATTAATCCAACCCTTAATGTTTTTCGCCAGTTCCCCTCGTATTACCTCACTAACCCCAACATCCCGAACCCTCTTTTCCCTACGCCCTACATCGAGATCATTAAAAACAACTTCATAGGAACGAAGCTTAGCAGAGACGCAGGCAACCCTCCGCAGGAAGAGCAATTAAACGGCCCCTAACGCTCTGAATCCTAGTAAATAATAATATCAGGATAAGGCAACTGAAATGGCGCATTAGGAGACACGATGGGGTCGCAGCCACTCATTAAACTTATACCAGAGGTGGCCGAGGAAGGTTGGGTGGTTACCACCGAGGTGGAGACGGTGAGGTTGGGTTGATAGGTGGGTGGAAGACGACTGAAGATCTCGGACAGCTTCGACTGGAGTACGTCAGGTTGCTGCAGATGAAACGGAGTCTCGGGTAAATGTCTCCAGGAGTCTCCAATTTGGTCAGAACACCAAATGGGTTCGAATTTATATTTGGGGAGACGGTTTAATAAAGCATCATCACTAACCGTTAAGTGGGAGGGAGGGGGGGGGGGCTTCAAGGCCTTCAGGGCGAAGGGGAACCAAGTATCTCGTGTCCAATCAGCGTTCATCCCTGGGCAGAAAAACTCAAGCACGACCTCAAACAAACCCTCCATGCAGCCTATCATACATAATATCATCCACTTCCTTCTCAATCGGCTCTTTCCTGACCAAACGCTTTTACCTTCTCTCACCATGACACACACTCGCATATCTCTCCGCAAGTCTATCTAACCACTCTTCTTACATGTCCATAGCAACCTTAAACCACTTTGTCACAACCTCATTTAATTTAGAACCCTTTGATGGAGCCGCTCAGTCCCAATAGGCTGGCAGCCATCAAGACATTAAAATGGACGACGTATTAATATCAGGGCGCAGTTAAAAAGTTAAAACTGGGATAAAAACTGGTGTGAAAGTACAAAAGGGGAGGCATTCCAGAATGTCGTTGTTGCATAGCTCCCCAGGAGCAGATAACCTCGGCATCCTCCGACCGCTTGGGAGATTAAGAGGGAAAGCCTTTGATCCTACAGCATGTGTTGTAGGATCAATTGTAGGTTTAATTATCTTACGACACAGCCTACTACTAGGCTATATTGAAAAACAAATAACCATATGTAAATAACAAACCGATAAAAAAAGACGAAGGCTAAAAAAATGACAAAAAAAGCAAAGCAAAAAGGCAAGGAGGAGGCGCGCTCAGGCGTCGGGGGTAGGCCCGCCTCGCCCCGGCATAGGAACATGCGACCTAAAAAAGAAGTCAAAGTGGAGTCCAGCTTCTTCAAAAATGTTGTGTAGTCCACAGGTCTATGCGCACGAACTCGTCCCGAGTACAGGGGACAAGCGGTAGCAACCCCGCTCGTGCTGGCACCGGGAGAGGTAACGGGCGCGAAAACCGCCCAAATTGGGACATTCAACAAGAAGGTGCAGAACAGTCTGGGGAACAACGCAGTCTTCACAGTAGGGCGGAGGAGAGCGCTCTATCAAATGTCGATGCGTCCCGCGAGTGTGTCCAATTCGGAGACGACAGAAAGCAACCTGAAGCGATCGCGGAATTTGGGGATAGGTCCAAGGAAACAGCCGCGGCGCAATGGCACGCAACTTTCCGTTCCTCTGAACGTCTCCCATCGTCTTTGCCAAGCCGCTCGGACGGCAGCCTGTATTCCTGCCATGTAATCGGTGTGAGGAAGAGCGAAACGCTGGTCTGGTCGCCCAGTCCTCGCGGACTCTTTGGCGCCGTCACCGGCGTGCCCATTCCCCGCAATTCTTACATGTCCAGGAACCCAGCAGAAGATAATCTCGAAATCCGCCCGGCTCGCCAAAACCGTGGCGTCGCGGATATCGCGAACCAGGGGATGCAGAGATTTCAATGCTCCGAGAGCACTCATGGCGCTTTGTGAGTCGCTATAAATGACAACCGGTCTCCGAACCGGACATGTCGCGTTATCTCCCGTACTGAGGGGTGTATTGCAACCAACTCTTGGGACTTGTAGGCATCCGTATACACTGGCACGGTTCTAGCGTGACAAGAAGTGTGCTCCAGAGGCCGAAAGCAATAATCCCGACGCTGTAGAAGCCTTGGGAGTAGAGACGTGGCGACAAATAGTCAAAGGTGGTACCTTCTAGCTAGGTAGAGGGGCTCCATGTGGCCATCTCTCTACACCCAAGACATCACGGATCTCGTTCGAGGAACCTTCAGTCAGATTCAAGTCTATGGCCGGCGAACAGAGCACCGTCGGGAAAAAGAAGGGGGGGCAGGCACATATGAATGCAGGATGGTGCGGGGGGGGGGGGCACTAGTACAGCCTGACGGGCCCTGCTATCCCTTATTCCTCTAAGCGGGTTGGCCCTCTCAAAGTCAATTTTAGGCCGCCTGCGTGCTCTCTTAGGAGTCTCCTGTGTTAGCAAAAGGGAGGACTACCGTTGCTCGGGGCTGGCGTCGCCAAAGGGCGCTTGCAAAAAAGGGGGTAAAGAACAAGCACCCGAACCCTACATGAAAGGAGAAGCGCCCCAACCACTGGAAGAAGTTTTGAGGGGACCCGAAAAAAGCAAAAGGAGGGCCACCTTTTTAGAGGTGGAGCTGCCCGAGGGCGGCTCTAAAGATGGCACCGGAAGCCCCTATGCCGCATGGGCATGGTGGGATGAGAGCCTCTCTAACCGTCTAAAAGTTGTGCCTTGTTTTACCTCCTCCTCCTCCCCGGCACCTCGGGAGGACGAGGCCGCGCTTGGAGGCGGATCTCCATGCACTTGCGGTCACATATTATTTATTTCACTTGAAACCAAAGTAAAGGTCAGGAAAAAAAGAAAAGAAAATAGTTTCCATAGGATCAGAAAGATCCAGAATGTGATCATTTACACATCTCTGCTCACGGGTCCGGCTAAGATGGACTTTGACAACCCGGCCCGCCATTCAGGCGAAATTGTCCTCGAGCTTTAACCATAAAGGATGGTGCCGCCGTAACCACCTTATAAGTGCACTGAAGGAAAGTGAACAGAGTCAACCGCCCAACACACCCCGTACCTAGTACTTGCCATAGCCAGCAAGCTCTCGGTCCTCGCAGCAGGACGGTATACACCTCATACACTACCACTCGACTAAGGACCCATAAGAGGACGAAAGGGCGCTGGGGGATAGAAGCGCAATTTGGGAAGGGGGAGGGCGGGTATATAATAAAGAGAAGTAGAGATGGGGGGGAGCCTACTAAGGAGTAGGGTGGGTAATCACCTATTATTATCATACCCTGGTACTAGGTGATCCCAGGAAGGCATGCAGTCCACCAAGGCACAGTGGCTGCCAAACCAAACTTTGTCCAGGTGGAAACAGTCCTCTCCTAGTACAAAGTTCAGATAGAAAAGTTTAAGGGGATAGTCGAAGTAATAATAATAATAATATACAAACTTGCACATAATAATTAATACTAATAATAATAAAAAATAATTATAATACATAATAAAAAATCATAAATAATACTAATAAATAATTATCAATAATAAAAAATACTAAATAATTAATAACACTAATAAAAAGGTAGTTCTGAGTGGGGAAAGCGCACTGATAACTTTCTCAGGCCCCGTCGGGCCATCAGTTTATATGATTTAAGGTTTAAGGTAAGGAACCAGTGGGTTGCTGCCCAATACAAGTGGATTCTATATGGCAGCTAAGATAAAACGAGGCGAATCATCTATAAAAGGTGGAGGAGACCATTTTGTGACAAAAAATTAAAAAACGACGGGTTAAAAGATTCCTCCGCCAATATGTTAAAAGGGTCGGGAAACAGGACAACCGGAGAGTGGCGAAATGGGTGCAATCCCCCCAAAATGTGGGCCACCGATTGGTCCTCACCGCAAAAACGACAGCAAGGGCTAATATGCACACCACCCGAAACAAGATGGCCGTGAGTAAGTCTCGTGTGGCCAAAGCGAACTCGGCAAAGGGCCACCTCCAACCCCTCCAACGACCGCATTCTATGACGGCTCGAGGGCCAAGAGTGAATAGAATTTTGGATCGGCCAGTTGCAAATTTCTGTGACTAAAGGATGGGACGCATTAGAAGATCTAATTGACTGTAAGACACTCCTTGAGTTGGAAAAAATGACAAAATCACTAAAAGGTAAAATTTGGATGAGTCTAAAGGATAAAGGATTACTGAAAGTTCAGCGGTAAAAATGGATGCTGCTGGTGGCAAAGATAGAGTTAGGAATTCTCCTCTTGGGTAGATGGCTGCGGTGCCCACGCCACCATCCGACTTAGAGCCATCCGTGTATAATGGGCAGCGTTGTTTGTGTGAGGTCGAATGCTCTAAGAACCGGCTTTTAATGATGGGAGGGTCCATGGAAGACTTCTCCAGGCTCCACATGTTGGTACATACTGTGGGGAGAGGAGCACGCCAACTAGGGGTCAGTAAGGATGGAAGGGTAAGGACCCTTGAAGCACCCAGGTTAGAGAGATGAGCTCCTATGCGAAGGTTTAAGGGACGGGGTAAAGATGGCAACTTATCAAATACCGCCGTTGATTCGGCAGCATACAGGCATCTGTAGACCTCTGATACAGGGGCTTGCTGTACTCGGCAGAAGTATCGCATGCAGATTTGAAGTCTATGGTAGGGCAGTAAAGGCTGTTGACAGGAGAAGTACGGAAGGCTCCACTGGAAAGGCGAACTCCGATGTTTCGAATAGGGTTCAGCATTTTAAGGGCTGAAGGGAAAGCCGATGAGTAAATTTGACAGCCATAATCCAATTTGGATTGGACGAGGACTGTGTATAATGTCCACAATGTTTGTCGGTCGCTGCCCCACGAAGTGTGTGAGAGGACTTTCAAAATGTCTAGAGCCCGCATACAGCCCGTTCGAAGTCGGCGTAGGTGTGGTAACCAGGATAACTTTGGATCGAGAGTTACGCCAAGAAACCGAAACTCGGAGACAAACTCTATATCTTCGCCTTGTAGGGAGATAGATGGCGGAACAAGAACCCCTCTGCCCCGGTGGAAATAAATTGCTTTTGTTTTGTTCGTGGAAAAGCGGAATCCCTCAAGTTGTGCTCTTTTGGATACAGCATCAACCGCCAGTTGTAGCCGACGCGCTGCTGAAGGCAGGCGAGGTGAGGAACAGTATAGTGCTAAATCATCGACAGAGTTGCCGATACACTCTCTGGGAGAGACGAAATAATATCATTGATGGCAATTATAAAACATAAGACACTTAAAACACTGTCTGAGGAACTCCCTCCTCTTGGGGTTGCAGGTCAGAGTATGCGTCTGCAACACGTACCTTGAAGGATCGAGCTGCTAAAAAACTTTGAATAAGTGACGGTAAAAGGCCTCTCGTTCCCCAGACGTATAGCTGCTTCAAGATGCCGTATCTCCATGTTGTGTCGTAGGCTTTCTCAATATCGAAAAATATGGCCAGGACTCGGTACTTTAATGAGAAAGCTTTCCGGACCAATCCCTCGAAACGTACTAATAGGTCAAGGGTACTATGACCTTTGCGGAAGCCACATTGAAATGGAGAGAGAAGGTGATTGGTTTCTAGGAACCAGTTTAGGCGCTCCAACACCATTTTTTCCAGAAACTTACTCAAATAGCTGGTGAGAGCTATAGGGCGGTAGTGATCTGCGTCCAACCCGTCCCTGCCCGGTTTGACAAAGGGAAGGATGATCCTAATGCGCCATGATGAGGGGTAAAAACCCTTCACCCATATAAGGTTGTACAAATCAAATATGAAGAGAGTAGAGTGTGGATGTAGGTGCCGAATCATATCGAAATAGATCTCACGGCCAGGGGAAGTAGATCTGCAAAGGGGCAAAGCGCTACGTAGCTCATGGATGCTGAATAGTGCGTTATATGGAAGGTTAGATTTTGTTATGAAGTTAAGAGAATGAGACTCTTCCTTTGATTTGTAGGATAGAAAAGCCTTATCGTAACGGCTGACACTGCTGACGGCACGGAATTGGTCAGCAAAAGCATTGGTGACCGCCAGGCTGCCATTCTCCAAGGAACCGTGTAAGTTGAGTGGGGGTATGATGATCAGCATAACGGCCCCTGATCTTATTAATCCTCTTCTAGATCTTAGCGGTAGGTGTCATAGAGGAAATTGATGAAACGTAACGGCGCCATGAATTTCGGCGAGCCTGACGAAGGGTTCTTTGGCGAAGCGCACGAGCTCGGTTTCGATCGACCTTGCTGCACAAAGTTGGGTTCTTTCGGAATCGGGCATGGGCTAACTTGTAGTTTTTGATAGCTGTTGCACACGCCGAGGTCCACCAGGGCACGGTTGAGCAGCCCGTGGCGGGTCGCCTCCGTGGGATGGTCTGTGTTGCTGCATTGTAGATAGTCGATGTAAAGTATTCTACTGCCGCGTCCACTCCATTGAAGGTCCCCAAGGATGCACTTGTGAAGGACGCCTCTTGGAAACCTTCCCAATCTGCATGACCTAAGTCCCACTTAAGGGGCATGGTTATATGAGGACTAACTTGAAGGGCCGACAAGACAATAGGGAAGTGGTAACTCCCATGGAGATCGTCAAAATTCAGTGAAGCAATCCGGGGAACAAACAGACAGGTCAACACAGCTAAAAGAGTCCGTCTGGACATGATAAGAGGTAAACTCGCCAGTATTTAAAACACAAAGAAGGTCAGATAATAAAAGAGACTCTAAAACACTGCCTTTGGCATTTCGAGTGATGTCACCCCAGTAAGGGTGACGGGCGTTAAATCTCCTAGTAATAAGAATGGGGAGGGCAACTGGTCTACAAGTTCTAAAAGGTCGGGTCTTGACAATGATAAACAAGGGGGTAGGTAAATCGAGCAAACGGTAAAAGGCTTAGTAAGAAAAACCCTCACGGCAACAGCTTGGAGGGTAATATGTAGGGGGATGGGAGAAACATGGTGGGATGAAGATACCATGATTGACCCCCCCCCCATGAGAGGAGCTTCCAGCAGGAGCAATAGAGTTGAAAGTGAAAAATCCGGGTACGGGCGGAAAGGGCCGTATACCCAGTTTATTCTCCTGAAGACAAATAACAACGGGGTGGATAGTTGTCAAAAGAATTTTGAGTTCTTCCCACTTTGGAAGAACGCCTTGACAATTCCATTGTAAAATGGAAGATATTATGTGGATATCTTTTTCTCTTTTTTGGCCGATATTGTATTTGAGGTTTATCCCAAAGAGCTTGGGAGACGGAGAGCTGATTTTGAGGAGCCTGCTTTTGCAGGGGGAGAGATCCTAGAGGGAGCAGTAACTGGGGCTTTTTTCGTGGGTTTTGGAGAACCGACCGAGGCCCTTGATTGTAATTCGGGCTCACAACCTGGTGGAAAAGGAAGATCGAGAAGGGATTTTCGGCCGGTAGATCCGGATTCATGGGTCGAGGGTATTTTCGGTGTCTGAGGAGTTGGTCCAACCGCTGCGAATGGTGATGTTGGAGTATCAACTGCTTCCATCCGATCATGGGTAGAAGGGTGAGTGGAACGAAGAGGCGATCTGAGCGAGGTGTGTGGAGCTGGGTGTATATCTGCCATCGTTTGGATCAGGATGGGGCCTAAGTCCTGTGAAGGGTGTGACGGACTTCGGGGCATAGAATGTTCAGCCATAGGGTAGGAGTCCATTGAAGATTCTCGGGGATCGACCGACTCAGCTCCAGAAGCTGCCCGCTTATTGGTGGTCGATGACCCAGGTGAGGAATCCTTCCTCTTACCACTGGGCTTTGGGTCTCGGGGCCGGGTGGATGAACCTTTACTGGTCGATGTTGAGGATTCTTTCAAATAGCGTTTGATGTCTTCAAGTGTCTCAGCCTGAGCGTCTCTCCCAGCTAGAGCAGCTGGAGAGAGGGGGGATGGGGGCTACATTGGTTATCTCAGTGTGAGAGCGATGCTTCGACTGCATATCCTGAATGTTTCCGACGCTGCGAGTAGATGTAGGATGAAGTGCTTCAGGCTAGTCGGAACTCGAGCGTGATGGTCGGTTTCGTCCAGCGTCACGTAAAACGTCAGAGAAGAGCCGGCCGAGTAGTGAGGTTTGTGCTCGAGCACGCTGGCGGGCCTCTCTTATATCTAGGTGTAGGGAGTCGCGCAAAGCGAGCACCTCCTTTTCATATAAAAATATAGAGCAGAGTTTTGACGCAGCACTGTGGGTACCTCCGCAGTTGGCACAGCGAGGTGTTTTGGTGTATTCGGGGCCATGGTAGTTAGAGCTACAATTCACGCAGGAGCGGGGGTGCCGACATGTCCAAATTGATTGCAATTGAAGCAGCGTCTGGGTAGTTCGATGTAGGGACTTACCGGGACACGAAGGTACCCAGCTTTAATATAATGAGGCAGTTCTTGTCGTTCGAATATTAAAATCAGTGTGGCGGTGGGGACTCTATGGAGCCTAATGTTTTAGTTACCCTGTGTGGGTGTGTGACACGTTGGGTACTAAGCTTACTCTGAAGGCGGGTGGGGTCGTAGTCCCTTAGTTCGTTTGAACGGACGACACCTTTGACAAAATTTAGACGCGGATGAGGCGAGACAGTTACTGGAATTTCAGCTATCGAAGATAGATTTCGCACAAGGTTGTGTTGAGAGTGGGATGACACCTCGACTACGACATCACCACTACCTCCTGACCACATCCGGCGGGGTTCACCACAGCGGGACTCAAAAGATTCATTGACGTCAAACACATCGACCTTTGCAAGTGGGGTGTCGGATGATGAACTCATGACAAGAAAGCGAGGATAATCTAGATCTGGGTCTACTTCGTTGGAATAGGGGTCCAACGAACGAGGGAAGGCTGAAAGGGGAGCTAAGGAACGTTAGGCACGAGAAGGGGAGGTTTTTGGTTTATGGCTAGCCATTGCAAAAAGAAAAAAAACTTCGCATTCTCCCTCGGGACTCCCCACAAGGGCCCGGCAATACTGCAACTCTACAATCAGTTACGTCCGGTATGTCTTCGTGGAGAATGGATACGGATCCACCACACCATCTTTAGAAACTTGAGGCTGCCCGAGTTCTCCTACGCACAGAGAAAAGGGACCAACGATGGGTTTCTCCTTGGGCATTCGGTAGACAAAGGCGGTGGAGATGCCCAGCCTCTTCCACCTTCATGAAAGAACAATTCGGAATCAGTCCATAAGACGAGCAGAGGTCGGGTATCTATAAGGGCCACTAGATAGGTGAAGGAAGAGGGGGATATAAAGGGCAGTGGAAGAACGTAATAGGGGAGGAAAGAAAGAGGGGCATGTTAAGTCTTGTTGGCAGCACCATGGGACCCCTAAGGGGCCCAGGGCTGACACCCCTCGCCACGAGAAGACCAGAGTCTCTCTGGGAACAACCCCTGAGGAAAAGATCCGATAGAGGGAGAGGGTCAGTTTATATATCAGCCCAGTGATGGGGCTCCCCTAATTTGCACTCAGACCAGGAGGATGTGCAGCTCCTCCAGGTACTAAGTGTAACAAGCTACACATGGCCCTTGCAGGGCCTGAGAGGTGGAGTGGGTGTAGAGACCCGAGCCTGCCATGCCATCCTCGATTAAGACCCCCCCCCCCCTATTTGGTCAGCTAAGTCTTCAGTTTAGCAGTTCCCCATATACAAAGTTTATGGAAAGGTGCAGAGTCACCTGCACAGGTGTGCCATGTATGGAGACCACTTAGTTTGGCTATATTAATTAAAAGGTTTCCGTCCGAGATCCGAGAGACCCTACTTTAATTATTTCAGACATCCTTGTTTTATGCCACAAATAACTAGGAACTATTTGAAGCTAGCGGGCTCGAAGAGGTCGGGCATCATCTCAGTGAGCGTCTCTGAGCAACGTTCTCTTTCATGTGGTGAGCTTAGCGGGGTTTTCATTCGCCTGCGGGTTGGTCTTATTTTATTTTTTCGAGAGACAAAATTCAGAGCCACAGGAGAAGAGAGAACTATTGCCCCGAATTAGAGCTGATCTTGGTTACAGAGAGCTAGGGAAAGCGTTCCAAGAAATGAAAAGGACCAACAATTCTTCTGACCTGCAATTTAGCCACGAGCACTTCGAAAGACTCTGCCATGAAGACGTCTGTGAGTTGCTTTCTCTTCTCCTCTTCTAATTTGCGTAGCTGTTCTTGGTTTTCCGATAGCACTTTCTTCAACGATTCGAACGTCACCTCCTCTCCGAATTGCCTCTGAAGATAGATTAAAGAGACCTATTAGAAAAGGCACAATTCAAAATTATAAGAGGAAGAGCCAAAACATTCAGGAAGAGAATGTAAAATGAAACACGTAATAAGTCCATACATCTAGGACGTTTCTGTGCGCCGATTAGAACGAGAACAAATCGACCGCAAATTAGGGAGGCCATCTGGCTACTGCCTGCTTGGGCATACGACGCCGTACACGACACAGCCTACTACTAGGGTATATTAAGAAACAAGTAACAAAAATGTAACAAAAACAAACAAAATAACAATATGTAAATAACAAATAACAAAGCTAAAAAAACAAAACAAGAAACAAAGCAAGAAGGAGGCGCGCTCCGGCGTCGGAGGTAGCCTGCCTCCCCCGCGGGGCAGGAACATGCAACCTACAAAAAAAAGCCAACAAAAGTCAAATAAAGGGGAGGAGGCCGGGCTCCTCCAAAAAGTCATAGGGTCCACAAGTCAGTGTGTACGAACTCGTCCCGAGTACAAGGGACAAGCGGTAGCAACCCCGCTCGTCCAGGTACCGGGAGAGGTAACGTGGGCGAAAATCGCCCAGATTGGGACATTCAACAAGAATGTGCAGAACAGTCTGGGAAACAACGCAGTCTTTACAGTAGGGCGGAGGAGAGCGCTCCATCAAATGGCGGTGCGTCCCGCGAGTGTGTCAAATTGGGAGGCAACAGAAAGCAGCCTGAAGCCGTCGCGCAATGGGTGGTAGGTCCATGGGAACAGGCGTGGCGCAATGGCACGCAAATTTAAGTTCTCCTCGAATGTCTCCCATCTTCTTTGCCAAGCAGCCCGAAGAGCTGCCCATATTCCTGCCATGTAATTGGTGTGAGGAAGAGCGAAAACGTTGGTCTGGTAGCCCAGTCCTCGCTGACTCTTTGGTGCCCTCATTCCCCACAATTCCTACATATCCAGGAACCCAGCAGAAGATAATTTCGACATCCACCGGCTTGCCAAAACCGTGGCGTCTCGGATATCGCTATTTTAAAAAAAAAAAAATTTAAGAGCTCATCTGGCGACTGCCTACTAGGGCATCAGTCGCCGTATTAAAACTGGCCTAGTTCTAGGCTACTTTAAAATAAAATTAAAGAGACGAAAAAAACCCCCCAAATGGGGGAAAGGAAGCAAGCATTGGGGGATAGGTCCATGGAAACAGTTGCGGCGCAATGGCACGCAACTTTAAGTTCCCATCGACCGGCGCAGGAGCGTGCAACCTAAAGGAAAAAAAAAACAAATGCAAAAAACAAAACAAAACAAAAAAAACAAACCCTGCTTAAATAATACGGAGAAGGCCGGCCTTCCCCCAAAAGTCAACAAGTCCACCAGTCGATGTGCACGCACTCATCCCGAGTACAAGGGACAGGCGGTAGCGACCCCGCCCATCCCGGTACCGGGACAGGTGTCATGCGCGAAGATCACCCAGACTGGGACATTCGACCAGAATGTGACGACGCAGTCGTTGCAATAGGGCGCCGGCGAGCGCTGCATCAAATAGCGATGCGTCACACGAGTGTGCCCGATTCGGAGACGACAGAAAGCAACCTGAAGCCGCCGCGGCATTGGGGGATAGGTCCATGGAAACAGTTGCGGCGCAATGGCACGCAACTTTAAGTTCCCATCGACCGTCTCCCATCTTCTTTGCCAAGCAGTCGGAAGAGCTGCCCGTATTTCTGCCATGTAGTCGGTGTGAAGAAGAGCGAAACGCTGGTCCGGTCGCAGAGTCCTCGCGGACTCTTTGGCGCGCTCATTCCCCGCAATTCCTACATGTCCAGGAACTCAGCATAAGATAATCTCGACATCTGCCCGGCTCGCCAAAACCGTGGCCTCACGGATATCGCGAACCAGGGGATGCGGAGATTCCAATGACCCGAGAGCACTCAGGGCACTTTGTGAGTCGCTATAGATCACAATCCGGTCTCCGAACCGGGCACGTCGCGTAATCTCCCCTACCGAGTGGTATATTGCCACCAGCTCGGCCGTGAAGACAGACGCAGCGCCTGGTAGAGCCCCGCTGACTTCAAACAGAGAGGATACGGCGTGGAAGCCGACCCCCTCTTGGGACTTGGAGCCATCCGTATACACTGGCACGGTTCCAGCGTGACAAGATGTATGCTCCAAAAAGGTCGAACGCAATACTCCCGGCGCAGTACAAGCTTTGGGAGCAGAGGTGTGGCGACAAATAGCCAAATGTGGTACCCTCCAGGGTGGCGTCCTAGGCAGAACCAGGGGCGCCACCGGCCCGAGAGCTATATCTAGCTCTCGAAGGAGTTTCCTGGCCCTAAACCCAAAGGGCTTAGGGTATGACTGGCGTCTCTCGGCGGCATAGGCACCATCGAGATCAGCTGCGGATGCAGTAAGAGCTGTTGGCGACTGAGGGAGGCGCCGGGCTCGCGCGTACAGGAGAGTGATGCACTGCACACGGCGCAGAGCGAGTGGCATCTCCCCATAATCGACCAACAGGCTCTCAATGGGGGAAGTGCGGAAGGCACCGGTCACAAGGCGAAGGCCGGTGTGGTGGATCGAATACACCTTCCACAATAAATGCTCGGCTGCGGATGCATAAAACTCGCATCCGTAGTCGAGCTTCGAGCGAACAAAGGATCGATAAAAAAGTAAGGCAGTAGCCCTATCAGCGCCCCAAGCGCTGGACGTCACGGAACGGAGAATGTCCATGGCGCAGGTACAAGAGACCATAAGGCTGCGAATATGAGCCTCCCAAGTGAGGCGTCGGTCGAATACAAGACCAAGGAAACGGTGCGACTCAACCACATCCAGGCGCACCCCATTAAGAAACAAATCTGGGCCGTGGTGGAGCCGTGGATGGAGGCAGAAATGCACCACCTTAGTCTTGGCCAAAGAAAACCGAAACCTGTGCGCTTCGGCATAGCGAGAGACGCGGTTCAATGCCTGTTGGAGTCGACGCTCCAGAGTTGGCATCTGGGCCGCGCCAAAAGAGATCGAAAGGTCGTCCACGTAGAGCGTAGCGAGAACATCTTCAGGCAGCACCGAAGTGATGCCGTTGATGATCAGGGCAAAGAGTGTGACACTGAGGACACTTTTCTGTGGGGCACCCTCTTCCTGCTCCTTTGGGCCGGAGAGGGCTCCCCCCACCCGTACGCGGAATCGACGATCTCGCAAAAATTCAGATATAAACATTGGGAGGCATCCCCTTGCCCCCATTGTGTGGAGAGTCTCCATGATACCGTATCGCCATGCGGTATCATAGGCCCTTCACCAGATCGAAAAAGACCATGGCGTAGTGCTGTCTAGGAAGGAAAGCCTCGCAGACGGCATTTTCCAGTCGGAGCAGAGCATCCGACATGGAGTGGAACTTGCGGTAGCCGCACTGCAGAAGGCAGATGGCCTCCGCTGTCCAGGAAATATGCTAGTCTAACATTTACCAATTTCTCCATCAACTTGCACTTGCAAGAGGTTAGAGAGATTGGGCGGAAACCGGTCGGAGTAGAGTGATCTCTCCCCGGTTTGCGAAAGGCGAGCACAGTAGCGATTCGCCAGGAATCTGGGAGAAGACCCTCCACCCAGATCCTGTTGAACAAATCTAACAGAAAGGCCATGCCTCGCTCACCCAGGTGTCGAAGCATGGCGTACGGGACATCGTCCGGACCATACGCGGTGTCCGCGCACGAAGCGAGAGCGGAGCGCAACTCGCTCCCAGTAAACCTGTCGTTGAAGGGTTCTCCGCCTCTGGAGGTAAAGTCCAGCCGGCGGCCTTCCGCGACATCACGACGTGCATTGAATGCTGGCGGAGCAGCATCCCGGCTAGAGAATGCGGAAAAAGCGGTCGCGAAGGATTCCGCCACGGACACGGGGTCCGAGATTGCGGTCCCATTCTCCTGGAGAACGGGAGGGGGGTCCTGCGAGAACTTGCCCCGAATCCTTTTGACTCACCTCCACACATCTGCTAGAGGGTTCTTCCCGTTAAGTGAAGACACGTATGCCCGCCAAGAAGAGCGACGGGCGTGCTTCGAAATATACCGGAACCTAGCCCTAGCCCGACGAAATTCCCCGACAGTGAAATCCTTTCGGGCGGCGCTTATAGCGCATGTAGGCATAACGCTTCTGTTTAGAGGGCCGTCTCACACTCGGCCGACCACCATGGGAGTGGTCGGCGTGCAAAACGGCCAGACATCCTAGGAATAGTGGTCAGGCCCGCGGCGATGAGGTTGCCGGAGAAGAACTCAACGGCCTCATCTACCGACTTAAACTCCTCGACTGAGATAGAAAATTCAGTCATTTCCTGAAATGTAGGCCACTGCGCCCGCGCCAAGCACCACCGAGGTGGGATCTCAGGCGGCAGTTGCCCTGAAAATGATATTTGAAAGGGAAAGTGATCACTACCATGGAGGTCATCAACCACTCCCCAATCAAAATCAGGCTGTGCATCCGAAGAGCACAAAGATAGGTCAAGGCAAGAAAATGAAGCGGTTCTCGGACAGTGATGCGTAAACTCATCCACGTTTAGGACACCCATCTCAAGATCTTCGAGCAGATCGGCAAGGACTTGTCCCCTGGGATTTATGGAGTAATCTCCCCAGAGAGGATGCCTGCCGTTCAGATCTCCAAGCAAGAGATAGGGCCTCGGCAACCGTGCCACGATGCGGCGGAAGTCCCCCGCGTCGAACTCAGCTGACGGTGGAATGTACGCAGAAATGATAGTAAACCTCCTATCCAGGTGCAGCTGCACAGCCACTGCCTGGAAGGGGGTATCTAAAGAGAAAGGAAGAACGGAGACATCATGCCGGGTGTAAACCACGCATCTCCCAGCCCGGCCATCCCGCGGTGGTTGCGTCGCAAGACCCTTATACCCCGGGAGGGAGGGCAGGGGGCACGCGCCTAGCATGGTCTCCTGCAAAAAGATAGCTAACGGGGAACGGGACGAGACGAGCCTCCGCAGCTCCTCCCAGTTGGCCCGGAGTCCACGGCAATTCCATTGAAGGAATATGCCCTCCAGGCCTAGCTCGGAGGAGACGCGGGGGCCCTCCTCGAACTGAAGACCCTCACGGGAATGTCCGTACGCTTCCCGGGGGCAGAACCCCGTGCGCTGAAGGCGCTGTCGCCTACGAGGACTTATTGGGGGAGTTTGGGCTCGCCATGCGAGTCTTTTCCTCCCTCCGCCTCGAAACCTTAGGCGGGCGTTGCGGCTTCGGAGGCGGGGGGCCCTCTTTTCGAGGAACCACCGTTTCCGAGCCACTCGCTCCCCCTCGGGGCGTGGGCGAAGGAGCCGAAGCTTTTTTGTTGCCCTCCTCCTTTCGGTGGACAGTTTTAGGAACCCCGGAAGATGGCCTAGCGACCATCTTCAGGGGTGTTGCCTCCTGTGAGTCTAACGACTCGGTCGAGGCGCGTGGCCGTTTCACCTTACGGGAAACGGTAAAGCTGGGGGAAGAGAGGGGAGCCCTGGTTTTAGCCGGGGCTGGGTGTGAACCCTTTTTGCCGCCAGCTTTACCAGGGAAGTGCCCGGGTTGAGTAGAGCTCACAGAAGGGCTCCGAATGGGCGCGTAAACAACCGTGCTCATTAGACTGGATGGGCCAGGAGCAGAGGGTGTCTTTCTAACTATTGAGGCATATGACGTCCCAGGCAGAACCGGGCGCGCCAGGACCAAGTCCTTAGCCTCGCGGAATGAGAGTCGATCCTGGGCCTGAACGGCCAGGATTTCTTTCTCAATGAGATATGCACCACGTTGATTCGAAGAAGCGGGGTGCGGCTCTCCGCAATTGACACACTTGGCCACACACGATTTGGACTTATCGTATGTGGCCGTGGAGCAATTTACACAGACTTCGGGTGACCCCGACTTTGCCCGTCTACAAAAACGATTCGTATGGCCGAAGCGGTGACAGTAATAGTACCGCCGCGGCAGTGGTACGAATGCCTTCACGCGGTAACGGTACCAACCGGCATGCACCGACTCAGGGAGCTCGTCACAGTCGAACGTGACGAAGAGTGTAGGGGTGGGTCTCGAGGCCCCTCCCTGTTTTCTCATTACACGTTCGACCTTGACCGCCCCATGGTCGGCCAGCTGTAGGGTGATGTCCTCATTGGAGTAGTCAACGAGTTCCCTCGCATAAACTACTCTTTTCACAAAGTTCATGGTAGAGTGCGGCGTCACACTCACCGGGGTGCCATGAAGTGTCCGAAGAGCACTTATCTTGGCCGCCTCGGAGGGATTCGCCAGAAGGCTCCCGTCCGAGAAACGGGTCACCTTCGGCTCTCTACTAATTGCACTAGCTAATCCTCTCCTCTGATGGATCATGTTGCCCTTGGCCAACATGGTGCCATCAGTGGAGCAAATAACGAGGAAGAGTTTGAAGCCAGCGGGCTCGAAAACGCCAGGTAACTTATGAATCAGGGGCCCCGATGTCATCGAGGCTCCGCCCTGTGCACTTTTCGTCTTTGTCATAGTCAGGGGCTCCGCACCCGGGGGGGCAGAGGGGCCGGATGTGCCGATCTTGGCTTGGTCGCTTGCCAAAGTGGCAGCAGACCCATCCGACCCCGTAGCCCCCGCGGATGGAGAGGAGCCCCCGAGTCTTTTTAGTTTTTTCTTCTTTTTATGAGAGGAGTGCGGGGAATGAACCCGCTTCTCACCTCCGCCGACAGAAGCTCCTAGGCCAGATGGACCAGCCTCAGCCAGGTCCTGGTGGTCGCAGGGGCACCGGTCAGAGGAGATCCCTCCCCTCCTTGTACTGCCTTGGAGCCCTCAGCCGTTTGAGGAGGACCTTGCATAGGGGCGGATTCGGGTTCAGTGCTTAACGCCGAGCCCGGATTGCCCCCCATGGGAGGCCCTACCGTCTGAGGCTGGGTTTTCTCAAGGACCATGTCTATCACAGGAGGGGCCTCCAGTTGGCCATCCCCTCCCAGTCTTTTGTGGGGAGGCAAAAGGCCTTGACCCCGGCAAGGTTTAATATTCTTGCCAGCAGGTCTTTTGAGGGAAGCGACCGAAGGGTCCTGGCTTCCCTCTCCCCCCTAAGGGGGTTTGCCCTACCAAGCCGCTTACACGAGGGGCGGTCGGCAATGGGCTGCCTGCCGGCTTTCTTGGCAGTCCCCTTACAAAGAAAAGGAGGGACTGCCGCTGGAAATAGGGAGGTGCCCGAAAGTACCTCCAGAGAAGGGGGTGAGGAAGAGTCCCCTTCACCCGTAGGCGTAGGAGAGGAGTAAGCCTCCTCTCCGGTTGAAGAAATATGGAGGGTTTCCCTGCGCAAGCACAGGGGCGAAACCTCCATTTTTTCTGTGGAGCTGCCCCAGAGCGGCTCCGTCGTTTATATAGGGGGAGTTAAAGGTTTTTTTTTTTGTTACACTCATCATTGGGCATGGTGACCCTCATTTTATTACGGTATCAACCGCTCATCACCTCTCATATTTGCCTGCACTACAAGAGGTGCTTACAGGCCTGACAGAGCCAGGCGCCGCCATTTGAGACCACCCCTCCCGGCTGGTGGCCTGGCAGTCCATCGGCATGGCGGCTCCACCTTAGACGCGGCGTAAAAATGGATAGAATGTGAAGAGGAGAGGAAAAGGAAGGTGAGGAAGGTATGGGTGGGGATGAAGCAGGTTGTTAAAAAAAAACATCCCGAACCGGAGCTTAGGGGTTAGGGAACATTGTCCCCTCCCCCCTCAGCCCCGATCCAGGACGGTTGGCTTGAGAAGGAGGTCAGCATCTACCCTGTGAAATTAGAGGCTGACCAGAGAAAGTTGTGGGAGAGGTTGTATGAAAAGTAAGGAAATACCAGTGTTTTGAAGGAAGAAGAGGCTAAGCTGGGGCCGGACGGAGCGCTGGATCCCGTTAGCACGGAGGCCAGGATGGCAAATCGCCGCGCCCCTTACGGGGGGGTGGAGCCAGAAGTGCACCACCTTAGTCTTAGCCAAAGAAAACCGAAGCCTATGTGATTCAGCATAGTGAGAGACGCGGTTCAATGTTTTTGGAGTCGATGCTCAAGAGTTGGCACCTGGGCCGCGCCAAAAGATAACGAAAGGTTGTCCACGTAGAGGGTAGCGAGAGCATCTTCCGGCAGCACAGACGTGATGCTGTTGATGCTCACGGCAAAGAGTGTGTCACTGAGGACACTTCACTGCGGATACCCTCTTCCTGCCTCATTGGGCCGTACGCGGAATCCACGATCTCGTAAAAATTCAAATATAAAGATTGAAGACGTCCCATCGTGTGGAGAGTCTCATGATACCTTATCGCCATGCGGAACCATAGGCCTTCTCCAGATCGAAATAACGTGGCGTAGTGCTGCCTACCAAGGAAGGCCTCGTAGACGGCATTTTCTAGTCGCAGCAGAGCATCCGACGTGGAGTGGAACTTGCATTTTGCAGAAGACAGATGGCCTCAGCTGTCCAGAAAAAAAGGTTAATCTAACATTTACCAATTTCTCCATCAACTTGCACACGCAGGAAGTTAGAGAGATTGGGCGGAAACCGGTCGGGGTAGAGTGATCTCTCCCCGGTTTGCGAAAAGCGAGCACAGTAGCGATTCGCCAGGAATCTGGGACGATACCCTCTACCCAGATCTTGTTGAACAAATCTAACAAAAAGGACATGCCTCGCTCACCCAGGTGTCGAAGCGCGAGCTGAACGCAACTCACTCAGAGTAAACCTGTCATTGAAGGGTGCTCCGCTTCTGGAGGTAAGGTCTAAGCGGCGGGCTTCCGTGACATCAGGACGCGCAGTGAATGTTGGTGGAGCAGCATCCCGGCTTGAGAATGCGGAGAAAGCGGTCGTGAAGGAATCCGCCAAGGACGTGGGGTCAGAGATTGCGGTCCCATTCTCCTGGAGATGGGAGGCGGGGGCCTGCGAGAGCTTACTCTGAATAAAAGGGGTCTTTTCGTTAAGTGAAGACACGTATGGCGGCCAAGAAGAGCGTCGGGCGGGCTTCGAAATTTAACGGAACCTAGCCCTAGCCCGACGAAATTCACCGGCAGTAAACTCGTTTGGGCGGCGCGTATAGCGCAGGTATGCACAACGATTTTGTTTGAGGGCCGTCTCGCACTCGGCTGACCACCACGGGAGTGGTCAGCGTGCAAATCGGGAAGATGTTGTAGGAATAGTAGTTAGGCCCATGGCGATGAGGTTACCAGAGAAAAACAACGGTCTGATCTACCGACCTAAATTCTTGACTGAGACAGAGAAATCAGTCAAGCACAACCGGGGCGGGGTCTCGGGCGGCAGCGGCCCAGAAAATGATATTTGAATGGGAAAGTGATCACTAACATGGAGGTCATCGACCACCCCCGACCCAAAATAGGGCTGTGCATCAGGAGAGCACAAAGATAGACCAAGAGAGGAAAATGAAACGGTTCTCGGGCAGTGATACGTAAACTCATCCACATTTAGGACACCTATCTCCAGCTCGTCCATCAAGTCGGCAAGGACTTGACCCCTGGGTTTAATCAGAGGGGATGTTTACCGTTCAGATATCCGAGCAAGAGAAAGGGCCTCAGCAACCGTGCTACGACGCGGCGGAAGTCCACCGCGTCGAAGTCGGCTGACGGTGGAATGTACGCGGAAATAACAGTATACCTCCTATTTAGGTGCAGCTGCACAGCTCCTGCCTGAAAGGAGGTAAATAAAGCCAAGAGAAGAACGGAGACATCATGCCGGGTGTAAACTACGCATCTCCCAGCCCGGCCATCCCGCGGTGGTTGCGTCGCAAGACCCTTATACCCCGGGAGGGTGGGCAGGAGGCACGCGCCCACCATGGTCTCCTGCAAAAAGAGAGCTAACGGGGAACGAGAGGAGACGAGCTTCCGCAGCTCCTTCCAGTTGGCCCGGAGTCCACGGCAATTCCATTGAAGGAATATGCCGTCCAGGCCTAGCTCAGAGGAGATGCGGGGGCTCTATTCGAAGAGAAGACCATCACGGAAATGGCGTGCGCTTCCCAGAGGCAGAACTCCGGGCGTTGTTGGCCGGACAATGGCTGAAGGCGAAGGCGCTGTCGCCTTCGAGAAGTTATCGGGGGAGGTTGGGCTCGCCATGCCAGTCCTTTCTTCCCTCCGCCTCGAAACCTTAGGCAAGCGGGTCGGCTTCGGAGGCGGGAGTCCCTCTTTTGGAGGATCCACCGCCTACCACTGGGTGTGGGCGAAGGAATCGAAGCTTCTTTAGTGCTGTCCTCCTTTCAGGGGGCAGCTTTAGGAACCCCGGAAGATGGCCTCACAACCCTCTTCAGGAATGTTGCCTCCTGTGAGTGTAAAGACTCTGTGGAGGACACGGCCGTTTTGCCTTACGCGAAACGGTCACGCTGGCGGAAGGGAAAGCGAGCCCTGTTTTTAGCTGGGGCTGGGTGTAAACTCTTTGTGGCGCCAGCTCTACCAGTGGAGCGCCCGAAGTGGATAGAACCAGCAGAAGGGTTCCGAATGGGCGCGGAAACCACCTTGCTCGTAGGCCTGGAGGGGCCAGGAGTAGAGGGTGTATTTCTCAAAATTGAGGGATAGGAGGTTCCAGGCAGCGCCGGGCGCACCAGGACCAAGTCCTTACCCTCGCGAAATGAGAGACGATCCTGGGCCTGAACGGCCAGGATTTCCTTCAAGGAAATACGCATCACATTGTTCCCAAGAAGCGGGGTGCGGATCTCCGCAAATGACACACTTGGCCACACACGATTTGGACTTATCGTGTGCGGCTTTGGAGCAACTTACACAGACTTGGGGTAACCCCGACTTTGCACGTCGACATGAGCGATTAGTATGGCCGAAGCGGTGACAGTAGTAGCGCCTCCGCGGCAGTGGTACGAATGCCTTTACGCAGTAGCGATACCAACCGGCACGCACCGACTCAGGGAGTTAGTCACAGTCGAACGTGACGAAGCAGTGTAGGGGTGGGTCTCGAGGCCCCTCCCTGTTTTCTCATCACACGTTCGACCTTTCACGAAGTTCACGGTAGAGCACGGAGTCACACTAAAAGGCGTGCCATCTAGTTCCGAAGGTCACTAATCATGGCCGCCTCGGAGGGATTCGACACATTCGCCAAAAGGCTCCCTTCCGAGAAACGGGTCACCTTCGGCTCTCTACTAATCACACTAGTTAGAGCTCTTCTCTGATGGATCATGTTGCCCTTAGCCAACATGCTGCCATCAGTGGAGCAAATAACAAGGAAGCGTTTGAAGCCAGCGGGCTCGAAAACGTAATCGAGGCTCCGCTCTGCGCAGTTCTCGTCTTCGTCTGGATCTCCCGACCCGGGGAGGCAGCGGGACAGGACGTGCCGATCTTGGCTTGGTCGCATACCGAAAAGGAAGTAGACCCATCAGTTCCCGCGGAGGGAGAGGAGCCCCGAGTCTTTTTCTTTTTTGGACAAGAGGGCGTGGAATGAACCCACTTCTCTCCTCCGCTACCAGGAGCCCCTAAGCCAGATGGGCCGGCCTCCGCAAGATCCTTCTCTGAAATGTAGGTCTTGCCTATCATATGAGCAACAGAAAGGGGAAGAGATTCCAACTCTCCTTGTGAGGCCTCGGGGATCCGAGCCATCTGAGGAGGAGTTTGCAGAGGGGCGGGCACGGGTTCTGTGCTTGGCACTGAGCCCGGGTTCGACCCCATGTAAGATCCTACCGTCTGAGGTGGGGTCACCTCAGGGACCATGTCCATCTCAAGGTCGGCCTCCATGTGCCCACCCCCCTTGAGACATCACACATCCCATTCGAGGTACCTTTTTGCCCTAATGCCGTCGAAACAGCATCCGTCGAGGAAGAGAGGGGGGCACGTACAATGACCCCCTGTAGGCTCTTAGCGCACGAGTACAGGATGTTAGGGGGTAAGGACCAACGGGCCCTGCTATTCCTTGACCCCCTGAGGGGGTTGGCCCTATCGACGCGCTCCAACCTGGAAGGACTGCCACTGGAAAGAGGGAGGCACCCAAGGTCGCCTCCAGAGAAGGGGTGAGGTGGAGTCCCCCTACACCCGTAGATAGAGTAAGCCTCCTGTCCGGTAGAAGAAATCTGAAGGGTCCCCTGAGAAAGCACATGGGAGGGGGGGGACCTACATTTTCCAGGGAAGCTGCCCGAGGGCGGCTCTGACGATGGTCGTGGGAAAGAGGGAGTATTTTTTTTTTTAATTCATCATTGGGTATGGTGACCCCTTTTTTAGCAAATACATAGAAAATATGTCTCATCCTGGCATGGCGCAATTACAAAATAGACAATGCGTAAAATAATTCGGGTAAAATGGAATGACGCTAATCAAGTTCCTAAAAACCCACGATCCATTCAAGAGTATCACGAGTCACCATACCACCCATGGCCAACCTCTCCCACTGACCGCAGAAACAAAAAATCTCCCATCGAAGACCGCCTAAACGTGATAGACAAACAATTCCTTAGTAAAATGCAATCCCCCCTTGCACCTTCTACATCCATCCATAACCTCACAAACCACCCACGATACCAACTAAATCAAATTATTAGCTAACCTCTCCCAAACACATACATACTTGCAAACCACCCACAATTCGTCTCGCTATGGTATTCACCAATTCAAAGCCACCCACCCCTGCATAATTCCACTCACTTGATTGCCTCCGCTGCAACCTATCCTTCCCTCCCCTCACCCTCTCAAAAACAGCTTTCAATATCACCTCTCTAGGTGACCTCTGGAAAAGGCTACGGGGCTAGGGTCATTTGAGAACGTTGCCATTTTTTTTTTTTTTTTAAGAGCTCATCTGGCGACTGCCTACTTGGGCATTAGTCGCCGTATTAAAACTGGCCGAGTTCTAGGCTACTTTAAAATAAAATTAAAGAGAAAAAAATACAACACCCCAAAAGGGGGAAAGGAAGCAAGCTGGTGCGTCGGGAAGAGGTTCCCCCGGCGCAGGAGCGTGCAACTAAAGGAAAAAAACAAAAAACAAAACAAATGCAAAAAAAAACAAACCTTGCTTAAATAATAGGGAGAAGGCCGGCCTCCCCCAAGAAGTCAACAAGTCCACAAGTCAATGTGCACGAATCTGAACCGAGCACATGGGACAGGCGGTAGCGACCAAGCTCATCCCGGTACTGGGACAGGTATCGTGCGCGAAGATCACCCAGACTGGGACATTCGACAAGAATGTGCCGAACAGTCTGGGGGACGACGCAGTCGTTGCAATAGGGCGCAGGCAAGCGCTCCATCAAATAGCGATGCATCACACGAGTGTGGCCGATTTGGAGACGACAGAAAGCAACCTGAAGCCGCCGCGGCATTGGGGGATAGGTCCATGGGAACAGTCGCGGCGCAATGGCACGCAACTTTAAGTTCCCTTCGACCGTCTCCCATCTTCTTTGCCAAGCAGTCCGAAGAGCTGCCTGTATTCCTGCCATGTAGTCAGTGTGAGGAAGAGCGAAACGCTGGTCCGGTCGCAGAGTCCTCGCGGACTCTTTGGCGCCCTCATCTGCGCGCTCATTCCCCGCAATTCCTACATGTCCAGGAACCCAGCAGAAGATAATCTCGACATCTGCCCGGCTCGCCAAAACCGTGGCGTCACGGATATCGCGAACCAGGGGATGCGGAGATTACAATGCCTCGAGAGCACTCAGGGCGCTTTGTGAGTCGCTATAGATCACGATCCGGTCTCCGAACCGGGCACGTCGCGTAATCTCCCGTACCGAGTGGTGTATTGCCACCAGCTCGGCCGTGAAGACAGACACAGCGCCTGGTAGAGCCTCGCTGACTTCAAACAGAGGGGATACGGCGTGGAAGCCGACCCCCTCTTGGGACTTGGAGCCATCCGTATACACTGGCACGGTACCAGCGTGACACGATGTGTGCTCCAAAAAGGTCGAACGCAATACTCCCGGCGCAGTACAAGCTTTGGGAGCAGAGGCGTGGCGACAAATAGCCAAATGTGGTACCCTCCAGGGTGGCGTCCTGGGCAGAACCAGGGGCGCCACCGGCCCGAGAGCTATACCTAGATCTCGAAGGAATTTCCTGGCTCAAAATCGGAAGGGCTTAGGGTATGGGTGGCATCTCTCGGTGGCATAGGGACCGTCGAGATCAAATGGGAATGCAGTGAGATCTGTTGGCCACTGAGGGAGGCGCCTAGGTCACGCGTACAGGCGAATAATGCAACGAGCACTCGCAGAACGAGTGGCATCTCTCTAGCATCGACAAGTAGGCTCTCAATGGAGGAAGTGCGGAAAGTACCGGTCGCCAGGCAAAGGCAGGTGTGGTAGATCGAGTCCACCTTCCGCAATACACGCTGGGCTGAGGATGCATAAAACTCGCATCCGTAGTCGAGCTTCGAACGAACAAAGGATCGATAAAAAAGTAAGGAGGTAGCCTTATCAGCGCCCCCAGCGCTGAACGTCATGGAACGAAGAATATCCAAGAGGCGGGTACAAGAGACCCTAAGGTTACGAATATGAGCCTGCTAGGTGAGGCGTTGATCAAATAGAAGAACAAGGAAACGGTGCGATTCAACCACTTCCAAGCGCACCTCATTTAGAAACAAGTCTGGGTCAGGGTGGAGCCGTGGATGGCGGTAGAAGTGCACCACTTTAGTCTTGGCCAAGGAAAACCAAAGCTTGTGCGCTTCAACGTAGCGAGAGACGCGGTTCAATGCCTGTTGGAGTCGACGCTCCAGAGTTGGCATCTGGGCAGCGCCAAAAGAGATCGAAAGGACGTCCACGTAGAGTAGCAAGAACGTCTTCCGGTTACACCGAGGTGATGCCGTTGATGCTCAGGGCAAAGAGTGTGACACTGAGGACACTTCCCTGCGGGACACCCTCTTCCTGCTCCTTTGGGCCGGAGAGGGCTCCCCCCACCCGTACGCGGAATCGACGATCTCGCAAAAATTCAGATATAAACATTGGGAGGCATCCCCTCGCCCCCATCGTGTGGAGAGTCTCCATGATACCGTATCGCCATGCGGTATCATAGGCCTTCTCCAGATCAAAAAGCACCGTGGCGTAGTGGTGTCTACGAAGGAAAGCCTCGCAGACGGCATTTTCCAGTCGGAGCAGAGCATCCGACGTGGAGTGGAACTTACGTAAGCCGCACTGTGCAGAAGACAGATGGCCTCCGCTGTCCAGGAAATAGGCTAATCTAACATTTACCAATTTCTCCATCAACTTGCACACGCAAGAGGTTAGAGAGATTGGGCGGAAACCGGTCGGAGTAGAGTGATCTCTTCCCGGCTTGCGAAAGGCGAGCACAGTAGCGATTCGCCAGGAGTCTGGAAGAAGACCTTTCACCCAGATCCTGTTGAACAAATCTAACAGAAAGGCCATGCCTCGCTCACCCAGGTGTCGAAGCATGGCGTACGGGACATCGTCTGGACCATGGGCGGTGTCCGCGCACGAAGCGAGAGCGGAACGCAACTCACTCACAGTAAACTTGTCGTTGAAGGGTTCTCCGCCTCTGGAGGTAAAGTCCAGCCGGCGGCCTTCCGCGACATCACGACGTGCATTGAATGCTGGCGGAGCAGCATCACGGCTAGAGAATGCGGAAAAAGCGGTCGCTAAGGATTCCGCCACGGACGCGGGGTCCGAGATTGCGGTCCCATTCTCCTGGAGAACGGGAGGGGGGTCCTGCGAGAACTTGCCCCGAATCCTTTTGACTCGCTTCCACACCTCAGCTAAAGGGGTCTTCCCGTTAAGTGAAGACACGTATGCCCGCAAAGAAGAGCGGCGGGCGTGCTTCGAAATATACCGGAACCTAGCCCTAGCCCGACGAAATTCAGCGACAGTGAAATCGTACGGGCGGCGCTTATAGCGCATGTAGGCATAACGCTTCTGTTTGAGGGCCGTCTCACACTCGGCCGACCACCATGGGAGTGGTCGGCGTGCAAAACGGCCAGACGTCCTAGGAATAGTAGTCAGGCCCACGGCGATGAGGTTGCCGGAGAAGAACTCAACGGCCTCATCTACCGACCTAAACTCCTCGACTGAGATAGAGAATTCAGTCATTTCCTGAAATGCAGGCCACCGCGCCCGCGCCAAGCACCACTGAGGTGGTCTCTCAGGCGGCAGTTGCCCAGAAAATGATATTTGAATGCGAAAGTGATCACTACCATACAGGTCATCGACCACCCCCCAATCAAAATCAGGCTGTGCATCCGAAGAGCAAGAAGATAGGTCAAGGCAAGAAAATGAAGCGGTTCTCGGACAGTGATGCGTAAACTCATCCACGTTTAGGACACCCATCTCAAGCTCTTAGATCAGATCGGCAAGGACTTGTCCCCTGGGATTTATGGAGTAATCTCCCCAGAGAGGATGCCTGCCGTTCAGATATCCAAGCAAGAGATAGGGCCTCGGCCACCGTGCCACGACGCGGCGGAAGTCCCCCGCGTCAAAGTCAGCTGACGGTGGAATGTACGCAGAAATGATAGTATACCTCCTATCCAGGTGCAGCTGCACAGCCACTGCCTGAAAGGAGGTATCTAAAAAGAAAGGAAGAACGGAGACATCATGCCGGGTGTAAACCGCGCATCCCCCAGCCCGGCCATCCCGCGGTGGTGGGGTCGCAAGACCCTTATACCCCGAGAGGGCAGGCAGCGGGCATGCGCCTGGCATGGTCTCCTGCATTTTTTTTTTTTTTTTTTTTAATAATTAAGGGGCTATCTGGCGACTGCCGACTTAGGCATTAGTCGCCGTAAACAAACAGCCTAGTTCTAGGCTACTTTAAAAATTAAACAGGAAACAATAAAAAAGCAATAACAAAAACAACAACAACAATTAAACCGGGTTAGATGAAAGGGAGAAGGCCAGCCTCTCCCAAAAAGTCAATAAGTCCACTAGTCATGGTGCACGCACTCGTCCCGAGTACAAGGGACAGGCGGTAGCGACCCCGCCCATCCCGGTACCGGGACAGGTATCGTGCGCGAAGATCACCCAGACTGGGACATTCGACAATCTCCTGCAAAAAAATAGCTAACGGGGAACGGGACGAGACGAGCCTCCGCAGCTCCTCCCAGTTGGCCCGGAGTCCACGGCAATTCCATTGAAGGAATATGCCCTCCAGGCCTAGCTCGGAGGAGACGCGGGGGCCCTCCTCGAATTGAAGACCCTCACGGGAATGGCCGTACGCTTCCCGGGGGCAGAACCCCGGGCGCTGTTGGCCGGACAAAGCGCTGAAGGCGCTGTCGCCTTCGAGGACTTATCGGGGGAGGTTGGGCTCGCCATGCGAGTCTTTTCCTCTCTCCGCCTCGAAACCTTAGGCAGGCGTTGCGGCTTGGGAGGCGGGGGGCCCTCTCCGAGCCACTCGATCCCCCTCGGGGCGTGGGAGAAGGGGCTGAAGCTCCTTTGTTGCTGTCCTCCTTTCGGGGAACAGCTTTAGGAACCCCGGAAGATGGCCTAGCGACCATCTTCAGGGGTGTTGCCTCCTGTGAGTCTAACGACTCTGTGGAGGCGCGTGGCGGTTTCGCCTTACGGGAAACGGTCACGCTGGGGGAAGAGGGGGGAGCCCTGGTTTTAGCCGGGGCTGGGTGTGAACCCTTTTTGCCGCCAGCTTTACCAGGGGAGCGCCCGGGTGTAGTAGAGCCCGCAGAAGGGCTCCGAATGGGCGCGGAAACAACCGTGCTCGTTGGCCTGGATGGGCCAGGAGCAGAGGGTGCTTTCCTAACTATTGAGGCATATGGCGTCCCAGGCAGAGCCGGGCGCGCCAGGACCAAGTCCTTAGCCTCGCCGAATGAGAGTCGATCCTGGGCCTGAACGGCCAGGATTTCTTTCTCAAGGAGATATGCACCACATTGCTTCGAAGAAGCAGGGTGCGGCTCTCCGCAATTGACACACTTGGCCACACACGATTTGGACTTATCGTGTGCAACCTTGGAGCAATTTACACAGACTTCGGGTGACCCCAATTTTGCACGTCTACATGATCGATTCGTATGGCCGAAGCGGTGACAGTAATAGCACCGCCGTGGCAGTGGCACGAATGCCTTCATGCGGTAGCGGTACCAACCGGCACGCACCGACTCAGGGAGCTTGTCACAGTCGAACGTGACGAAGAGTGTAGGGGTGGGTCTCGAGGCCCCTCCCTGTTTTCTCATCACACGTTCGACCTTGACCGCCCCATGGTCGGCCAGCTCTAGGGTGATGTCCTCAATGGAGTAGTCAACGAGTTCCCTCGCATAAACTACTCCTTTCACAAAGTTCATGGTAGAGTGCGGCGTCACACTCACCGGGGTGCCATGAAGTGTCCGAAGAGCACTTATCTTGGCCGCCTCGGCGGGATTCGCCGCATTCGCCAGAAGGCTCCCGTCCGAGAAACGGGTTACCTTCGGCTCTCTACCAATTGCACTAGCTAATCCTCTCCTCTGATGGATCATGTTGCCCTTGGACAACATAATGCCATCAGTGGAGCGAATAACGAGGAAGCGTTTGAAGCCAGCGGGCTCGAAAACGCCAGGTAACCTCTGAATCAGGGGCCCCGATGTCATTGAGGCTCCGCCCTGTGCATTCTTGGTGTTAGTCTTAGTCAGGGGCTCCGCACACGAGGGGGTAGAGGGGCCGGATGTGCCGATCTTGGCTTGGTCGCCTACCAAAGTGGTAGCAGACCCATCCGTCCCCGCAGCCCCCGCGGATGGAGAGGAGCCCCGAGTCTTCTTCGTCTTTTTCTTTTTAGGAGAGGAGGGCGGGGAATGAACCCGCTTCTCACCTCCGCCGGCAGAAGCCCCCATGCCAGATGGGCCGCCCTCAGCCAGGTCCCTCTTCGAAATGGAGAAGGTCCTGTTAGTCGTAGGGGCACCTGTCGGAGGAGATTCCTCCCCTCCTTTTACTGCCTCGGAGCCCTCGGCCATTTGAGGGGGACCTTGCATAGGGGCGGATTCGGGTTCGGTGCTTGGCGCCGAGCCCGGATTCCCCCCCATGGAAGGCCCTACCGTCTGAGGCTGGGTCTCCTCAAGACCATGTCTATCACAGGAGGGGCCTCAAGTTGGCCATCCCCTCCCAGGACATCGCAGGTCCCCTTGGCAGTGTCGCCAGTCTTGTGTGGGGAGGCACAGGCCTTGACCCCAGCAAGGTTTAAAATTCTTGCCAGCAGGTCTTTTGAGGGAAGCGACCGAAGGGGCCTGGCTTCCCTCTCCCCCCTAAGGGGGTTTGCCCTACCAAGCCGCTTGCACGAGGGGCGGTCGGCAATGGGCTGCCTGCTGGCTTTCTTGGAAGTCCCCTTAGAAAGCAAAGGAGGGACTGCCGCTGGAGATAGGGAGGTGCCCGAAAGCACCTCCAGAGAAGGGGGTGAGGGGGAGTCCCCTACACCCGTAGGCGTAGGAGAGGAGTAAGCCTCCTCTCCGGTTAAAGAAGTATGGAGGGTCCCCTGCGCAAGCACAAGGGGAAACACCTCCATTTTCTCGGTGGAGCTGCCCGAGGGCGGCTCCGTATATGTTTTGGGGGAAGTTGGGGGTTGGGGTTTTTGTTTTTTTTCATACATGGGCATGGTGACCCTCTTTTTAATACGGGACGCAATAGCTCATCACCTCTTGCAGTTGCCCGCACTGCAAGAGGTGCTTACAGGCCTGGCAGAGCCAGGCGCCGCCATTTAGGACCACCCCTCCCGCCTGGTGGCCTGGCAGTCCATCGGCATGGCGGCTCAACCTTGAACACGGCGTAAAAATTAATAGATTTTGAAGAGGAGAGGAAAAGGGATGTGAGGAAGGTATGGGTGGGGATGAAGCAGGTTGTTAAAAGCCAGCCACCCCAGACCGGAGCTCAGGGGTTAGGGAATATTGTCCCCTTCCCCCTCAGCCCCGTTCCGGGACGGTTGGCTGAGAAGAAGGTCAGCATCTACCCTGTGAAATTAGAGGCTGACCAGAGAAAGTTGTGGGAGAGGTTGTATGAAAAGCGACGAGGTAGGGGAGAAATCGGGCTATCTGAAGGAAGGAAGAGAGGCAAAGCTGGGGCCGGACGGAGCCCTGGATGCGAAAGTTGCTAAGTTTGAGTGAAGGGAACCGGGAGCAACATAGTGCGTTCGCTGGGACTCACCCTCGCCACTTCCGGAGAACTCGCGGCACTGTCCACCTCCACACTCAGCGACTGGCTGTCGGCGAGGGACGTGTTCGGATGTCTGAAGGTGGACGGTCGTCTCATCATGCTGGACACGTTTGCGGTGAGGCGTCGTTCGTCAAGGCTGAACAAAGGAAATCTATCTCACGAACTGCTTGCAATCATAATGCCATGCATCACTAGGTGTAATTATCATTAGATGCAAAAATGGAGACAAATTTGGAATGAAGGCTAGATACTAAGGGTCGGCCTGGATTTCTCCAATCCAATGTTATTTAATGGTTGACTGAGAGGGGCTGTAAACGGAGTAGGATATGCAAGGTTCGGCAACTTTTATATAATTCTTTACGCTTTTACACAAATACACACATTTTAAGGTACAAATATCGAAACCGCTAACTTTATTATCGTCGCTTTGTTAAGCTCAAAATAAGAAAAACTAAAAGGAACTATGAAATGGCGCTAGCTTCGGTTTAAGAACACGAACCTAAGAGATTTTCTATGTACATATGTAAATGATCGTGAGCCAATTTGCGAGTCCTTAGTGACGATTCGGACCTTATAGCCGAGACATTGAATGAACATTTTGAAGCAAATGTTTAATCATGGAAGATACAATTAATTTACTTACAATACAAAATGTAATATATTTTAATGAAAAATCTATAAATCTAGAGGCCAATAAATTAATGAATAAGAGCAGAGCTTTCATAACACATCTGCATGCTTATGAAATTTGTTTGATTTTCACAGTGATAAACATTTGACCTGGATAAAACGACTTTAAAAAGGCTTTTGATACTATTACACCTAAAAGACTCTTGGTAAAGCAAAAAGTGCACAGAATAGGAAGCAGCATATTAAAATGGAGTAAAGATTGGAAGGAAAGCCATAGGCAGTCTTAGTTTTATAGGAAGTAGTTTTTCATGGATCTGTACTCAGACCCTGGATTTTTAATATATTTGTATAAATGATCTTGACTTAAGCAACTTTTAAAAATTTTAGGATGATGCGAAACTAAGTACTAGGGTAAAATACCATAGTGATTGCAAAAACTTGCTTAATAAGTTTGTTGATTAGTCAACTGGTCGGTTTTCTAACCGACCAGTTGACTAATCAAGCAATTCAACATGGAAAAGTGTAAGGTAATGCATATATGTAGGTCATAATGATCTATGAAAATATTACAACATGAAATATTACTGTATAGAAAAGGATTAAGTGTCAATCTTGAGTGATCTAAAATTCCAAAACAATGTACTGAAACTAGGCTACATAATTAGATATTTTGAAACTAAATCAAAAGATTATCCTTTCCTTATATAAAATGTTTGTAAGAACTAATTTGTAGTGTGCAATACATTTCTGGTAACCATATATATATATATATATATATATATATATATATATATATATATATATATGCGAAAGGACATTTCAATATTGGAATGTGCCCAACAATGAAATTAATTCCTGAACTTAGACTGAGGCATCATGATCTACTCTCACTGGAAGATCGGTATCTACAGAGCCAAGTTATAGAAGTATACTAAATGGGGTCATGAATACAAACTATAACAATATTTGTACTAGATAACTGAATGCCGACTAGAAATAACAGTTAAAAGCTGGTAAGCAAAAGATTTAGCACTGCAATAACATAGAATTTCTTTTCTTATAAAATTTTCTAACACAAATGTGGAATAGCCTCCTGGCTAGTATAGTGGTTAGCGCGCTTGTCCGGCAATCACTGGGTCGGCAGTTCGAATCTCTGTCTGGATTCTTTTTAAACTGACACTATTTACTAAGGGAGGTTACCAGCGTGCCTGGGCATCACGGTGGGGAGTTGGGGCTTGCCCTGGCTGATTGCCACTTGAGAAGCTACATAGCTTGATAGGAGGACTAAAACTAGCAAACTTTACCTTTCCTCGGAATGCCATTGAAAGCACTACAGTCAATATGTTTAAAAATAGTATTGATAAATATTACTTTAAAATATAACATAGAAACAAGAGTTAAATTAATTCTTTTTGCATATATTATAACCCTTTTAACTTTTCATCACCTCCAACTTTACCTTATGCATTCAACTATAGCCTTGAGGAGATTTTAGAGTATTTGCAGGTTCGTAATTCTGTGAATGTCAGAATGAGGAAAGGTGAAAAAATACACAGAATAAATATTATTACATCTTGTAGGGATGAAGTATCCCAAGGTTTTTTCAACTCTAATATAACCTAACCTAATCTAGAATAGACTAAGTTAGATTAGGGACAAAAAAGATTGGGACGCCTCATCTTTACAAGATCCATATTATTTACGGTGGTTTTTCAAAACTATTTAAAAGTTGATTTTTTTTAACAATAAATTTTTAAAATAGGGAATTGCTGCATGTATGGGGGCAGGGAGAATACCCATACCTTCCCTCATGCATGGCGTAAAAGGTGACTATAGCTGGAATGATGCCAGGATATGAGACAGGAAGAATACCTACACCATTCTCCAAGGTGTATAATAAAATGTGACAAATCCTGGATAAGGGTCATTGGCCTATGAAGCTGCCCTCCCAAAGGTACTTTCTACCATGAGAGAGAAATATTCAAAATCGGTAATGAGCAGGGGTGGTGGGGACCCTGTACAAGCAAGCTGATTAACTTGTGCCAATGTGTGAACAAAGTGAGAAAGAATGGGGTGGTAATCAATATCTTTAAAACAGTAAAATTGCTTATACTTGCTTTATGTGAGACAAACATGAAAGGGAAAGAAGAGCTTGTGTGGAATGGAGTGGAATCAGGGTGGTAGGAGTAAAGAGTGTGGCAGTGCTTTTTAGTGAGGAGTTGCATTATGCAAGGATTGGGTATGAATATGCAATATCGAGAATTGTGTCTGTAAAGTTGAGATTTGGATGTGTGTAATCCAGTGTGATTGTATGTAGAGAGTGGATACTGTAATGATAGAATAAAAGCTGAAAAAAAGAGGTTCTGGAATGACTTTAGATGAGTATTAGCTGGAATTTGAAATGGCTAACAGTTGATGGTGTTGAAAGATATGAATGGAAGAAAAGATGACAGAATAAGAAAGTAATAACTGGAGAATTTCCTCCACTAGTTGAGAAATGAAAATGGAAGGAGGGTGGTAGGGTTCTGTGCTGAAAGAAACTTGGGTGTAGAAAACATTCTTTCAGGACAAGGATGTGCATAAATAGACATGGGTTGGGCAAAGGAGTAGTAGTTATGAGTATGGGACTATCTGATCTTATGATTGCACTGTGTAACGTTGAAGTGGCTCATGCATAGATGAAAGAGATGAAAAGAGAGAATCGACCTTAAGTGCCAGCCCCCGACATCTCTTCTGCGAGGGGGGCGGCCACCTAGTAAGGTCACTGCATCCTCAGAATGGGTCTACACTCCATAGGTCGTCGAGGTGGGAGATGTATTGCGCGTTGCGTGCATGTCTGAGGTTCGGGCAGGCAAGAAGGTGTTGTCAGTAGGTGTTGGTTGTATCTGGCGCGTCTTGGTGATCGGGTGAAGTTTATAGTTTGTACTGTTGGATTAATAGAGAGTGGCCTGACCTTAGTTGGGACAGGATGACTGTGTGTATTCGATGTCGAGTAAGTGAGAATGCTTGAAGGTAGAGGGGAGGTAATAAGGGAGTGTGCATGGCTGTGCCAAAACTGGAAAGCACCAGCAAAATTCTGAATGCTGGAATTACTATGTGAAGCGTGTAGTGGAAATCAAAAATAACGCCAACTTGCAAATGCTTAGTGTAGATGAGCCAGTTCGGGTGACTAACCAATCCTCCAGATGTCAGCTGCAGCAAGTTTGCTCATGATGTACCTGACATCACCTTTTGGGTGTGTAAAAGGATAGATAAGGAAAAGAAAGAAGCAGGCAGTAGAAAGAGACAAGGGTGGAAAGAAACAGTCATGTTATAAACCACCAGCCCAACCAGAACCAAGAGGGAGGTATGTGAAACACAACCCATATCCAGGGATGAATGTAGTGCCATTTTTAAGAAAGCTAAGAAGGGTATTTCTGAGAATCTAGACAGAGATAGTTCAATAAAAAATGCTCAGCAGGGATTTAGAAGCGGTAGATCATGTTTAACAAACTTAATGGAATTTATGGATTATGTAACTAAACAATTAGATAAGGGAAAGAAAGTTGATGTAATTTACTTAGATTTTAGCAAAGCTTTTGATAAAGTTCCACATAGGAGACTAGTTCACAAATTAAAAATGTATGGGATATGTGGTAGTTTTGAATTGGATAACTGAATGGCTGAAAGACAGGAAACAGAGAGTTGTGCTGAATGGGGTGAGGTCACAGTGCAGGGACGTTATCAGTGGCGTACTCAGGGAGCAGTTCTAGGCCCATTATTATTCCTAGTTTATATAAATGATCTTGGGGAGGCTGTAAATAGCAAAGTGTCAATTTTTTATGATGGTACAAAATTGGTAGCTGTAATAAACGAAATTGAGGCTAACTTAAAGTTCAGAGTGATGAGTTATTAGGTTGGGTGCAAAAGTGGCAGATGAATTTTAACTATAAAAAAGTTATTAACATGAGAAGGGGTAATAGAGAAATTAGCTATGAAATGAATGACCATTGACAGAATGAAGTAGAGGATGAGGACTTAGTAGTAGTAGATAAGTCAACGAGGTTTCCTAAGCAGTGTATTGAGGTAGAAAATAGAGCAAATAGTGTTGGGCTTCATTAAGAGCAATGTTAGTAATAAAAGTGAAGAGGTTAACCTTAAACTATATAACTCATATCATAAGAGTCATATGTAAGGCCACATTTAAAGTACTGTATACAAGCATGGCATGATATCAACCTGTTTAGAGCCAGTGCAAAGGAAGGCAACCTTTAATATGTAGATAGGTTGAGGGTGCTAAATATGTTTTTATTTGAAAGGTGTGTGAGAGGGGATACGATTGAACTTTTAAAAAAAATTCTGGGGTAAATAAGTTGGATTTTAGCAATTTCTTTGAATTGGGGCCACCACTTAAAAATTAAAAAAAAAACAAAGGTGTAGGTTGTATGTAAGAAAGTATTTCAGCAACAGAGTGGTAGATTACTGGCATGGTTTACCACATGAGACAATAAGCAGTCCAAACGTAAATGTTTTCAAGTGCAGGTTAGCTGAGTATATAGGTGGGGTTGCTTATAATGGTTTAGAATGTTGCAATGGGGTAAATTACATTGTAATATCAATTTATGTATATATTATATTATTGGAATGTGTATTGCATGATTTAGTTTTTTGATTCCTTTTTAAATAGTAGCTGCATGATTTAGCTTTTGACAAGCCATGATGGTGATGCTTTTACGATCAGTTCAGACACAATCTTGTACATGAACTTTATGGGGTGTGTGTTGAGTCGGATGACCTCTGATAGGCTCTTGTGGCTTTTGTCATCCATGGAATTAAGTTTATATTATAAGCTCTAGTGAATGAGTCTCACATTCTCAAGTCATTTTGACAAATGTGATAAGGGTACTCTTAAAAGTAGAAGACTTTCTTGAGTACAAAAGACAAATGAATATCAATTCACAAGATGGAAGTTTGCTAGAATTTGAATATTCTACTAACAGAATGTAGTAGGGAATATCACAAAAATAGACAAATCATTACTTTTTATTTTGCAAAATGCATTTGCACAAAAAGGTCATATTTAAATAAAGAACATACACAAATACTTTGATTTTCAGACTAATGTCATTTGTTGACACAAAGAAACTATCCAAACCTACAACTTATTTTGGCATTACGCAAATTCTTTTCAATTGATAAAATATAATGGAATAATTACCTAAAATTGAAATGATTTAATGAAAGAACTTAGAAATAGATAAATTAGTATGTTTTTTAAATTTTAAGAGATGGACATAATGTCGATCACATCGTTAAAACTTAAGTAGTTCAATCATATTGAAGAAATAAATAAACTAGAATTAATTGATATTGCTTTAGAGTTGCGAGGAGGGAGTGAAAGAACTCCAACTAAAAGCTCAAGATTTTGAGGGAATTCGTGTGATATGGGGTCGCTGTTACCTCCTTCACTCCGAAGTAGTGTTTTTCCAAGGATTAAAAACAAAACAAAAACAACAAAAAGACAGAAGGAAGAAGCAGAAGGCACGATCCGGCGATGGGGGAAGCCCCCTTCACCGCGACATTTGAGGGTACGTCCACGGGAACAGTCGCGGCGCAATGGCAGGCAACTTTAAGTTCCCCTCGGCCGTCTCCCATTCTCTTTACCAGACAGCCGGAGGACTGACTGACCTGATTCCTGCAATGTAATCAGTGTGAGGAAAAGTAAAACGCTGATCTGGTCGCCCAGTTCTCACGGACTCTTTGGCGTGCTCAATCCTAACAATTCACTGCATGTCAAAGATCCAGGGGGTTCGGAGATTCCAATGCCGCGAAAGCATTCAGGGCGCTCTGTGAGTCGCTATAGATCACGATCCGGTCTTCGAACCGGGCACGACGCAATACCTCTAGTACAGAGCGGTGTAGTGCCCGTGTAGCTAAAAGAGACTACTTAGGGCGATAATAGGGATCAAGAAAGCGCTGAACCCTGTCGCGGACTATAACGAGATCATGTTTCCAATGGGTCAGAATGCATTGAGAAGGGAGGGGTTCGGGGATGGAGGAGAGACTGTCTTCTTGAAGGCAAGCTAACTACCACCCTTTCCCTTAAAGGTTTCTTCCACAAGTTCTCTAAAGAATTATCAAAACATGCCATTACTTCAACCGGTGGGTATTCGTTAGGTCAATTGGACATTATATTTGCCTCATTTTACAATGAGAGAATTTAGATTTTAATAAGAAATGACCCGTATTTGGATTCTATCCGACGCCGAACCACACACAATGTGGCTTAACACCGAGTAAAGTCGAAGCGATGTTTCTATTTATCTACGCGGTTGCCCTCGCAAACAACCCCCACCGCAAATCTTTTACAGCAAAATCTAATGCACATAACAATCCTCAGCATCCTTACTTGGAATCCTTAACGATGTTCAACACAGTTTCGTTATCGAAAAGGAGGTCAGGATTCAGATCGTCAATTGCGGGAGTCGGAGAGCCGTAGTGAGGCAACAATTCGGGCAGCAAATGGGGGGCTTCGGTGGACCTGAAAATAAGGGAGTTCACTCGAGTGTAAATGGGGACACTTGAGGGAATTATCTTATCGGAACTCTTGAGTGGAGCCTATGCATGGGAGGGGGATTCGATCGCAGTTTTCTTCGCGACTTTTCTCACCTTGGACTGCGACAGCTGTCACCTCCCCGAGGAAATTAAGTCCAGACTAGAGACCAACTTCTAGACAATAGGGTACTAAAGTAGGCACACATTCTTACGTTCTGGTTAGAGCAAATGAATGGAGTAGATATTCAGAGAACACCCCCTCCCCCTCCACACACACAACTTTACCACAAAAAGTGCTCAGAGTGCATCAACACCCGGAATACCCGAATGGGATTCGCGACACACTCCACTCATTTCGGAGCTACACATTTCCGGAAGAGGTTTGGGGAATTTTTTTTTTTTTTTTTTTAATTAAGGGGCTATCTGGCGACTGCCGACTTAGGCATAAGTTGCCGTAAACAAACAGCCTAGTTCTAGGCTACTTTAAAAATTTGAACAGGAAACAACAATAAAAAGAAATAACAATAACAAAGCAATAACAAAAACAACAACAACAATTAAACCGGGTTAAATGAAAGGGAGAAGGCCTGCCTCCCCCCAAAAGTCAATAAGTCCACCAGTCAAAGTACATGCACTCATCCCGAGTACAAGGAACAGGCGGTAGCGACCCCGCCCATCCCGGTACCGGGACAGGTGTTGTGCGGGAAGATCACCCAGACTGGGACATTCGACAAGAATGTGCCGAACAGTCTGGGGGACGACGCAGTCGTTGCAATAGGGCGCAGGCGAGCGCTCCATCAAATAGCGATGCGTCACACGAGTGTGCCCGATTCGGAGACGACAGAAAGCAACCTGAAGCCGCCGCGGCATTGGGGGATAGGTCCAAGGGAACAGTCGCGGCACAATGGCACGCAACTTTAAGTTCCCTTCGACCGTCTCCCATCTTCTTTGCCAAGCAGTCCGAAGAGCTGCCCGTATTCCTGCCATGTAGTCAGTGTGAGGAAGAGCGAAACGCTGGTCCGGTCGCAGAGTCCTCGCGGACTCTTTGGCGCGCTCATTCCCCGCAATTCCTACATGTCCAGGAACCCAGCAGAAGATAATTTCGACATCTGCCGCGCTCGCCAAAACCGTGGCGTCACGGATTTCGCGAACCAGGGGATGCGGAGATTCCAATGCCCCGAGAGCACTCAGGGCGCTTTGTGAGTCGCTATAGATCACAATCCGATCTCCCAACCGGGCACGTCGCGTAATCTCCCGTACCGAGTGGTGTATTGCCACCAGCTCGGCCGTGAAGACAGACGCAGCGCCGGGTAGAGCCTCGCTGACTTCAAACAGAGGGGATACGGCGTGGAAGCCGACCCTCTCTTGGGACTTGGAGCCATCCGTATACACTGGCACGGTACCAGCGTGACACGATGTGTGCTCCAAAAAGGTCGAACGCAATACTCCCGGCGCAGTACAAGCTTTGGGAGCAGAGGCGTGGCGACAAATAGCCAAATGTGGTACCCTCCAGGGTGGCGTCCTGGGCAGAACCAGGGGCGCCACCGGCCCGAGAGCTATATCTACCTCTCGAAGGAGTTTCCTGGCCCTAAACCCAAAGGGCTTAGGGTATGACTGGCGTCTCTCGGCGGCATAGGCACCATCGAGATCAGCTGCGGAAGCAGTGAGAGCTATTGGCGACTGAGGGATGAGCCGGGCTCGACCGTACAGGCGAGTGATGCACTGCACGCGGCGCAGAGCGAGTGGCATCTCCCCAGCATCGACCAACAGGCTCTCAATGGGGGAATTGCGGAAGGCACCGGTAGCAAGGCGAAGGCCGGTGTGGTGGATCGAATCCACCTTCCGCAATACACGCTCGGCTGCGGATGCATAAAACTCGCATCCGTAGTCGAGCTTCGAGCGAACAAAGGATCGATAAAAAAGTAAGGCAGTAGCCCTATCAGCGCCCCAAGCGCTGAACTTCACGGAACGGAGAATGTCCATGGCGCGGGTACAAGAGACCCTAAGGCTGCGAATATGAGCCTCCCAGGTGAGGCGTCGGTCGAATACAAGACCAAGGAAACGGTGCGACTCAACCACATCCAGGCGCACCCCATTAAGAAACAAATCTGGGTCGGGGTGAAGCCGTGGATGGCGGCAGAAGTGCACCACCTTAGTCTTGGCCAAAGAAAACCGAAACCTGTGCGCTTCGGCATAGCGAGAGACGCGGTTCAATGCCTGTTGGAGTCGACGCTCCAGAGTTGGCATCTGGGCCGCGCCAAAAGAGATCGAAAGGTCGTCCAAGTAGAGCGTAGCGAGGGCAAAGAGTGTAACACTGAGGACACTTCCCTGCGGGACACCCTCTTCCTGCTCCTTTGGGCCGGAGAGGACTCCCCCCACCCGTACGCGGAATCGACGATCTCGCAAAAATTCAGATATAAACATTGGGAGGCGTCCCCTCACCCCCATCGTGTGGAGAGTCTCCATGATACCTTATCGCCATGCGGTATCATATAGGCCTTCTCAAGATCAAAAAACACCGTGGCGTAGTGCTGTCTAGGAAGGAAAGCCTCGCAGACGGCATTTTCCAGTCGGAGCAGAGCATCCGACATGGAGTGGAACTTGCGGTAGCCGCACTGCAGAAGACAGATGGCCTCCGCTGTCCAGGAAATATGCTAGTCTAACATTTACCAATTTCTCCATCAACTTGCACTTGCAAGAGGTTAGAGAGATTGGGCGGAAACCGGTCGGAGTAGAGTGATCTCTCCCCGGTTTGCGAAAGGCGAGCACAGTAGCGATTCGCCAGGAATCTGGAAGAAGACCCTCCACCCAGATCCTGTTGAACAAATCTAACAGAAAGGCCATGCCTCGCTCACCCAGGTGTCGAAGCATGGCGTACGGGACATCGTCCGGACCATACGCGGTGTCCGCGCACGAAGCGAGAGCGGAGCGCAACTCACTCACAGTAAACTTGTCGTTGGAGGGTTCTCCGCCTCTGGAGGTAAAGTCCAGCCGGCGGCCTTCCGCGACATCACGACGTGCATTGAATGCTGGCGGAGCACTATTGAATGCTGACGGAGCAGCATTACGGCTAGAGAATGCGGAAAAAGCGGTCGCGAAGGATTCCGCCACGGACGCGGGGTCCGAGATTGCGGTCCCATTCTCCTGGAGAACAGAAGGGGGGGTCTTGCGAGAACTTGCCCCGAATCCTTTTGACTCGCTTCCACACCTCAGCTAAAGGGGTCTTCCCGTTAAGTGAAGACACGTATGCCCGCCAAGAAGAGCGGCGGGCGTGTTTCGAAATATACCGGAACCTAGCCCTAGCCCGACGAAATTCAGCGACAGTGAAATCGTTCGGGCGGCGCTTATAGCGCATGTAGGCATAACGCTTCTGTTTGAGGGCCGTCTAACACTCGGCCGACCACCATGGGAGTGGTCGGCGTGCAAAACGTCCAGACGTCCTAGGAATAGTAGTCAGGCCCACGGCGATGAGGTTGCCGGAGAAGAACTCAACGGCCTCATCTACCGACCTAAACTCCTCGACTGAGATAGAGAATTCAGTCATTTTCTGAAATGCAGACCACCGCGCCCGCGCCCAGCACCACCGAAGTGGGCTCTCAGGCGGCAGTTGCCCTGAAAATGATATTTGAATGGGAAAGTGATCACTACCATGGAGGTCATCGACCACCCCCCAATCAAAATCAGGCTGTGCATCCGAAGAGCACAAAGATAGGTCAAGGCAAGAAAATGAAGCGGTTCTCGGACAGTGATGCGTAAACTCATCCACGTTTAGGACACCCATCTCAAGCTCTTGATCAGATCGGCAAGGACTTGTCCCCTGGGATTTATGGAGTAATCTCCCCAGAGAGGATGCCTGCCGTTCAGATCTCCAAGCAAGAGATATGGCCTCGGAAACCGTGCCACGACGCAGCGGAAGTCCCCCGCGTCGAAGTCAGCTGACGGTGGAATGTACGCAGAAATCAGAGTATACCTCCTATTCAGGTGCAGCTGCACAGCCACTGCCTGAAACGACGTATCTAAAGAGAAAGGAAGAACGGAGACATCATGCCGGGTGTAAACCGCGCATCCCCCAGCCCGGCCATCCCGCGGTGGTGGGGTCGCAAGACCCTTAAACCCCGGGAGGGCAGGCAGGGGGCATGCGCCTAGCATGGTCTCCTGCAAAAAAAAAAAACTAACGGGGAACGGGACGAGACGAACCTCCGCAGCTTCTCCCAGTTGGCCCGGAGTCCAAGGCAATTCCATTGAAGGAATATGCCCTCCAGGCCTAGCTCGGAGGAGACGCGGAGGCCCTCCCCGAATTCAAGACCCTCACGGGAATGGCCGTACGCTTCCCGGGGGCAGAACCCCGGTGGCTGTTGGTCGGACAAAGCGCTGTCGCCTTCGAGGACTTATTGGGGGAGGTTGGGCTCGCCATGCGAGTCTTTTCCTCCCTCCGCCTCGAAACCTTAGGCGGGCGTTGCGGCTTCGGAGGCGGGGAGCCCTATTTTTGAGGAACCACAGTCTCCGAGCCACTCGATCCTTCTCGGGGCGTTGGCGAAGGGGCCGAAGCTCCTTTGTTGCTGTCCTCCTTTGGGGGAACAGCTTTAGGAACCCCGGAAGATGGCCTAGCGACCATCTTCAGGGGTGTTGCCTCCTGGGAGTCTAACGACTCGGTGGAGGCGCGTGGCCGTTTCGCCTTACGGGAAACGGTCACGCTGGGGAAAGAGGGGGGAGCCCTGGTTTTAGCCGGGACAGGGTATGAACCCTTTTTGCCGCCAGCTTTACAAGGGGAGCGCCCGGGTTGGATACAGCCCACAGAAGGGCTCCGAATGGGCGCGGAAACAACCGTGCTCGTTGGCTTGGATGGGCCACGAGCAGAGGGTGCCTTCTAACTATTGAGGCATATGACGTCCCACGCAGAGCCGGACGCGCCAGGACCAAGTCCTTTGCCTCGCCGAATGAGAGTCGATCCTGGGCCTGAACGGCTAGGATTTCTTTCTCAAGGAGATATGCACCACATTGCTTCGAAGAAGCAGGGTGCGGCTCTCCGCAATTGACACACTTGGCCACACACGATTTGGACTTATCGTGTGCGACCTTGGAGCAATTTAAACAAACTTCGGGTGACCCCGACTTTGCACGTCTACATGAGCGATTCGTATGGCCGAAGCGGTGACAGTAATAGCACCGCCGCGGCAGTGGCACGAATGCCTTCACGCGGTAGCGGTACCAACCGGCACACACCGACTCAGGGAGCTTGTTACAGTCGAACGTGACGAAGAGTGTAGGGGTGGGTCTCGAGGCCCTCCCTGTTTTCTCATCACACGTTCGACCTTGACCGCCCCATGGTCGGCCAGCTCTAGGGTGATGTCCTCAATGGAGTAGTCAACGAGTCCCCTCGCATAAACTACTCCTTTCACAAAGTTCATGGTAGAGTGCGGCGTCACACTCACCGGGGTGCCATGAAGTGTCCGAAGAGCACTTATCTTGGCCGCCTCGGCGGGATTCACCGCATTCGCCAGAAGGCTCCCGTCCGAGAAACGGGTTACCTTCGGCTCTCTACCAATTGCACTAGCTAATCCTCTCCTCTGATGGACCATGTTGCCCTTGGACAACATGCTGCCATCAGTGGAGAGAATAACGAGGAAGCGTTTGAAGCCAGCGGGCTCGAAAACGCCAGGTAACCTCTGAATGAGGGGCCCCGATGTCATCGAGGCTCCGCCCTGTGCAATTTGGTCTTTGTCATCGTCAGGAGCTCCGTACCCGGGGGGGCAGAGGGGCCGGATGTGCCGTTCTTGGCTTGGTCGCTTGCCAAAGTGGCAGCAGACCCATCCGTCCCCGCAGCCCCCGCGGATGGAGAGGAGCCCCGAGTCTTCTTCGTCCTTTTCTTTTTCGGAGAGGAGGGCGGGAAATGAACCCGCTTCTCACCCCCGCCGGTAGAAGCCCCCATGCCAGATGGACCGGCCTCAGCCAGGTCCTTCTCCGAAATGGAGAAGGTCTTAGTGGTCGAAAGGGCATCATCCGGAGGAGATCCCTCCCCTCCTTGTACTGCCTGAGAATCCCTAGCCGTTTGATGAGGACCTTGCATCGGGGCGGATTCGGGTTCGGTGCTTGGCGCCGAGCCCGGATTCCCCCCCATGGAAGGCCCTACCGTCTGAGGCTGGTTTTCCTCAAGGACCATGTCTATCACAGGAGGGGCCTCCAGTTGGCCATCCCCTTCCAGGACATCGCAGGTCCCCTTGGCAGCGTCATAAGTCTTTAGTGGGGAGGCACAGGCCTCGACCACGGCAAGGTTTAATATTTTTGCCAGCAGGTCTTTTGAGGGAAGCGACCGAAGGGGCCTGGCTTCCCTCTCCCCCCTAAGGGGGTTTGCCCTACCGAGCCGCTTGCACGAGGGGCGGTCGGCAATGGGCTGCCTGCTGGCTTTCTTAGCAGTCCCCTTAGAAAGCAAAGGAGGGACTGCCACTGGAGATAGGGAGGTGCCCGAAAGCACCTCCAGAGAAGGGGGTGAGGGGGAGTCCCCTACACCCGTAGGCGTAGGAGAGGAGTAAGCCTCCTCTCCGGTTAAAGAGGTATGGAGGGTCCCTTGCGCAAGCACAGGGGGGGGGGGACCTCCATCTTTTCTGTGAAGCTGCACGAGGGCGCCTCCGTTGTTTTAGGGGGAATTAAGGGGAGATGTGTTTTTTTTTTCATCATTGGGCATGGTGACCCTCTTTGTTTTACGGGACGCAATCGCTCACCACCTCTTGCAGTAGCCCGCACTGCAAGAGGTGCTTACAGGCCCGGCAGAGCCAGGCGCCGCCATTTGGGACCACCCCTCCCGCCTGGTGGCCTGGCAGTCCTTCGGCATGGCGGCTCCACCTTGAACACGGCGTAAAAAAGATAGATTTTGAAGAGGAGAGGAAAAGGGATGTGAGGAAGGTATGGGTGGGGATGAAGCAGGTTGTTAAAAAAACCCCATCCCGAACCGGAGCTCAGGGGTTAGGGAACAATGTACCCTCCCCCCTCAGCCCCGATCCGGGGTGGTTGGCTTGAGAAGAAGGTCAGCATCTACCCTGTGAAATTAGAGGCTGACCAGAGAAAGTTGTGGGAGAGGTTGTATGAAAAGCGACGAGGTAGGGGAGAAATCGGGCTATCTGAAGGAAGGAAGAGAGGCTAAGCTGGGGCCGGACGGAGCGCTGGATCCCGTCAGCACGGCGGCCAGGATGGCAAATCGCCGCGCCCCTTACGGGGAGGTTTGGGGGAAGCAGCATCCAAGGATAGTGCCCTATATCTGGACTTAGTCGCCTCTTCGGCACGTAGCGAAAGTCGCTATATGTGCATTCTCGAGCCCTACCTAAAAACGTAAAAATAGCTCAAGAAACAATAAAAACGCATCCTAAGGACTCTGGGACCTTCGAGTTGCAAGATTACGAGTGAAGGATTCCTAATAAAAGATCGCTGAATTCTTTAAAAACCGACAGGACATTCCTCTTGGCCTCGTGTGCAATTCGTTCACGTCCATCCCTGGCTTCTTTCCGAGTTTCCCTTGCAGTGATTCTCGGGGATATAATGACCGGACGGGCATGAACTTACCCAATCCCAGGAAGGACTTGGATGGAAGATGAGGCAAATGCCACTTACCGCTTCTCGACGACGCTTCTGACGTGCTCCTTGAGGGCTGGGATGCAGTGGGAGATGGCGACCATAATGGCGGCCACGAGAGCGAGGAGCTGAATGCGCAGGGTGTGACCGAGACCGTACTCGCTGCCGGCCGCCACGTTCTGAAAGGGAGAGACCCCACCGGGGGCTCAATTAAAATAATTCCCCAAACCCCTGATGACAGACGGGAGGGAGGGAGACCATTTGAAGGGCTAGGTCGATTGCCCTTAGGGGGATCATAAGGGAGAGATCAGGAAAGTTATTAAAATGAGTGTGTCTAATTCCTTTTTCCCCTCTCTTAATACCGAAAGCCAACGGGTACATCTACCCTATATGATGGGAAGGGTGTACTATTATTATTATTGCCTTAAAATAAAGCAAAAAAATATCGAGGGCATCACTGCAATAAAGTTGGTGGTAAGTAGTGGTTAGCAGAGTGGTAGAGTTAGGAGAAGTGAAAATGCGTGGTCTACATGGTTTGACTAGTCTTAGAGAATAAACTAATCGTGGCGCGCAACTCTCCAGAACATGCTGGGGATATCAACAGCAACCGCTTTCACAGGGTGGTCGAAGCGCATCACTGCCAAAACAAAAAAACAACCCCTTTTATGCATAATCAAGCATGAGGCCACTCATCAGTTTGCCCACGCCACATCGGCCCTTCCATGGCGATGGGGTGCTAAATACTGTAGCATCTGGTACCTGGGCAGAAGGCCCCAAGCATAACCGCCCACAACCCCTCTTCCGTTTTCACATCCATCAAACATTGTATCAACCAATCAGCCTTGTAATTTCCCTTTTTTTAACATATACACTACCCCTGCCCCGTTTCCCCCATCTTATATTCCACTGACCTATTCGGTTCACACATTGACGAGGATTAACTGGGTGTACAAGGAGCGAAACAGTCGCCCTGCCCTTTACCCATCAATCACAACCACTGGGTATCGCGACGGAGACCCCCCCCAACCCCCCAAAACAAATGAGGTTCGAAAAACCGAGTCGTCCCTCAACGATGCTTACCTGAATATTGAAGAGGATTCTCAGGGTGTCGAGAACCACGTCGTCGTGTCTGATTTCGGTGAGGAAGAGCATGAGTGTGGTGTAGAGGGACTCGACGTTGTCGAGCGCGTTATTCCCGAAGTCGCAGTTCTCTTGGATCGAGAGCAGGAACTCGTTGCCGGATTTCTTCCAGAAGTTCACATCTGGCGGCACCGTCTTCCCCGTGTCCAGTTTCAACAGAGCCATGTCGATTCTGAAACGAACCCCCCCGGGGGTTTAAGGGCGGGAACCAGCAGCTCTCGTTAGGCACTGGATCTCCACGCCTCGGTACCGGGTTCGATTCTCGGCGAGAGTACAAAACATTTCGGTGCTCACAAGGGACAATCGCCAATAAGGAGGTGAGTCTGAGGCAGACGCCCAGACAACTCTGGCCACATACGTCATCACACATAGTTAATCACAACAGCGTTTGTCTTCTTATATTGGCACACACAACATATTATGCTTGCGCCCGGAAACCTACCGAAAGGGTTTTCATATCCACACTCCCCTGGCGAGAACGGGTGGCAATTCCTTGCGCCACAAAAGGTTCGCTGCGTGGTGTCAAAACACACTACTACCGCTCTCTCTGCACCTTCTACTCCAACATAATCCCTCCCACCCTGGTGCCCAGGGGCTCACCAACGAAAGTCATTCCGATCTTAATGTAAATTTTATTATCAAGCCGAACGCCAAAGGGATTCAATTCGCACTTTTGACTGCAGAGGTTCGGCATTCTGTCTTTGGAGACTTCTAACGCCCACCCCTACAGCATTTCGGCCGTGTCATGAGTTTGGCTGTAGCCATCTTTCTATACCCCATTTTTCCACTGCTACTACTTTAGTTGTTTTTTTCTCATGTTCATTTACATTTTGCTTTCTCATTCTTTCCAAAGCTTGGATTTACCTAAACTTAGTTTTTAAAAAAACTAACACAGAGATTAACAGCAAATTGTCCTACTTAACCCGAAACGATTTTAGAATACTTTTTCTCTTCAAGGGCACACCCGCCGAAATGACCACTTCCCTATTTTTAGGTCAAGTAAATAAGAAAAAAAAACAACGCCAGCAACACCATACAACATCCCTATTATGGGCTATGTTTAAATAATGGAGCAGAGCAAAAACAAGGCCAACAACCCGGAACAGAGAACGAAAAAAACAAAGACAAAAAAACAACAAGAAACAAGACAAGAATACACGGTCCAGGTAAGAGAGAGGCCCCGGCGAGGAAGCATACAACTATCAACACGTTAAATAAAATGGTACAGTTCAGAGTTAGGGGTGGACGAACCCGTCCCGGGAGCAAGGTAAAAGCGCAGCGACATGAGGAAACGTGCGCAAAGATCCCCAGGACTGGAACACTCTACAAGAATCTAAAGAAAAATCTGGGACACAACGCAGTCGACAAAGTGAGATGCAGGCGAGCGCTTCCAAGAGAGTGCCCGATTCGAAGACGACAGAAAGCGACCTGAAGCCGCAGAGGTATTGGCGGGGGAGGGGGGGGGGGGGTACGTACACGGGAACAATTGGGGTACGATTGTTCTTCGACAAGCAGCCCTGACTCCTACCGTGGATTTAGTGTGAGGTAGATGGAAACGCTGGTGTGGTCGCTCACTCCTCGCAGAGTTTGGCGCCCTCATTTCTCGCAATCCTTATATGCCGAGAACAGCCTCGCTCACCAAGGTGTCGAAACGCATGAAGCGAGAGCGGAACTCAACTCACTCAACGTAAACCTACCGTTGAAGAGTTCTCCGCCTCTGTAGCCAAAGTCCAGTCGGCGGCCTACACAGCAACATCACGACGTGAATTGAATGCTAGCAGAATGTAGAGAAAGCGGTCGCGAAGGAATCCGCCACGAACAAGGTGTCAGCGATTGCGGTCCCATTCTCCTGAAGAATGGGAGGGCGTCCTGTGAGAACTTTTCCCGAATCCTTTTGACTCTCTTCCACACCTCAGCAAGAGGGTCCTTCGCGTTTCATGGACGTATGCCGCCAGAAAGATCGTCGTGCGTGCTTCGAAACATACCGTAACCTAGAACTAGATCGACGAAATTCACTGACAGTGAAATTGTCCGGGTGACGCTGATTCCACATGTATGAATATTGATTCTGTCCGAGGGCCGTTCCACACTCAGCCGATCTTTAAGGAAGCGAACGACGTGCAAAATGACCAGACGTTCTTGGAATAGTAGTTAGGCCCCCGACGATGAAGTGTGGGAGAAGAACTAAATAGCTTCATCCACCCACCCGAAATCCTCGACTAGAACTGAGAAATCAGTAATTTCCTGAAACGCGGAAGACCACGCCTGCTCTAAGTGGCAGTGGCCCCCCAAAATGATAGTTGAATAAGAAAGTGATCACTAACATGGAGGTCATCGACCACCTCCTACCCAAAATCAGGCTGTGCATCCGGAGAGCAGAGGGAGAGAACGAGGCAGGAAAATGAAGCGGTTCTCGGGTAATGATGCTAAAAAGACATCCACATTTAGGAGACCTATTTCCAGTTAATCGATCAGGTTGGCAAGGACCTGTCCCATGGGATTGATCGTGTAATACCCGAGAAGGGGTGTACCGTTCAAATACCCAAGCACAAGAAAGAACCTCCGCAACCGTGCAATGACGCGGCGGAAATCCCCCTAGTCGAGGTCGGCTGACGGTCAAATGCACGCAGAAATTACAGTATACCTATCCAGGTTTAGCTGCACTATCACTGCCTGAAAGGAAGTATTGATAGCAAATATAAGAACGGAAACATCATGCCGAGTGTACATCGTGCATCCTTATGCTCGGCCCCATCCCATGGTGGTGGAGTCACGAAGCCCTTTTGCCCCTGGAGGGTAGGATCGTGGGTTGTGGGCACGCGCCCGACATGGTGTCCTGCAAAAAAATTGCCAACGGGAAGAGGGATGAGACGAGCCTCCGCAGCTCCTCTCAATTGGCCCGGAGTCCACGTCAATTCCATTGAAGGAATGTACCTTCCAGACCTAGCTCGGAGGAGACGCGGGGGCCCTCCTCGAATTGAAGACCCTCACGGGAATGGCCGTACGCTCCCCGGAGGCAGAGCTCCGGGCGCTGTTGGCTGAACAAGGCGCGGTCACCTTCGAGGACATATCAGGGAAGGTTGGGCTCGCTATGCAAGTCTTTCCTTCCCTTCCTCTCGAAACCTTTGGTGGGTGGGGCGGCTTCGGAGGTAGGGATCTCTCTTTTTGAGGATCGTGCCTTTCTCAGTTGCCCAGTCCAGCCTTTTTCTGCTTTTCTTCTTAGGAGAGGTGGGTGGGGACTGAACACGCTTGTCTCCTCCCCCGGAACGGGGAGCGGGAAGAGCCAGACGGACCAGCCTCGGCCAGATCTTTCTCCGAGATGGAAAAGATCTTCGCCGTCAAGGGGATCCAACCTCTCCTTGTAAGTCTTCGGGAGCCCGTGCTGCCTGAAGAGGACCTTGCAGAGGGGCGGACTGAGGTTCGGGGTCCGTCACCTAGCCAAGGTTCATCCCCTTGGAAAACCCTGCTATCTGGGTCGGAGTCACCTCCGGGACTATCTCCACTTCAGGGGGCGGCCTCTAACTGGCCATCCCCCTCAGGTGTCAGGTATCTCGACCGGGGACTCAAAAGGCATATGGCCAGTTATGAACGTCACTCGGGTCGGCATGCCGACTTGCATTGGGAAGAAAAGGGAAGTGGGCATGCCGGCTCCCATTAATGTAACAAACATCGGATCGACGAGGTGTCTTTGTAATACCTAGGGAACGCCGCCGCCCCTTACCCCTTTATAAGAAAAAGGGTAAGGGGCGGCGGACAAAGGAGAAAGGCACCATAAGTCTGATGCCCGGTAACCACTGCGGATGTCCGCGGACCATGCAGGGCGTATCCCGGTGGCTCATTATCCTTTACCTCGTCCTTTCTTGGTTCAAGCCCGGTCCTTCGTACCGAATGCCGACTGCAGAGTTCCACCCCTTCTTGGCAACCAAAAGAAAAAAGGGAACAGGAGGGGATGTATTGGTAGCTGCCACTATTCCGCTGCGATTACACCGCAGTGGGGCAAACCAGGGCCAGTGCAGAAGAATCAGTCCTTCCCGCAGGAGAGGAGGAGAGGTGTCGCAGAGAGCGAGAAAGGTGTTAACAGAAGGCGGAAAGGAGACTAAGCTGGCGCCGGATGAGTGCCGTTAGCACGGCAGTCCTCCCCTTACGATGGCAGGAGAAGAAAGAGCGGACGAAAGGGTAGAGAAAGTGACGGAGTAAAAAGGGGTGGATGGAAGGACGAAGGCAGAGACTACTTGGGCTTTATTTCTTCTTAACATTTCCACTAGAGGGAGAAAGGAGTACCACCGTTACTGGGGCCGTGCGTAGAACACACACAAAAAAGAAAGATGGACCTAGTAGAAGGATTAAAGGGAGGGCAGAGTGGAAGTATGTTCAAAACCATATTCTCCAACAGGGGCCAAGAGTTAAGGGGGTGAACTCTTCCTCTCGCTCAGGATCAGGGAATGAGTAGATGAGTGTTGGTCGGCGACTAGCCTGCAAAATTAGTCGCCGTCCATGAAGGATAGGACTTTTCAAGTGGCGAAAAAGGGATCTAGTGGAAATGTCTAGAAGAAATAAAGCCCAAGTAGTCTCTGCCTTCGTCCTTCCATCCACCCCTTTTTACTCCGTATGAAAGTGCCGGGGCATTGAGGGATGAAGAGTGCGCCGCTCCTCCAGGCACCAGGTGTAACAGTCTGCCTTGGGCTCCTCCTTGCGGGTGTGAAAAGGGAAACCAATTGGGTGCAAAAAATCAACAGACGCATACTTAAGTTTTATATTTTTTTTCTAGGTTGACCTTGTGTTGGAGAGGTCACGAATATGTATTGAACTTTGTCTCGTTCCCGGTGGCAGATATTTGCATTATTCAGGTCAATAGAGCATTTGTGTGTTTAATTTTGGGGTGGTGATGGCACCGGAACCTTGCTAGAGCGATCCATTTGTTTTATGGAAAGAATGGTTCTTCTGGATTGATATCCGATGGAATGGTGTTGAGGTGATTTGGACTAATCGATTGGGTGCCTTTCTGGGTTTTGTGTGTGTGTGTGAGTGGATTGTTGTATGGGTAATGGCAGCCTGGTTACGGGGAGGTGGGATTCTTTGGAGGATCTCTATATATTATGCTCTTGGAATTTGGCGCAGGTTTCTTAGAGGACGGTAAGGGTTTTGTGTGTGATGGCTCACCTTCCGCGCACTATGGTCAACCAACGGACACCCAAAGGCAAGCATACTTCCCAGCTCTCGAGGAGACGAGCGCTACCGATAAACTATCAGAAAACTAAGTGGGTAGTGCCATGACTCGGATACTAACTTCACATTCCATTCATCATGTTATCAGCATCCCAGTGTGTTGGCATACGCCAGTAACAAGGGATAGAAAAAAGTCAAATAAAACCTGTATACCACCATTCTTAATTTCACGTGTGCTTGTTTCACTTCCCTACATCTTAAATAAGTCAAAACAACTTCCATAAAAAACAACAGTGTCATATCGTAGTCTCCTTTATCTAATGCACATTCCACTCCTTCCAAGGTTATTCTTGCACATTCTCACATTCTAGAACCATCCATTAGTGTCTCCAAACTACGAACCAGCGAAAGAGGGCGACTTCAACGCCTATGACCCAACTTATTTAGAACCTCATGACAGAGGTACAAGAGCCGGCAGAATTACAGAACACTAAAGCAACCTATTTGTCCTGAACATTTCGGCGGAAACCGTTCAACACATACTCTCAGAACATAACCCCCTCTTCACCAAACCTAGCCACCAAAAAAAATCTGGAAACCCCACACCGCACTAACCTTAAACCATCTCCCAATCATCACAAAAATACAACCGAGCTGGCTTGGACCATATCACTAACTATATCAAACAAAAGCGACAAGACTACTTAGTTGCACAGTTCAGCGACAAAAACAAAACCTCCACACACTTTGCCAGCATGCTTTCAACATAAAGCGACAAATACATTGTAAAGGGAAACCTAAAACTAACCCAAATTTCTCCCCAGAAAACAGAAAGCTCATAAAAAAAGAGACAACCAATGAAAACAACAAAAACATTAAAAATATAACGTGCAACATTCAAACACGGATTTAGCACCAACAAAAGTGACACTGGCAAGCTTTCCTTGACACACTAAACCACAAAACAATAAATTCGGGAAAACTATCAGAAGAATTACCAACTCTAAAAACGGAGAACAGGAAACGATGGAAGCCATCTACTAGAATGCAAACAGTCATCTTTGGCAAGCAGGCAAGCCCACTTATTACAACACGACAAAATTAGTAACAGAACACCTGATATCTCTCAGAGAGCAACAAACAAACACCTACACTCTCGCTATAGATGAAGAGATGGCCACACAATTCATCAGAGCAAACGTATTCCAGGCTATTAGGCAGCCAAAATGCTCTCCAGTCTCTGGCCTCGGTAAAATATGAAATATTAACCTAAAACATCTAGGTCCAAGAGGCATCGGCGCCCTCACACCAATCAACCGCATGATCCTCTTTAAAATGATGAAACATCTAGCCCTAAAAAAAAATTAACAAGAAATCCGACATTTGCACTTAAAATGCACTGTACTTACTAATATCAACCAGCTCATATGTACAAGATAACTTTAATCAACTCACACCACCACACAAGAGGGTAATAGCAGAAATAAACAAAGGAAGCTTTCGGCACACTACCTAGCTAGATCTTCAGAAAAATACTAAGCATCCCATGTTACTAACTAGAATAACTTGCTAACCAAAATTCTCAATGGCCGACATGCACAATAGACCACGGCACGCTATCACAAACGCAATGGAGTACCACATGGATAACATCTCCCTATTCTTTTCATCCTTTTCTCCCATGACCCTTTCCCCCACATCTCAACATCAGACTCTACACCTATGCAGATGGCATCACTATTTTATTGCACAAGACCTAAACAACACTCAAGCAACTCGCGATCTATAGCACAAGATTCAAACGCTGGCTGCTTTGATGGCTTGGAGTAAATTATCTGTAGTGGATGAGGGTGGCCGTTCTTTTATTGTTTTTTTTTATTTTCCAGTAGAATTGTCTGTTTTGTCTTTGTGTATAAGGAAGTTAATGCTGGAATAGCTTTTATGAGGATGTTGTTTTGGGTCACTAGTGACTCGTGTGTGACGGTTGTGTGTGATGTGTAAAATTTCTTTAGGCTTCTCCAGAGTTGTGTCGAGTTTGTTTTGTGGTTTATTGTCATTTTTTTTTTTAAAGGGCTATCTGGCGACTGCCCACTTAGGCATAAGTCGCCGTAAACAAACAGGCTAGTTCTAGGCTACTTTAAGAAATTGAACAGGAAACAACAATAAAAAGAAATAACAATTAGGAAGCAATAACAAAACAATAACAAAAACAACTAAACCTAGTTAAATGAAAGGGAGAAGGCCAGCCTCCCCCAAAAAGTCAATAAGTCCACCAGTCAATGTGCACGCACCCGTCCAGAGTACAAAGGACAAGCGGTAGCGACCCCACCCATCCAGGTACCGGGACAGGTAACGTGCGCGAATATCACACAGACTGGGACATTCGACAAGAATGTGCCGAACAATCTGGGGGACGCCGCAGTCATCGCAATAGGGCGCAGGCGAGCGCTCCATCAAATAGCGATGCGTCACACGAGTGTGGCCGATTCGGAGACGACAGAAAACGACCTGAAGCCGTCGCGGCATTGGGGGATAGGTCCATGGGAACAGTCGCGGCGCAATGGCACGCAACTTTAAGTTCCCTTCGACCGTCTCCCATCTTCTTTGCCAAGCAGTCCGAAGAGCTGCAGTATTCCTGTCATGTAGTCGGTGTGAGGAAGAGCGAAACGCTGGTCCGGTCGCAGAGTCCTCGCGGACTCTTTGGCGCCCTCATTCCCAGTAATTCCTACATGTCCAGGAATCCAGCAGAAGATAATCTCGAAAACTGCCCGGCTCGCCAAAACCGTGGCGTCACGGATATCGCGAACCAGGGGATGCGGAGATTCCAATGCCCCGAGAGCACTCAGGGCGCTTTGTGAGTCGCTATAGATCACAATCCGGTCTCCGAACCGGGCACGTTGCGTAATCTTCCGTACCGAGTGGTGTATTGCCAACAGCTCGGCCGTGAAGACAGACGCAGCGCCTGGTAGAGCCCCGCTGACTTCAAACAGAGGGGATACGGCGTGGAAGCCAACCCCCTCTTGGGACTTGGAGCCATCCGTATACACTGGCACGGTTCCAGCGTGACACGATGTGTGCTTCCAAAAGGTCGAACGCAATACTCCCGGCGCCGTACAAGCTTTGGGAGCAGAGGCGTGGTGACAAATAGCCAAATGTGGTACCCTACAGGGTGGCGTCCTGGGCAGAACCAGGGGCGCCACCGGCCCGAGAGCTATATCTAGCTCTCGAAGGAGTTTCCTGGCCCTAAACCCAAAAGGCTTAGGGTATGACTGGCGTCTCTCGGCGGCATAGACACCATCGAGATCAGCTGCGGATGCAGTGAGAGCTGTTGGCAACTGAGGGAGGCGCCGGGCTCGCGCGTACAGGCGAGTGATGCACTGCACGCGGCGCAGAGCGTGGCATCTCCCCAGCATCAACCAGCAGGCTCTCAATGGGGAAAGTGCGGAAGGCACCGGTCGCAAGGCGAAGGCCGGTGTGGTGGATCGAATCACCTTCCGCAATAAACGCTCGGCTGCGGATGCATAAAACTCGCATCCGTAGTCGAGCTTCGAACGAACAAAGGATCGATAAATAAGTAGGGCAGTAGCCCTATCAGCGCCCAAAGCGCTGAACGTCACGGAACGGAGAATGTCCATGGCGCGGGTACAAGAGACCCTAAGGCTGCGAATATGAGCCTCCCAGGTGAGGCGTCGGTCAAATACGAGAACGAGGAAACGGTGCGATTCCACCACATCCAGGCGCACCCCATTAAGAAACAAATCTGGATCGGGGTGAAGCTGTGAATGACGGCAAAAGTGCACCACCTTAGTCTTGGCCAAAGGAAACCGAAACCTATGCACTTCGGCATAGCGAGAGACGCGGTTCAATGCCTGTTGGAGTCGACGCTCCAGATTTGGCATCTGAGCCGCGCCACAGGAGATCGAAAGGTCGTCCACGTAGAGCGTACCGAGAACATCTTCCTGCTGCTTTGGGCCGGAGAGGACGTTCCCCACCCGTACGCGGAATCGATGATCTCGCAAGAATTCAGATATAAACATTGGGAGGCGTCCCCTCGCCCCCATCGTGTCGCCATGCGGTATCATAGGCATTCTCCAGATCAAAAAACACCGTGGCGTAGTGCTGTCTACGAAGGAAAGCCTCGTAGACGGCATTTTCCAGTCGGAGCAAAGCATCCGACGTGGAGTGGAACTTGCAGAAGCCGCACTGTGCAGAAGACAGATGGCCTCCGCTGTCTAGGAAAAAGGCTAATCTAATATTTACCAATTTCTCCACCAACTTGCACACGCAAGAGGTTAGAGAGAGAGATTGGGCGGAAACCGGCCGGAGTAGAGTGATCTCTCCCTGGTTTGCGAAAGGCGAGCACAGTAGCGATTCGCCAGGAGTCTGGGAGAAGACCCTCCACCCAGATCCTGTTCAACAAATCTAACAGAAAGGCCATGACTCGCTCACCCACCTAGGTGTCGAAGCATGGCGTACGGGACATCGTCTGGACCATGGGCGGTGTCCGCGCACGAAGCGAGACCGGAGCGCAACTCACTCACAGTAAACTTGTCGTTGAAGGGTTCTCCGCCTCTAGAGGTAAAGTCCAGTCAGCGGCCTTCCGCGACATGACGACGTGCATTCAATGCTGGCGGAGCAGCATCCCGGCTAGAGAAGGCGGAAAAGACAGTCGCTAAGGATTCCGCCACGGACGCGGGGTCCGAGATTACGGTCCCATTCTCCTGGAGAACGGGAGGGGGGTGCTGCGAGAACTTGCCCAGAATCCTTTTGACTCACCTCCACACCTCTGCTAAAGGGGTCTTTACCGTTAAGTGAAGACACGATTGCCCGCCAAGAAGAGCGACGGGCGTGCTTCGAAATATACCGGAACCTAGCCCTAGCTCGACGAAATTCAGCGACAGTGAAATCGTTCGGGCGGCGATTATAGCGCATGTAGGCATAACGGTTCTGTTAGAGGGCCGTTTCACACTCGGCCGACCACCATGGGAGTGAGCGGCGTGCAAAACGGCCAGACGTCCTAGGAATAGTAGTCAGGCCCACGGCGATGAGGTTGCTGGAGAAGAACTCAACGGCCTCATCTACCGACCTAAACTCCTCGACTGAGATTGAGAATTCAGTCATTTCCTGAAATGCAGGCCACCGCGCCCGCGCCAAGCACCACCGAGGTGGCCTCTCAGGCGGCAGTTGCCCTGAAAATGATATTTGAATGGGAAAGTGATCACTAACATGGAGGTCATCGACCACCCCGAATCAAAATCAGGCTGTGCATCCGAAGAGCAAAAAGATAGGTCAAGGCAAGAAAATGAAGCGGTTCTCGGAACGTGATGCGTAAACTCATCCACGTTTAGGACACCCATCTCAAGCTCTTCGATCAGATCGGCAAGGACTTGACCCCTGGGATTTATGGAGCAAGAGAAAGAGCCTCGGCAACTGTGCCACAAAGCGGCGCAAGTCCTCCGCGTTCAAGTCGGATGACGATGGAATGTACGCAGAAATGATAGTATACCTCCTATTCAGGTGCAGCTGCACAGCCACTGCCTGAAACGAGGTATCTAAAGAGAAAGGAAGAACGGAGACATCCCCCAACCCGGCCATCCCGCGGTGGTGGGGTCGCAAGACCCTTATACCCCGGGAGGGCCGGCAGGAGGGACGCGCCTAGCATGGTCTCCTGTAAAAAGATAGTTAACGGGAAACGGGACGAGACGAGCCTCCGCAGCTCCTCCCAGTTGGCCCGGAGTCCACGGCAATTCCATTGAAGGAATATGCCCTCCATGCCTAGCTCTGAGGAGACGGGGGGGCCATCTTCGAACTGATGACCCTCACGGAAATGGCCGTACGCTTCTCGGGGGCAGAACCCCGGGCGCTGTTGGCCGGACAAAGCGCTGTAGCCTTCGAGGGCTTATTGGGGGAGGGTGGGCTCGCCATGCGAGTCCACGGCAATTTCATTCAAGGAATATGCCCGCCAGGCCTAGCTCTGAGGAGACGCGGGGGCCCTCCTCGAACAGAAGACCCTCACGGAAATGGCCGTACGCTTCCCGGAGGCAGAACCCCTGGCACTGTCGCCTTCGAGGACTTATTGGGGGAGGTTGGGCTCAAAATGCGAGTCTTTTCCTGCCCCCGCCTCGAAATTTTAGGCGGGCATTGCGGCTTCGGAGGCGGGAGTCCATCTTTTCGAGGAACCACCGTCTCCGAGCCACTCGCTCCACCACTAGGCGTGGGAGATAGAGCCGAAGCTCCTTTGTTGCTGTCCTCCTTACGGGGGATAGCTGTAGGAACCCCTGAAGATGGCCTAGCGACCAACTTCAGGGGTGTTGCCTCCTGTGAGTCTAACGACTCGGTCGAGGCGCGTGGCCGTTTCGCCTTACGGGAAACGGTCACCCTGGGGGAAGAGGGGGGAGCCCCGGTTTTAGCCGGGGCTGAGTCTGAACCCTTTTTGCCGCCAGCTTTATCAGGGCAGCGCCCGGGTTGAGTAGAGCCCGCAGAAGGGCTCCGAATGGGCGCGGAAACAACCGTGCTCGTTGCCCTAGATGGGCCAGGAGCAGAGGGTGCCTTTCTAACTATTGAGGCATATGACGTCCCAGGAAGAGCCGGGCGCGCCAGGACCAAGTCCTTAGCCTCGCGGAATGAGTCGATCCTGGGCCTGAACGGCCAGGATTTCTTTCTCAAGGAGATATGCACCACATTGCTTCGAAGAAGCGGGGTGCGGCTCTCCGCAATTGACACATTTGGCCACACACGATTTAGACTTATCGTGTGTGGCCTTGGAGCAATTTACACAGACTTCGGGTGACCCCGACTTTGCACGTCTACAAGAACGATTCGTATGGCCGAAGCGGTGACAGTAATAGCACCGCCACGGCAGTGACAGGAATGCCTTCACGCGGTAGCGGTACCAACCGGCACGCACCGACTCAGGGAGCTTGTCCCAGTCGAACGTGATGAAGAGTGTAAGGGTGGGTCTCGAGGCCCCTCCCTGTTTTCTCATCACACGTTCGACCTTGACCACCCCATGGTCGGCCAGCTCTAAGGTGATGTCCTCTATGGAGTAGTCAACAATTTCCCTCGCATAAACTACTCCTTTCACAAAGTTCATGGTAGAGTGCGGCGTCACACTCACCGGGGTGCCATGAAGTGTCCGAAGAACACTTATCTTGGCCGCTTCGGCGAGATTCGCCGCATTCGCCAGAAGGCTCCCGTCCGAGAAACGTGTCACCTTCGGCTCTCTACCAATTGCATTAGGTAATCCTCTCTTCTGATGGATCATGTTGCCCTTGGCCAACATGCTGCCATTAGTGGAGCGAATAACGAGGAAGCGTTTGAAGCCAGCGGGCTCGAAAACGCCAGGTAACCTCTGAATGAGGGGCCACGATTTTATCGAGGCTCCGCCCTGTGCACTTTTGGTCTTTGTCATAGTCAGGGGATTCCGCATCCGGGAAGGAGGGGGGGGCAGAGTGGCCGGATGTGCCGATCTTGGCTTGGTCGCTTACCGTAGCAGCAGACCCATCCGTCTCCGCAGATGGAGAGGAGCCTCGAGTCTTCTTTGTCTTTTTCTTGTTCTTTTTCGGAGAGGAGGGCGGGGAATGAACCCGCTTCTCACCTCCGCCGGAAGGAGCCCCCAGGCCAGATGGGCCGGCCTCAGCCAGGTCCTTTTCCGAAATGGAGAAGTCCTGAAAGTCGTAGGGGCACCGGTCGGAGGAGATCCCTTCCCTCCTTGTACTACCTCAGAAACCCTAGCCGCTTGCGGAGGACCTTGCATTGGGGCGGATTCGGGTTCGGTGCTTGGCGCTGAGCCCGGATTCCCCCCCATGGAAAGCCCTACCGTCTGAGGCTGGGTTGCCTCCAGTTGGTCACCCCCCCCCCCCCCCCAAGACATCGCAGGTCCCGTTGGCAGTATTGTTATTAGTCATCTGGTGTGGGGAGGCACAGGCCTTGACCCCGGCAAGGTTAAGTATTCTTGCTAGCAGGTCTTTTGAGGGAAGCGACCGAAGGGGCCTGGTTTCCCTCTTCCCCCTAAGGGGGTTTGCCCTACCGAGCCGCTTACACGAAGGGCGGTCGGCAATGGGCTGCCTGCTGGCTTTCTTGGCAGTCCCCTTAGAAAGCAAAGGAGGGACTACCGCTGGAAATAGGGAGGTGCCCGAAAGCACCTCCAGAGAAGGGGGTGAGGGGGAGTCCCCTTCACCCGTAGGCGTAGGAGAGGAGTAAGCCTCCTCTCCGGTTAAAGAAATATGGAGGGTCCCCTGCGCAAGCACAGAGGAGGACCTCCATTTTTTCGGTGGAGCTGCCCGAGGGCGGCTCCGTCGATGTACAAGGGGAAATGGGGAGAGATTGGGTTTGTTGTTTAGATTTGCATACATGGGCATGGTGACCCTCTTTTTTCTACGGGAAGCAATAGCTCATCACCTCTCGCAGTTGCCCGCACTGCAAGAGGTACTTACAGGCCTGGCAAAGCCAGGCGCCGCCATTTGGGACCACCCCTCCCGCCTGGTGGCCTGGCAGTCCATCGGCATGGCGGCTCCACCTTGAACACGGCGTAAAATTGCTAGAATGTGAAGAGGAGAGGAAAGTATGGGTGGGGATGAAGCAGGTTGTTAAAAACCAGCCACCCCAGACCGGAGCTCAGGGGTTAGGGAACATTGTCCCCTTCCCCCCGATCCGGGAAGGTTGGCTGAGAAGAAGGTCAGCATCTACCCTGTGAAATTAGAGGCTGACCAGAGAAAGTTGTGGGAGAGGTTGTATGAAAAGCGAGGAAACAAGTGTTTTGAAGGAAGAAGAGGCTAAGCTGGGGTCGGACTGGTTTATTGTAATTATGTATTGTTCCAAAGGGTAGCACCTTCGAATGGGGATTCGGAATCCACTTGAAATTAAGGTCCCCATAGAGATAAGCAACAGCCGATGGGATTCGAAGGTGAAACCTAGATCAAAACAAGAACTAATCCCATAACTTTTTCCAAACACTGCACCCGGAATGAGAACTTTTTACATAATACATTTCAATAAAACCCCCCCACAAATTAGCAAATTCTGGTGTCCGCGATTTTATTACCATATTTTCCTATGAGTGTACTCCACACCCTTTGCTAAGAAAAAAAAACAGCATGGCAAACCCTTACGTGGCTTTGGACAGCTTGGCAGAATTTCCGTGTCTGTCGATGAGCGTGTGCAGGATCTGCTGCACGGTGAGGCGGACCTTAGGATCACTCGCTACGGACATGCGCATGAGTCGAACAAGGAAAGGATGCGAGAAGGTGTTGGCGTAGTTCACTGTGGTGTACTTGGTCCCGACCTTGGAAAGAGAGGGGATAGATGACTCTACTCCTCTGAGAAAGAATAGAGACACCCGGCGAGGAAAGTAATTCTTTTGGAGGATGTCAACAAAGCGTTGTAAAAGAGGCTTTACAGAAGAGGTAAAGCTCAAAATCTTGTTGTACGACCGGCGAGTTCTACCTACCTTCAAAAGACTCTTCAAAAGCAAGTGCTGAAGTTTCACCTCCCAATCAGGGCGAACCTTCTCCAAGTCCTCAATCTGGTCGCTTCCAGGAACCTTGAAAACCAACCGAGAGAATTTTGATGGAAATCAGGCTAAAACTCAGTTAAATGTTATTTACTCAAAATTGAGTGGGGGAGCTACTAAGACATCTCCGACAGAGGGAGAAGTTTGTAAAGAAAGTGGTGAAGAAGGAGGTGGAACTGGACATATACGAAAGGTCAAGAGCCAGAGCAGTCTAGAGTAGAGACTAAATGGGATACTCAGGCATCGTCACAAAAAATGGACTAAGAGGAAGGATTTTAAAAACCTAAATGAGAATAATTCGTCTTCCTACCATTATATATTTCAACCATTACATCACGTGTCACCAGCCCACTCAAATTAACTGGCTGTAACATTTAATCACCATCTACGAAGTAGTTGTGTATGTTCGCCTCTCCTCGCACATGTAAATGCCTAATTTCTATCTATTTTACAGGATGTCGGCGAAGGACGCATTTAGTTTTGTTTTTTTTGTTTAATTATTATTTTAACCAAGAGAGAGTGAAGAATAGAGGGGCTGGTGAGCTTGCCAGGTAAGGTAAGGCGTGGATATTTGAAAGTAACTGACTGAAAGTGAATTCTCTTTTCCAGCTACTTAGGGCCCGCGAGTGCCGTTGCTTATCCAGTGTACCGGGTGTGGCATCGTGTCCTCGTGGTTTGGAAGTGCGAGTCACAGAGAAGATACCACCAGAAACTACAGTCATTTCCCAAAGTGCCGTTAAGAAATGCGGCAGTTTTCCGAAGGAGAATGGAGCCCCCTCTAACTAAAACCCTATTTAGAATTGGGCATGAGATTGGGCATTATCCCAACAGTTTTTACTATACCTAGAAAGCGCGAGGCCAATTGATTTAGTCTATTGTATGATTTTTGTCCTGACTTGTCTACTTTGTAATATTAAAGTTTTTCTTTTGGGGTTTATCTTGCTTATGTAGGATTTTGTCATTTGAAATCAGTGAATAATGTAAATATGTCTTTTATCTCAGTAAATATTGAATTTGATGTCTTCTTACTCTCCCTTCGGATACCTAAACGGGCTCACCCTGACGCGGAAGGCACTGAGACTGCAGGAAATTCGGAGCCTGCGGCCACAATGTGCAGCTGTCGCTCAGTGGTGATATAGTCAGATACCAAAGGAAGCCAAAGGGAAACCACCCAAACCCCGAAGCAGCGGGGACTAGGGACATGGAAACCTTTAAAATCATCCTTGCGGGCTCGGTGTTAGTCAGAAGGGGGCCCAGGACTTTTCCTTGGAATAGTTTAACCCCCGAGGCAGTTGGCGATACCTTGTTCAAGATGAAGGTCATCGACTCGATTTTCTGGTAGTCGGGCAGGTGATTGGTGTACTCTCCGAGGGCGTGAATCAGCGTCTCCTGGTACACCTTCTCGTCGGAGTTCTCCGCCGCCGCATCCGCTTGATCCTTCTCGCTCACGATCGATGTTCGAATTTGCTCCAAGAGCGAGTTGAAAATGTCTATGACGGAGGGTCCTGCCCACACAAAAACAGAGGGGTGGGGTCTTTAACTGATAAAAGTAATTAACTTCTTTCCTACAAAGTGGGGAAGTGACGCAACAACGACACAAAAGAAAATACCCACCTCTTACCACTCCTTAACACCTTATCAAACACAAAGCGAAAATGGCCGTTTATAGCAATCGGGTTCAGTCAGCGTTCATTCTTGGGTGGAAGGCCCAAGCACGCCCCCTCACAAATCCCTCCCATACACAACAAAGGCTCCTCGATAAGACTTTACCCTTCCGAGCACTCATTCACACAATCAACCAACACTTAACGCGGTCTTCCATACATTCACGCACTATGACTGTATGAGGCTAAAAGAAAATTTTAACATCCCGCAATGACAATAATCAACAAAGGCTTCACCGCTTCATAAAAAAAAAGGTTTCCCTTTCCTCGAGGTGGAGTGCACCCAATCAGTGAAATCAAGGATATGAATGCTGGGCTGAGAGGCCACTCGAGTATGACTATTCCAGGACAACATAAATGCCTCTGAATGCAGTCTGCGGCTCACGCACTTAATTCAGGTGTCTTTTCTGCCTATTTACTTATAATATTTTCCAAAAATTTGCTGTCTACCCCTTCCCATCTATGGCAATGACATATACCAATGGCCCCTAGTCTAATGGGGCATGGGGGGGGGGGTACAAACGAGTAGTGTGCGCAACTGGTAACTGTCCAAGTTCCGCAACAAGGAAAATGACCCGTAAAGGTACAAGGGTTTATCTCTTTGACCACAGGTACAGAGTTGGAAGAGGGAGGTGACACTGGCATAAAGGAGAGTCGACTCTTGGGAAAAGGAAAATTCTCCATAGCGAAAGAACGAAATAGAATCGAAATGAAAAGAACAATACTAAAAAAGTCATAAAGGAAAATACCTACAACAGCACCTCGTTAGTCATAACCTAATTTATCCTACCTAACCAGTGACAAATACGTGGGTTTTGACATACCGACTTAGGACTGGTCGAGGCCACGACGTCTAGAACCGTTCCGTTCCAAGAACAAACACACTCATGAGATTATTATATCGCTGGATTGCCAACCTAGCGTCTCTGTTTATAGCAATGGGATGGTATCTTATTCCTTTATCCCAAAAAAGACTTCCTAAGGAGATGAGTGAGTCACTTCAAATACGGCTTCATCTATGTCAGACGAACGTGAAGGGGAATGAATAGTTTGCGTGGGGTGAAGTGAACGGAGTGCAATGGGAAGCACTTCAGACAATAGTTGTTTTAAAATTTTAGGTCACGAGAATGGCGGCTGCCAAAAAGATAGAAGAAAAAAAAGGGGACAAGATTAAACCACAGCAGAGAAGCCAAAAATAAATAACAAATATGCACACGTGCCAAAGGGATGTCCGCCTGGCTTTGGGGGACCTGAACATGCTACCAACACCCTTACTAGATAAATAGTATGAAAATGGTCTTCCTCCCGCTGAAACTCAATTACACCACATCCCGGAGTGCATGCAACAATCACAAATACGTTTTTTAAAAATATTATTTTAAAGTTTCCGTCTGACGACTGCCTACCAGGGCTGAGGCGCATAAAAATAAATCATTATCGTTCTTATTTAAGGTATTTTAATAATGAAAAACAGCCAAAAATAAATCATAGATAAACCTGCACCAAAATAAACAAAACCCTGCATGATCAGGGAAGGGCGAGTGTATCTCTATTCCAGGTGCAAGGTGTAGAAGTCTACAGAGGGTGCCCTCCTGCGGGGTCCCGCTTTGAGAGGGGAGGTAAAATTGAAACAACTCGCACCCGTGTGACAGAGACAACAAAGGCCACAAGAGGAAAGATGTAAAAACGACAGGAAGGTAAAGCCAATAGAGACAGGGCGACTTACCAATGCACTCTCCGGCGGCGATTGGAATCACCTTCGAAAGAACGTCCGCGATCCCAATGCGACACTTGGCCGGGGCGTTGCTCTTCTTGTTCAGATGTGCGATCAACATCTTGATCACAGAGACACTGTTCTCCACCTGTAAAAAAAGCCCCATTCAGCTAAGCTTCATTTAAATAAAAGTGGGCGAAAGCCAACGATGGCACCCTTGGTAGATTTTTTAAAGATTCTCATAGAGGTGGGGAATAAAGGAAAATCCAAATACACACAAGGGATTGAGCCCGAGTAGCCAAGAGTGGGGACTACCAAGGGCTGTCAGAGAATGAGAGGCAGGCAACTTTCCCGAACTGAAACCGGTTTGGCAAGAAAGGAACTTCCAGTTGAGATTACGAAAGAGCAACCTTACAATAAGAATCCTTCGAGAGAAGAGAAGCAATCGTGGAGAAATGTGGGGCATTATAGTTGTTTATACCATCCATTCGCACATTCACGCATTGTGATTATGGTACAGACAGACAGACCGAATAGCAGGGAGGGAAAAGTTCAACAGTGACTAATTTCAGACACCAATTTTTCTAGTAAATCGTTTATCTGCTGATAACTTTCGCTTTATTCATCCAAATTTGCATAGCATTTGTGCATACGTAGTTTACACTTGCAGCTTACCGTACACCAGTCTTGGAAACCTTGGATTTTTCCTGGCAAATGTTATGAAAGATGTTGTGATAGAAATACAAGCCTTCTGATTTTTAAATACGGTACTGTCTATCTGCTCGAAGGTTTCATTGTCATGATAAGCAGGAGTAGGGCGTCTTTAGGGACTCAGCCGCCGATCTATCGTGGTGCAAACACATTTACACATCTTTAGTCACGTCTCCCATACCAAGTCTTGGGATGGTAGGTGGTAATCTCGAGAACTCTACTAAAGCGGAAGGCACACGGCCTCTGGTCGCCTCTTACCCGAATGGAGAACATCAGAATCTTGAAGGTTTGCGCCGCGAATTCGTTGTTCACCCACAGGTCGCGAAGATCAAGGTGGCTGCCAAAGGGAATGGGAACGAGGCAGAATTAACATTCAAAAATAAAACGATAACATGGCCGTCAGAAAGTTTTTGATACAGGATGAGTAAAGTGAAGGAGGAAGGAAAAGTGCATGGGAGTTATATAACCTGGGCAGCTAAAAGAGGAAACAACTTGCTACAAAGGTACCAGGGAGACTCGAAATCCTCCTAGACTGCCAAACCTCCACTGAAGACAATCCCTCTCCCCACCGTGTGGTGGCAAATCATAAACAAGTTCATCCAAAGATACACACTGAATCAATAAAAGGCACTTGCACTCTTCTTGCGAGTCAGGCATAAACGCAAAGAAATCGTAGTGGCGGCAGAAGTGCACCGCCTTAGTTTTGGCCAAGGGAAACAGAAACCTATGGGCTTAGGCAGAGCGAGATACGGTTCAATGCCTGTTGGAGTCGACACTCCAGAGTTAGCATCTGGGCCGGCCGCACCAAGAGAGATCGAAGGGGCGTCCATATAGAGGGTAGCGAGAACATCTTTCGGCAGCACCAAGGTGATACCGTTGATGCTCAAAGCAAAGAGTGTGATACTGAGGACACTTCCCTGCGGGACACCCCCTTTCTGCTCATTTTGGCCAGAGAGGACTCCCCCCACCCGTACTCGAAATCGACAATCTCGCAAAAATTCAGATATAAATATTGGGAAGCGTCCCCTCGCGCACATCGCCTTCTCCAGATCAAAAAACACCGTGGCGTAGTGGTCTCCGAAGGAAGGCATCGCAGACGGTATTTTCCAGTCGGAGTGGAACTTGCGGAAGCCGCACTGTGCAGAAGACAGGTAGGTGGCCGCTGCTGTCCAGAACAAAAGCTAATCTAACATTTACCAATTTCACCATCAACTTGCACACGCAAGAGGTTAGAGAGATTGGGCGGAAACCGGCCGGGGTAGAGTGATCTCTCCAAGATTTACGCAAATGAGCACAGTAGAAATTAGCCAGAAGACTGGGAGGATACCCTCTGTCTAGATCCTTTTGAGTAAATCAAACAGAAAGGTCATGCCTCGCTCACCTCGGGGCAGAAGCATGGCATACGTGACATCGTCTAGACCAATGGAAGAGTATAGGGGTTCCTACATTAGGGGACTCCCTGAAAGTTCTTCTGTTCAATGCAAGGTCAATCAGGAACAAGTTTCCTGAGCTCCGTGGCCTCGTAGCGACGGAAGAACCCGAAATGGTAGCCATAACCGAATCATGGATAAAAACCTCAAACCGAGACTTTGAAGGCGAATTCACGGTTCCTGGCTACCAACTCTTCCACAAAGATAGGCCAGACAGAGAGGGTGGCGGTGTAATGTTGTACGTCAAGGATACAATCAAATCTACGAACTCCAACATTATATCCGATCACGAGCTTCTAGGCGTTGACCTAGAGATAGGTCCTGTCAGATACAGGACCTTGGTGCTTCACAGACCCCCTTTCCAACCCGTTGAGAAGGACAGGGAACTGTACCAGCTGCTGGGTGAGCTTGTTCAAGGCAGAGTGTGCATCGTTATGGGCGACTTCAACAGACAAGTTGACTGGGAAACCAGAGCAGACTGTGGCGAGAGCGCGCTACTCTTGGAGTTCGCCCAAAGGATGTTAGGCTACATAAAGCGCCAGTTTGGATACCGTAACAAGGAGATAGTACTTTGTCTGTACAACTCCCTCGTTCGGCCGCACCTGGAGTATGCCGTACAATTTTGGAGTCCTTCGTTTCGAAAGGATATCGCAAGGTTGGAACGCGTACAAGCCAGGGCAACCAGGCTGATTCCCTCTATCCGACATAAAAGTTATGATGATAGACTAAGGGAATTAGATCTGTTCTCGCTGGAAACCCATAGACTGCGTGGTCAGCTCATCCAAGTTTTCAAAATACTTCGAGGGTTCGACAATGTTGACTACCGGGATATTTTCACACTGAGTGAGAACAGAACGCGCAATCACGGCTTCAAACTTGAACTGAAGCGTTAAAACCACAATCTGTGTGGAAATTTTTTCACCTACAGTATCTGCCGTAAGTGGAAGTTGTCAACAGTGAATCTGTTGACCAGTTCAAGTCAAGACTAGACAAAGTCTTCAAAAGTGGCCGTTTAGGGACGCATAACAATTGAGCAGCCATGTGCCTGCTCGATTGCTAGTCCAAAGGTACCCTTTTTGAATGGACCGTAAGGTCTCCTAGGGTACTTTCTTTCCTTGTAACTCCTTGTAATGGCGGTGTCCGCTCACGAAGCGAGAGCGGAACGCAACTCACTCAGGTTACAACGGTCATCTACCCTCACACCTAAAATCAGGTTGTGTATCCAGAAAGCACATGGATAGATCAGACCGGAAAATGAAGCGGTTCACGGACAGTGATGCATAAACTCATCCACATTTGGGACACCTATCTCCAGCTCGTCGATCAGGTCTGCAAGGACCTGACCCCTAGGATTAATAGAGTAGTCTTCCCACAGAGGGTGTCTGTCTACGGTCAAATCCCCGAGCAGCAGAATGGGCCTCAGCAACCAAGCCACGATGCTGCAGACGTCCCCCGCATCGAAGTCGATTGACGGTGGATTGTACTAAAGGAGTTGGTGGTTCACCTGCCACCCTCCGGGGAGGGGGGGGGACGTGTCTTTTGCCTCGCTGTGTTTTGACAGTCCCCTGAGAAAGCAAAGGAAGACACATCGCAATTGGAGTCAGTTGGCTTCTTATTTTTTGCGCTAATCTGGCGACTGCCTACTAGGATACACTTGGAGGCAACACTGAAAGGAAGTAAGGGGGGAAACCCCGAACCAGTACGAGTGTAGAGGGAAAAGCACCCTCTGCGCTAGGAGAGACTTTGAGATGACCCTGAGAGCAGAAGAGAGAATGGGGCGCAATTTCTTAGAAGATGCCGAGCTACCCGAGGGGTGGGTGGTGGTGAGAGGAGGCCCCTACACCATGATTGAGTAGGAAATTAAGAGCGACAAAATGGCTCATGGCCGGAAAAGTTGAAATTCAGTGCTCCTGCCCACCACGGCTCTGCTCTGACTAACAATGGATCGACCGACTGGGGCCCTATTGCGTGCCACGGACGATGCCTCGAGGACGAGCAGTATATGCCATCACCACCACTCCATGGGAATCCCAGACCAAATCCTATATGTGGCGTGGTAGGCAGGTCAGAGCGGCGGATCCGGCTTAGTGACAGGCCACGGAAAGGACAGAGTCACCACGCAGTAAAGGAAGGGGCCAATGAAAGAAGATGAAGATGTAGTAGTGTAAAGGGAACATTAAAGGACCGGGGGCACTCACCAGCTTCCCCTAGACCTAAACCCTCTGTGTAGGGTCTATCCTTCACATTAACCGAAAGGGTCCCGTCCAAGAACCGGGAGAACCCCTGTTCCATACAGATGAACGCAGCGAGGCCCCTGTGGTAGGTAAACATAAATGTGTCCTTCAGACAATTTTGTCCCGTCAGTCACGCGAATGATCAAGAATCGTTTGAAGCGGGCGGGCTCGAAGAACCTAGGGAGCCTTTAGGTGAGCAGTCTCCGTGTCTCCCACCCCTTTTTTTGCCCTTTTTATCTCTTTTGTCGTGGGTTCGAGGGTCTTGTACGGGACATATATCGGTTGCGGTGCTCAAGGGAGGAGGCTGGCACCCTACCAAAACTGGAAAATGTGGTATGTGCCACTCACTGGCAGCAAACAGTACCAAACATTGGGACCGGTGCGCTGGACAGCAGGCATTCACGAGTCTGTGGTTAAATAGGGCTGGTATGCTGAGGGGTCTGTCTTTCAGCGTCCACCTGAGTACATCCACAAACTCTTTTAGCTCCCAGCGAAAGCATGCAAACCTTCTCTTTTTTTCGAGAGATCCCTGAGAAAAGAGGGGTAGAGTCACTTGTGCCCGACAGAGGGAACCACTTTGTGACAGCTTCCATAAGTAAGGGGAAAACGTCGCTATTAAAACAATTTGGGAGTTCTATCTTCTTTCCGCCTTTGGCTTTTTTTATATAAAAGCTCTCCATCATTGAGCAACGGGACCGAGTGTCAAAGCTGGATGGAAGTGCTAAATGGTGAGCGCACGCCGCCAGAGAAGGCTGGTTGACCGGCGGAGCACCATTGAAGACCACATTTTAAGGTGAGGCCAAATGTACTACATGGCACTGGGGTTTGGGCATAGGAGAAACATAGAAAAGAAAGTTGGTGGTAGTGGAAAAGGCTGAGGGAGGGAAGAATGCAATGCTTTTAAAAATACCCCAACCAAGCAAAGAGGGAGGGGGTAATCCCCCCTCCTCGTTCCGGGCCAAGAAAAAGATGTTGATAAGTGACTACTAGCCGGCTAGATTAGCCACTGGCCAAGAAAATGAGTGAGAATGGATTCTTAAAGAAAGTGGTAAAAGAAAGATAACAAAAAGATGCCATGAAGGAGTAAAGCCCAGGTCATCTCAATCTAGTTTGAGACGAGCGTGTGTACTGTGACTAGGAGGGCGTGCCCCTCCTATAGACGCCAGATGTAACAGTCTACATAGGGAATCCCCTTACAGAGGGTCCAAGACTTCAATTTCTTTGCCACAAGAGGTCGGTGCACATCAGCCTCCCACCTCTTCCCCATCTTTTTTTAGGCCAAATTGGCCTTTCAAGCGATCGGGAGCTATGCAGTGTAGCATCTCGTCTATTCAGGGCACGAGCCTCAGAATAAGACCCCCCCCCCCCCACACACACACAAACCCCCACAGACACGTCTTGTTATTCTCATTTCTCTATAAACACACATAAATCAACCCTTTTTACCCTACAAACTTCTCATACAAACTGACACTTGGACTGTGGCTTAGCCGAGTTTAAACACCACCTCCGATGTCAGCAAAGTTAACCCACATCGGGTGTGAATAGACACCAGATTGAGTCCCGAATTGGGTCACCTTACCTATACGCTGTGGATACCGGCGGTTCGGATCCCACTTTAATCAATAAGTCCCCACTAAATGCAGATCGGTGGTAAAGCATCTACCATTAAAAAAAAACCCACCTGACTGACGCTCACTCTTGCACATTCTTCAAACAAGTTTATTTTCATCTATTTTTCCTCTACACCTATACCTATACCACCTCAAATTCCTCCAGGGACAAATAAGTACACAGGTAAAAAAAAAAACAGACTTGCCCTCCATTTGTTACAATCGCTCTCAATTCACTACTTTCCTATACCCGCTTTGTCGAAACCCGGGTAACTCTGCAGGTACGAACGAAGTGTGTGTGTGGGGGGCGCACTCACTTAAGGAGAGGATAAATGATGTTGGCGATCTTGCTAGAAGTGGACCTCCCCACCAACTCTCTTAAACACATCTCTGCTAGCTCGTGCGGCCGACGCTCGCTCTTCTGCTCTGCCACAGTCCCGGAGTCCGACTCCTCCGTACCCTCCTGCAGGGAAAACACGGATATCAGTCCAAGGTGGGCTAGCTGGGCCCAGAAGATCATGGGGCTTTACGTGTGTGTGTGTGTGTGTGTGTGTGTGTGTGGTAAAATTTTAAACAAAATACCAACAAAGGCATCTCAGAAAGTTTGTTAGAGAGATCTGCAAAGGCCACCAGCCAAAAAGAATAGGCGAGAATGGGGAAAAATAGGGTAAAATGGAAATAACAAAATGGAAAAATGCGCAGGTAGTTTTAATGTAGTTTGAGACTGTGGGCACTTGGGCAGAGCATGTCGCTCATCTAGGTGCCAGGTGTAATAGTCTACATGGACCTTCCCCGTCCTTGAGGGGGGAAAGGGTGTTAATGAGAATGAAAAGAAGCGACGGAAGAGCAATTGGGATGAACGAAATGAGGAGGAATAAAATAGGGCCCATGATAAAAAGGTTTGCTTTATAACAACCTCAAGCTTGGACACCTCAGTCGGAGGGAATTTTGAGGGAAACATGACAGGAAAATAAAAATGGCTTCACCTGGAAAACAGAAATTTTTTCTTCCATGTTAAACAAAAGAGCGGGCACGATCTTGTCCAGATGAATCGGTTCCCAGATGGTCTCTCCCAAGTTGTCCCAATCTGTCTTTCGGACGACTCCCTGGCAAAAGACACGAGTGGTCATAAGTCAATGCTACCAGCAACCACTACAAACAAGTGCCCAACTACTGGGCCAAAGACCATGAGAGCTATGGCAGCCAACTAGATAAGATGGATATTGAATCTGGTGAGGAACATCATGAAACCTCTTGGAAAATTTTAATTAGAAAATAGCATTGTGATAGTAGATAAAGTAGACCACTTTAAAGCCAGGTCGGGCATGGGTGAGTCCCCCATCCTCATCTAGTCATTTAACACACTGGGACCCAACATCTCCCCCTCCCCCCCACACTGCGAATATTCTACTTTTGAGAATGAGTCCTGAACATATTTTTCAGACATAAATCAACCTCAATACAATATCAATACCAACCTCTACACAGCTAAACATATTAATCTTCTAAATTATTTACACTAAAAAATTCATCACACTTTTGGAGGTTAAATCCACTCTTTACATTCCACATACTCACCAGCGAGCCTGCAGTGTCCCAATCTGTTTCAAAATGATTAAATGCACTCCTGAGATTGTTACTACAAGAATGGGCTCTCAACTCATGGTCTTTAGTCCATTTTCCTTATCGAAGCAGTACCTTCTATAATGTACATTTCTACCAGGAAGTGTTTTTTAAAGGAGGTTCCTGGTGAAGTTGCGACACATAAAAATATTTAGCCAAAAGAGACTAGTTAGGGGAGTTAGAAACCTCTCAGAACTAACATGCAGACCAGAAAAAGGACATTTCTAAGTAACATCCAGATTAAAGAATGGAAAAAAATGAGGCCACAGTAAAACAATTTTTTTATTTAAGGAATTTGCAAGATGGAAAAAACTAATTCAAATAAGGGCATTTTGAAAAGCGAGTGTAGTAATATAAAAGAGAATAATGGTGTAGTCACTGATGCCTTCCAAGGGCTTCCACACCCAATGTGGCTCAACTGGAAAGTGCTCTTTCCATTCAACTATGTTGTAGCCTTCAAAAATATGCATATTATTCCGATTAGTCTCCAGGGTACCTCCACTCATTTGTACATAAACCAGAAATTACAAAGCATCAGTAGAGATCTTTAGTGTACATCACTTCACTGAAAAGGTAAAGATGGTCAAGGTTGAAGAAACTATCCCCACTAGGTTTACTCAATGCAAATCATACTAGCAAGATATAAGCTCTTGAAGAAGTTCTATTGGCACATTACCTGCAACCCTTTTATTCCAGCTGTCCTTAACTGCGTTTGCTTGATTGTATCTGAATGATTGGAGTAGCACATTGAAGCGAACTTTGAAACAAAGAAGTCGTAGCGTCGATGATATAAAGGGGTGTCTTCCCGGATGCTTGCATATTTCTCAAACTAGGTAAAAAAAGATGGAATTTAGGGTATAAGGCATGAAGCCTCTTTCATTAATAGGCCCACATATTATTTAATAATATTCAAAAGGTTGAAATGAGTGCTATTTAATATTAGGGTTAGAAAGTCCATGAGTGCAGTGTCTAGCCTACACAAGGCAATATTAAAAAAATATTCATAATTCCATAAATAATGATGTTTATTCAGAAAAAAATATGTATAGACAATACAATCATGAATTATATTTAGCAGGCATTAGGAATGTATAGTAACTAGTGTGGTATATTTTGGAAGTAAGGTGTATCTTCATATGGAAAATAGCCATAGTGAGTGGTTTGATATACATGGGGGAGATAGGAAAGGGTATATGATATTACCAGGGATATTTAATATCTTAATGGATATAGTGCTGAGAAAAGTGAAGGTTGAATGAAAGAAAAGGGTGAGTAGTGAGTGCTGTGTATGTTGATGACTATGATGCTAGTGATGGAAAGTGAGAGGAATTTGGAGATGTTGATTGAAGCATTGTACAAGTTGTAAATGTAGGAAAAAGGTGTTGTTGTTTAAGGGTGAGAATGAGATGGAAATAGTAATGGTCAGTTGCTTGAGCAAGTGCAATATTTTAGTATCAAGAGTAGGAATAGTGAACCACTGGCCCATAACTGATTTCTAAAGATACAACAACCGTTTATTTATATAAAATATTAAATTTAAAGGTTTTTCCATTTCTTGAATTCACAAAATTTATTTCTGCAGTTTGATAACACTGTAACAAAATTTCATTTTTGCCTGGTCCTTGGGTTAAAAGTGTTATTTCCTAATTGTTTGTGGTTCTATTAAATAAAAAGAAGTCAATTTTAATCCCCAAACTTTGCTTTTGTGGCTAGGACATTGAATTTAAAAATTAGCCCAATTATGGTAAATAACATTATTTTGATGCAAATAGTAAAAATATATAAAAAGTTTCAAGGGTTATGTTTTTTTTCAGTTATGGTATAAACATAATATACTGTATTTAAAAGTTATAGAAATAGTAATACAGTATTTCTATTGTTTCCCATATATGTTTTTTGGACCTGGACAGCGATGGTAGTTCTCTTATATTCCACATAGATTCAGCACTAATTTGGTGAAAAATAAACTGTAGAGCTTTCTGAACTTTTGAGAATTTATATATGTTTGAAGAATTTCTAGAACATTCTGGCAAAGTAGATGACTGCATAAATACGAGCTCATGCTAGCCGAGTGGATACGGCGTTGGCCTCCGAAAATCACAGTGCCAGGTTTGATTCTGAATCCTGGCATGAGTGGGCACAAACATCAGTGCATATAGAGATCTGGCTACCAATTGGTGGATGCGCTGTGCTTATTCCAGTTTCAGGTGGGTAGATCTTACACCTCTCACCTCACATATAGCCAATCACAACACTGCTTTCTTTCCCCTCCCGCCTTCACAGCACAACACAAACACACTCTCCATTCCAAGGAATCATGCTGATGGGTATCAATATCCACGTACCTTTGATGCAGAACAGGTTCCTCTCCCCAGAGGTGATGAAGGCTTCCACCTGAACGCTGTTTGGTGTCAAAAACATAATACTTCCTGGCACCTCTCCCCAAAAGAAGACCGACTCCTGGGGCTCTCAGATGACCAGCGATTATCATTATCCGTTCAGGGATCCTCTCAGTATCATGGAAGGATTGGTGCTGACTAACTAACTAACTGTATAAATACAAAGAATGTCTACTCAACAGATCAGTTTAACTTTAGCCATCACAGTGCAGACATTGTCACTCAGCATTGATAGAAGCATTTATCACACATGGCATCAAGAGGTTGTAAGCATCTGATAAGACACATTTTGCTATGTCTGCAGCAAATTTATTAAGACAAGAGTGTAAAAGTACTCCATAGTGTGTGTGTGTGTGTATATGTATGTGTGTATATATATATATATATATATATATATATATATATATATATATATATATATATATATATATATATATGAGGAATTAAACCACATTCTCCGAAGACAATTTAATTCAGAACAGTTTCGGTGTATCTCACACCCTTTTTCAACTGACACTGGGTAGAAAATATAAGAGAAGTGCATATAAGCATAACACAAGATGATCCCCTCTTTTTTCCCCCAATCCCCTACTTGTGGCTAATCTGGGAGGAGGGGGGGGGGTTAGGCCTAAACATATTGAAGGGCTGACATTTTACTATTTTGTTTATTTGCTTTCTTATTACAGGATTAAAAGAAAATTGACCCTCAGATAGATTTAAATTAGGAACTGACGATATCAAGCTCGATTCTACGATTCTTCTTTTAACATAGTTAGCCGATTTAAATAACATTTTACTTCCATTGAAATCGATCGTATGATTCTTGTCTCTAACATGGCAAAATATTCCACTGCTTTCACTGCCCACTCTAATATCTCTTTTGTGTTCGTACAATCTCTTGTCTAGATTTCTCCCCGTTTTCCCTATATAAACTTTATGGCAATTGTTGCATGGTATTGCATATACTTCTATGTTATGATGTTCTTTGGGTTTCCTGGCAATCATCAATTGGTTTAAGGAATTACTATATTTAAAGGTTAGATTAATACCCACTTTTCCAAATATGTCCTTTAAACTATTTAATTTATTATTAAATGGCAATGTTAAACATTTGTTGAAGTCGTTAGTGCAGGAAGGCTTATACCATAGAATGTTTTCCTAGCTGCAAAATGGGCAGACGATATGAACCAATCGGGGTAATACAAATTAGAAAAAATGGTCCTGATAATGACAATTTTTTCATCTAAATAGGAAGGATGACATATTTTGTATGCTCTAAGGAAAAGGTTAGAAATTACCGATTTTTTAACAGTATTATCGTGAAACGAAAAATAATGTATATAGTGTCAGTTGAAAAAGGGTGTGAGATACACCAAAACTGTTCTGAATTAAATTGTCTTCGGAGAATGTGGTTTAATTCCTCATCTTTTCTTGTGATATTGCATTAATTTTCATCATATATATATATATATATATATATATATATATATATATATATATATTTTACCTTCCAGAGTTCTTTTGCAGAGCTCACAGGTGAGATGAGGTGCCCAAGGTTTGTCTTGATGTCCGACTGGCATGCCAAAATATGCCTTGTAGTCCTCACACATTTTAGCAGATCTCTCCATGTAATATAGTGGGAACTAATATTAATATATCAAAATTGAGGAATAATTTTCTAGAGAACTTCTGACAGTAATGTTTAGTTCAGATAGTGTGTAATGCGGCATCAGATAAAGCCTAGACACGAAGCTAGAAGGTTGTATATAACTTGTGCTCCTATGTGTTACTGTACTGGTGTATTACAAAGTCTAAAAATGATCTAATTAACGTAATGAGTGGTATTGAGAGTACTTAACTTGCCTTAACTATCCTTGCTCCTAAACTGTCTTTCCTTTTCTCTTTATATTTACCCTTTCAAGTACCTACCAGTATTTAAATATTTACATGTGTGATCCTCTTTATGAAGGTTAGTATATTTATATTCTATTTCTATATTTGTGTGTTTGTTAGTGTTTGTATTAATATAAAAGGAATTTATTCCTTTGAAACAAATTATTTATGACATAATTACAACATTATAACACTCTATGGAGTACTTTTACGCTCTTGTCTTAATAAATTTGCTGCAGACATAGCAAAATGTGTCTTGTCGGATGCTTACAACCTCTTGATGCCATGTGTGATAAATGCTTCTATTAATGCTAAGTGACAATGTCTGCACTGTGACGGCTAGAGTTAAACTGATCTGTTGAGTAGACATTCTTTGTATTTATACAGTTAGTTAGTTAGTCAGCGCCAACCTTCCATGATACTGGGAGGATCCCTGACCGGATAATGATAATCACTGGTCACCTGAGGGCCGCAGGAGCTGGTCCTCTTTTGGGGTGAGGTGCCAGGAAGTATTACATTTTTGACACCAAACAGCGTTCAGGTGGAAGCCTTCATCACCTCTGGGGAGAGGAACCTATTCTGCATCAGAGGTACGTGGATATTGATCCACATCAGCAGGATATATATATATATATATATATATATGAAAATTAACCCAGCGGAAAAAATATATATATATATATTTGGTTTTATTTATTTGGATACTGGATGTTTATTATTTTTTTTAAATTTTTAATAACACCAAGTGAAAAGTATTTGTATATTTATACTTATGTTTTCATTTTTTTTTTTTACAGGATAGTACAGAGGAAAAAAAAAGAGCTATGAATTTTTGCAATCCCACGAATTTTGAGGGAACCAACTGACCACGCAAGCAATTGTTTCTTCTGCATGGTGAACCCTTCCAAACATTGATGTCAAAAAAGCACCTGTTATTGTGTATCCAGACCTTGTCATCTATTGCGCCAGTGCCACACAGTTCTGAGCTCCCCGTACCCACTCCTCCAAAAAGAGAGCAGTAGTTTTAGAAAGAAAATGCAGTTCAGAAGAGGATGAAGTCATTGATCTAGATTACAGAGGTGCAACTGAGGAGAGAAACCCATACTACCCCCAAATAAAAAGATCTCAACAACCTTGTCAGAGATCTTGGTCTCACAAAGTCCAATGCCGAGCTTTTAACTTTGAGACTTAAGCAGTGGGATTTATTAGATGACAATGTGCAAATATCAGGTCAGAGAAAGCGTCACCAGTGTTTTTCAAGCTTTTTTACATGTCAAGATGAGCTTTGCTTTTGTCACAATGTAAGTGGTCTGTTTGTGGCAAGCGGAGTCACCTGTAACCCCAATGAGTGGTGCCTCTTCATGGACAGCTTGTCCAGGAGCCTCAAAGCAGTGCTGCTCACTAAAAGAGGAATACAGCATAGATTCATTGAAATATGAAGAGTACAGTTGGGAGGTTATCAGAGACTTCAAAATGGTGGCCTTCTTGATGCGTCTCCAAGGCAGCTTTACCAAGTTTCCTTGTTATCTCTGCCTTTGGGACAGCAAGGACACTGTGGCATACTACCATCAGCACAATTGGCGACAACAGACCAAGTTTAGTGTGGGGAGAAACATCAAATGGGAGCCTTTGTTAGACCCACAAAAAGTACTGTTTCCTCCTCTGCACTTGAAATTGGGCCTTATGAAATAATTCGTCAGAGCTCTAGATGAGTCTCCCAGGGTCTTCGTTGGTCTACAAATTAAAAAGATCATAGAGTGCAAGGAGTTTCCCTGAGAAGCTCACTAGGATGGAAAAAGCAGCATGGGACAGCTTTATTACAGTGGTTCTGTGCTTCCTAGGTAATCACAAAGCTGAAAACTATGTAGAGCTTGTTGAGAAACTATGGCAAGATGAATTGCAGGATGTCCCTGAAAGTCCATATTCTTGACGCTTATCTTGATAAATTTGAGAATATGGCGAGCGCTTTTACCAGAATCTACTGGACTTTGAACGCTGTTATCAATGATCGTATATTGAAAATCTGATGGGAGACTATATTTGGGGGTTGATTTGTTAAAGTAATTTACAGTATAAGCGTAAATCACAGAAAAATACTCATTTCTAATATTTTAATTATCTCACTTATGTAATTCTACAATAAATAAATGCTATTTTTGTATCATCTCATTTTTTTCTACTTTATGCAAATGAAGGTTCCAATTCGCCATTTCCTTTCAGAGGGAATAGGTAAATTTCATATAAATATCATTATCCTGGACACAAAAGCAAAGTTTGAAATAAATAACAGTGTTTCTTCATGTATTCTAGATAGAAGCAAATAGAAAATAACAGTTGATACCCAAAGATAAAAATTCTGTTACACAGCTCATAAGCGCATTTTTATTAGCACAGTTGCCATGAATTTTTTGTGTAATTGCAAATTACTTGTCCGTAAATGGACATCCTGAATCTCAAAATGATTCATTCAGAAAGCAAATATAAATTTGGTTATAATAAGTTGGTTTAATTGGGATAATGGATGAAGACTTTCAAAACAAACTTGAAAATGGAAGCCTCAAATTTGCAAATTCACAGATTTCTTAAAACAAATCCTTTGGCTTTTATTAGTTAATTATAAATTATCAGGATTCTAAAGAAGAAATATTCAAATAATAAAATAGTCTCTTGAAAAATAATATAAATTTTTAAAAAACATCCATTTTTAACTGACTCAAATCTTGTGGCAATTTTATATGATTCTGTTTCTTGCCTTAGCTATCTTTCAGTAACAGTGAGCATTTCTCTAAAAAATAGGTTCTTGTCAGTAATTCTGAAATTGCAAAAGTTATAATAATCTCTTTATGAGTAGGGAAGTTATAAATACCCAAAATAGCAAAATTAAATAAAGTTAGTTCAGAATATAGTGGAAGTAGAAAGTGATTTCATAATGATTAGAGTATTATATATAGTGTTATTAAACAAAAAAAAAGGTTTTGCATTTTTGAGCAAATAAGTGACATATTTGTTGTTTTTTAAATTCAAAATTAACAAAAATAATCCATCAAGTAAAAATATTTGTCATCCTTGATCTAGTGTATTGTGAAATGATACTGATATGGATAAGGCAGACTAAGATATGACACAAGTTAGGACTGATAGTAACTTTCCAAGGTAATGAAAACATTAATAAATGCAAAGGATTTTTGTTCAGAAGGAAAAATTTGCATGAGGGTATGTTGACAAGATTCAGCAGTGGGGAATGAACAGAAATGATCGAGAGTGCAAACAGTGCAAATGGATAACTTGAGAGGGGCCCAAGAATAGGATCATGATATAGCTATTTTTGGGCCCTAAAGTTAGCTTTCCAATATTTGGAAGAAGAGTGCACAGGATTTTTTAATTATTATTATTATTGCAAACTTGATGATTGCCTACTTGGGAAGAAGTCACAGTAATTCTTTTGAAGCTTAATTTTTAGGCTTGACTAAAAATAAACAGTCATACATAAGGCACCAAAAAGCATTAAGCAATAGCAAAAAAAAGGCAAGAAGAAAATCAAAGCATGTCAGGGGGGGGATGTAGGCCTAACCCGCAAAGGAACATGCGACCAACACCAATGAGAGTCAAATAAAATGAAGGAGGCCAGTTTCCTCCAAAAAGTCAGATAGTCCACAAGTCTGTGTGAATGAAGCCATCCCAAGTACAAGGGACAAGTGGTGGCGATGTGGGGGAGTGCTGTGTGTGTGTGTCTGTAGGGCCATTCTCCCACCCCCCTTTTCATATATCTTTCCCTACCCCTGTGTGATTGTGTGGGTAGACAATTTTGTTATTTGCCTTCCAATTTTTTATATTATTAATACAAACAATGTTAACCAATTGTTTTCCATTTTCAGTAAATAAATATAAGTATAAATATTTATAGAATTTTGTAAATTCAGTAAAGAGTTTCCTAAAATTTGTCCAGAGCATTTGGATATTACACTTAGGTAAGATAGTTTCTTTGCTAAAATTATTTTAATAAACACAGGCCAAAGAATGAGGTAATGCTAATAGGCTCAACATTAATTTTGACAACAAGGGATATCGAAGTTCATCACCAGATTTTTCTTTGGAACAGTATACCAAAATTTCTCTGGCTTTTTTCCAGTATTACATCCTGGGTCTTCTAAGAGTGGAAGCTTTTACGGACTGCGAGAGGAGTTCTCAAGGCGAGTACTCCGCCAGCCCTGAAACAGAGGGCTTTTCCTACCTTGCTCGCCACCTCAACTGCCCACCTGTATTTGGCTGAGGAGCATACCCCCATTCAACTCACGATGATACCCCCCACTAGCCCCAAATTGCACATATTTGGCTCTGGTACTGCATTTTTTTTTGTTGGAAAGTCTCAGATGGGAGAATTGTAATTCAGTATAGGTTATTTATTTGGGTGCGCAACTGTGTGTTTATTTTCTTGTATATTTAACTTGTAATTTTCTTGTACAGTAAAGGACTGTATATCAAATCGTGTCAATTCTTCCTCAGGGTTCTCAAGGCTCATAAATTCTAGGATAAGGTTGGAACGTGGGGTTAGTGTTGCCTTTGGCCCGGTACAGCGACTCCGTTCATCTGGGTAGTGGGTCAGGTAACGTGTGCGAAAATCATCTAGACAGAGACATTCAACAATAATGTGCCAAACAGTCCACGGGACAACACAGTCATCGCAGTAGGTGCAGGAGAGAGCTTCATCAAATGGTGGTGCATCCCATGAGTGCTCAATTCAAAGATGAAAGAAAGTGACCTGAATCCATCACAGCATTAGGGAGGTTGGTACATGGGAACAACCACGGTACAATAGCCCATAACTTTAAGTTGCACTCGGACATCTCCCATCTTCTTTCCCATGCAGCCAATAGGATGGCCTTAATTCCTGCCATGTAGTCAGTGTGAGGAAGAGTGAAATGCTGGTATGGTCGCCCAGTACTTGTGAACTCTTTGGTACCCTCATTCCCAGCAATTCTGACTTGTCCAGGAACCCATTAGAAGATAATCTCAACATCCCCCCAGCTCATGGCAACTGTGGCATCACAGATACCAAGAACCAAGGGATGTGGAGATTTCAATGCCCTAAGAGCACTCAGGGCACTTTGTGAGTAGTTAAAGATCAAAAACTGGTTTATGGACTGGGCACAATGCGTTATATCCCGTACCGAGTGGCGTATTGCAACCAGCTTGACCGTGAAGATAGACATAGTGCCTGGTAGAGACCAACAAGGGGATACAGTGTGGAAGTCGACCTCTTACTGGGATTTGGAGCCATCCATGTACACTGCCACGTATCCAAACCTTCCCGGCACTGTGGAAGGTTTGAGAGCAGAGATGTAGCAACAAATAGTCAAAGGTGGTACCCTCCAGGGTGGCGTCCTGAGCACAACCAGAGGCGCCACAGGCTCGAGAGCTATACCGAGCTCTTGTAGAGTTTACTAGACCTAAACCCAAATGGCTTAAGGTATGACTGATCTATCTTGGCGGCATAGGGACTGTCGAGATCACCGGCGGATGCAGTCAAAGCCGTTAGTGACTGAGGGAGGCACCGGGCTTGCAGTTACAAATGCATAATATACTGTCTACAGCGCAGAGCCTGTGCAATCTCCTTGCCATCAACAAGTAGGCCTTTCAATGGGCAACATGCGGGAGGTAGTGGTTGCCAGGCATAGACTGCTGTGGTGGCTTGAGTCTGCTTTCCGCAATACATGCTCAGCTGCAGATGCATAAAACTTGCATCCGTAATCAAGCTTCAAATGAACAAAGGATTGGTAGAAAAGGCATCCCAAGAGCTGAATGTCATGGAATGAATAATTTCCATGGTGTTGGTACAAGAGACCATACGGTTGAAAATATGAGCCTCCCTGGGAAGGCTGCAATCTAAAACAGGGACAAAGAAACTGTGCGAATCTACCACTTCCAAGCAAACCCCATTTAGGAACAAGTCTGGGTTGCGATGGAGCCATGGATGCTGGCAGAAGTGCACCACCTTATTCTTGGTCAAGGAAAACCAAAATATCCACATGTTTCAGCATAGAGAGACACGCAGTCCAGTCTGTTGGAGTCGACGCTCCAGAGTTATCATCTGGACCGCACCAAAAGATATTGACAGGGCAGCCACATAGTGTGTAGCGAGCCAGTAGCACTGAGGTGATACCATTGCTGCCCGGGGCAAAGAGTGTGACATTGGGGGCACTTCTGTGCAGGATGCCCTCTTCATGTTCCATTGGGTTGGAGAGGGCTCCCCACCTGCAGGTGGAATCCACGATCTCACAGAAACTCACAAATAAATATTGGTAGGCATCTCTTCAACCCCATTCCGTGAAGTCTCTCCATGATACCGTATTGCCATGCAGTATCATAGGGCTCCTCCAGATCGAAAAGCACTGTGGTGTAGTGCTGTCTATGAAGGAAGGCCTTGCAGATTGCATTTTCCAGTCAGAGAAAAGCATCTGATGTGGAGTGAAACTTGCGGAAGCCGCACTGTCCAGGAAAAGGCTTATCTAAAATTTACATATTTCTCCAGCAACTTGCACACGCAGGAGGTTAGAGAGATTGAGCAGAACCCAGCCAATGTAGAGTGATATCTCCTCAGTTTGCAAAAAGCGAGCTCATTCACCATGAGTCTGAGAGGATACCCTCTGTTCAGAACCCGGTGAGCAAATCAAACAGAAATGCCATGCCTTGTTCACCAGTGTCGAAGCATGGCCTAGAGGACATCAACCAGACCAGGGGCAGTGTCAGTAAATAAAGCGAGAGTAGAATGCAACTCACTCAATGAACCCGTCATTGAAGAGTTCTCTGCCTATGTAGGTAAAGTCAAGTTGACGGCCTTCAGTGACATCACAATGTGTATCGGATGCTAGTGGAGCAGCATCCTAGCTAGAGAATGCGGAGAAAGTGGTTGTGAAGGATTATGACACTGAAGCGGGGTCCAAGATTGCCATCCCATTCTCCTGGAGAATGGGAGGGGGGTCCTGCGAGAATTTGGCCAGAATCCTTTTGAATGCTTCCACACCTCTGCAAGATGGGATCTTCCCATTAAGTGAAGACAGTATACCCACCAGGAATAAACATACCCGAGCCTAGCCCTACCCCAATAAAGAAATTCACCAAGACGGAAATCATTTGGGGGCACCTTTTGCCCATGTAGGCCTAATGCTTCTGTTTGAGTGCCATCTCACACTCGACTCTCCACTACAGAAGCTGGTCAGTATGCTGAATGAATTTCTTGTATAATGTGGTGAGTGTTCCCTTCTGTTGTCCAAATGTGACGTTTGATTGTGCTCTACGGGGTCCCCCTATTTCTAGAGCAGAACTCATACCAAGCCAACTGCTAATGCAGGTGACTCATCCCCTAAGACAAGACTTTACTTTCAACCCCCCTACTTCTCTTCTGAGAGGTGTGTTAACCCCTAGGAAGGCAACCATATGCTCAGTTCCTCGGGGTTGCAAATGTTGAGGGGGTTGTGTGTGTCTGAGGTTTGGGCAATAAAGGGTGTTTAGTGGTATCAGTTTGTTGGTTGCATCCAGTGCATGTTGGGGATGAGGTGATGTTATGCATGTTTGTACTGTTGGAGTAATGTGAAATGGCCAACCCTAGGACAGGATGACTGTGCATTTGGTGCAGTGATTTCTCTGATTGGTTTATTATGGGGGGTTTCATTTAGGTGGTAGAGTATTCAATTGTCTTTGGGTGAGAGTGGTGTGGGTGTGTTTGATGGTGGTAGGTGTAACTTGTGGAACAGTATGCTGGGGCTTCATTTTTGTGTCTGAGTGGTGGGGGTTTCATTGTTAGGTTGTGATTGACGCGAGATGGTTTCAGTGCTCTGCTGAGGTATTGGGTTCTGATCATGTCAAAAGCATATTAAGTGGAAGTATTTTTTTATTATTATTATATAGAAATGGGTTCTCAACCGTGTCTCTGCCCTTATCGCACATCGGTACTACCACATTTAATCACTTTCTACTACTGCTAGGGGGTACTAGAGTGGAAATTGGGTTTTAGCACAGAATGATGAAAATCACTTGGATGAATAATGACAAAAGAAGAGACACTGAGAAGAGTTGGAGGGAAGAGACTTCTGATGAAGTGTAAGAGGAAGCAGCTGGGATATTTGCATATAATCTGAGAGTGGATGTTCTGGAGAAAAACTGCCTGCTGGGAAGAGTAGTTGGACCAAGGGTGAGAGGAAAAGCCAGTCTAGTTTATGGACACTGCTTGACTACCTCAGAGATGGATGAAGGGTTGTGGCCCTGGTCAGACAGGCTGATCAGAGAGAAGAATGGTTGTGTCACTTGCCTGGCATTCAAGTAAGGTAAGGTAATAAAAATATTCACAATAATATACATACTGATTCTGTTGCCCTCAATTGCAACATGGGATCTTGCGACTCGAGCAGTTTCTGAACCATTTGAAGGAATGATTCCACAAATAAATTTAGGCTATTGGCATGACAAGCCACTAGCAGTTGATCCAAAGCATCCATAGCAATGATCACATACCCTAAAAAAATATTAGCAAATATGATAAATAATAGACAATTGAGGATACAGTGACATTATGCCAAATATGTGCATTGTGCATGCTGTCTATGCAGAAGCTTTACCGTTTAGGTACTCATAGAGTGAGTGAGTCGTCTAGCCACAAACCTAGATATTTCACACTGATTATTGTTTTCATCTGAGCCCCCAAAAGCTGACTCTTTCTAAGATCAATGCATGCAAGAGTTGTCTGATTTGAATCACTTATATTTAGGAAATTACTTTGACAATGTAGTTGATATTGGTCATAGGACAGATAGCACTGATGAGCAACTCACCAAAATAATCCAACATCAGACCTCTATCTCTTTTTGAAAGTGAAGCAATGGAATTTTTTTTTTTTTTAAGGGGCTATCTGGCGACTGCCAACTTAGGCATAAGTCACCATAAACAAACAGCCTAGTTCTAGGCTACTTTAAAAAATTTGAAAAGAAAACAATAAAAAGAAGTAACAATTAGGAAGCAATAACAAAACAATAACAAAAACAACTAAATTTAGTTAAATGAAAGGGAGAAGGCCGGCCTCCCCCCAAAAGTCAACAAGTCCACCAGTCAATGTGCACGCACTCGTCCCGAGTACAAAGGACAGGCGGTAGCGACCCCACCCATCCCGGTACCGTGACAGATGTCATGCGCGAAGATCACCCATACTTAGAAATTCAACAAGAATGTGCCGAACAGTCTGGGGAAAGACGCAGTCGTCGCAATAGGGCGCAGGCGAGCGCTCCATCAAATAGCGATGCGTCACACGAGTGTGTCCGATTCGGAGACGACAGAAAGCGACCTGAAGCCGTCGCGGCATTGGGGGATAGGTCCATGGGAACAGTCGCGGCGCAATGGCACGCAACTTTAAGTTCCCTTCGACCGTCTCCCATCTTCTTTGCCAAGCAGTCCGAAGAGCTGCCTGTATTCCTGCCATGTAGTCGGTGTGAGGAAGAGCGAAACGCTGGTCCGGTCGCAGAGTCCTCGCGGACTCTTTGGCGCCATCATCGGCGCGCTCATTCCCCGCAATTCCTACATGTCCAGGAACCCAGCAGAAGATAATCTCAACATCCAACCGGCTCGCCAAAACCGTGGCGTCACGGATATCGCGAACCAGGGGGTGCGGAGATTCCAATGCCCGAGAGCACTCAGGGCGCTTTGTGAGTCTCTATAGATCACAATCCGGTATCCGAACCGGACACGTCGCGTAATCTCCCGTACCGAGTGGTGTATTGCCACCAGCTCGGCCGTGAAGACAGACGCAGCGCTTGGTAGAGCCCCGCTGACTTCAAACAGAGGGGATACGGCGTGGAAGTCGACCCCCTCTTGGGACTTGGAGCAATCCGTATACACTGGCACGGTATAAGCGTGACACGAGGTGTGCTCCAAAAAGGTCAAACGCAATACTCCCGGCGCCGTACAAGCTTTGGGAGCAGAGGCGTGGCGATAAATAGCCAAATGTGGTACCCTCCAGGGTGGCGTCCTGGGCAGAACCAGGGGCGCCACCGGCCCGAGAGCTATATCTAGCTCTCGAAGGAGTTTCCTGGCCCTAAACCCAAAGGGATTAGGGTATGACTGGGGTCTCTCGGCGGCATAGGCACCATCGAGATCAGCTGCGGATGCAGTGAAAGCTGTTGGCGACTGAGGAAGGCGCCGGGCTCGCGCGTACAGGCGAGTGATGCACTGCACGCGGCGCAGAGCAAGTGGCATCTCCCCAGCATCGACCAACAGGCTCTCAATGGGGGAAGTGCGGAAGGCACCGGTCGCAAGGCGAAGGCCGGTGTGGTGGATCGAATCCACCTTCCGCAATAAACGCTCGGCTGCGGATGCATAAAACTCGCATCCGTAGTCCAGCTTCGAACGAACAAAGGATCGATAAAAAAGTAAGGCAGTAGCCCTATCAGCGCCCCAGGCGCTGAACGTCACGGAACGGAGAATATCCATGGCGCGGGTACAAGAGACCCTAAGGCTGCGAATATGAGCCTCCCAGGTGAGGCGTAGGTCGAATACAAGACCAAGGAAACAGTGCGATTCCACCACATCCAGACGCACCCCATTAAGAAACAAATCTGGGTCGGGGTGGAGCCGTGGATAGCGGCAGAAGTGCACCAAATTAATCTTGGCCAAAGAAAACCGAAACCTGTGCGCTTCGGCATAGCCAGAGACGCGGTTCAATGTCTGTTGAGTCGACGCTCCAGAGTTGGCATCTGAGCAGCGCCAAAAGAGATCGAAAGGTCGTCCACGTAGAGCGTAGCGAGAACATCTTCTGGCAGCACCGAGGTGATGCCGTTGATGCTCAGGGCAAAGAGTGTGACACTGAGAACACTTCCCTGCGGGACACCCTCCGCACAGGGCGGAGCCTCGATGACATCAGGGCCCCTGATTCAGAGATTACCTCGCGTTTTCGAGCCCGCTGGCTTCAAACGCTTCCTCGTCATTCGCTCCACTGATGGCAGCATGTTGGCTAAGGGCAACATGATCCATCAGAGGAGAGGTTTAGCTAGTGTAATTGGTAGAGAGCCGAAGGTGACCCGTTTCTCGGACGGAGGCCTTCTGACGAAGGCGGCCAAGATAAGTGCTCTTCGGACACTTCATGACACCCCGGTGAGTGTGACGCCGCACTCTACCATGAACTTTGTGAAAGGAGTAGTTTATGCGAGGGAACTCGTTGACTACTCCATAGAGGACATCACCTTAGAGCTGGCCGACCATGGGGCGGTCAAGGTCGAACGTGTGATGAGAAAACAGGGAGGGGCCTCGAGACCCACCTCTACACTCTTTGTCAAGTTCGACTGTGACAAGCTCCCTGAGTCGGTGCATGCCGGTTGGTACCGCTACCACGTGAAGGCATTCGTTCCACTGCCGCGGCGGTGCTATTACTGTCACCGCTTCGGCCATACAAAGCATTCTTGTAGACATGCAAAGTCGGGGTAAATTGCTCCAAGGCCGCACACAATAAGTCTACTTCATATGTGGCCAAGTGTGTCAATTGCGGAGAGCCGCACCCAGCTTCTTGGAAGCAATGTGGTGCATATCTTCTTGAGAAAGAAATCCTATCCATTCCGGCCCAGGATCGACTCTCATTCCGCGAGGCTAAGGACTTGGTCCTAGGGCGCCCGGCTCTGCCTGGGACGTCATATGCCTCAATAGTTAGAAAGGCACCCTCTGCTCCTGGCCCATCCAGGCCAACGAGCACGGTTGTTTCCGCGCCCATTCGGAGCCCTTCTGCGGGCTCTACTCAACCCTGGCGCTCCCCTGGTAAAGCTGGCGGCAAAAAGAGTTCCCACCCAGCCCCGTCTAAAAACAGGGCTCCCCCAGCGTGACCGTTTCCCGTAAGGCGATTTTTTATTTTTTTATATTTAAGGGGCTAACTGGCGACTGCCGACTTAGGCATAAGCTGCCGTAAACAAACAGCCTAGTTCTAGGCTACTTTAAAAAATGAACAGGAAACAACAATAAAAAGAAATAATAACAATAACAAAGCAATAACAAAAACAACAACAACAATTAAACCGGGTTAAATGAAAGGGAGAAGGCCACTCCCCCCAAAAGTCAATAAGTCCACCAGTCAAAGTACACGCACTCGTCCAGAGTACAAGGGACAGGCGGTAGCGACCCCGCTCATCCCAGTACCGGGACAGGTGTCGTGCGCGAAGATCACCAAGACTGGGACATTCGACAAGAATGTGCCGAACAGTCTGGGGGACGACGCAGTCGTAGCAATAGGGCGCAGGCGAGCGCTCCATCAAATAGCGAGGCGTCACACGAGTGTGCCCGATTCGGAGACGACAGAAAGCAACCTGAAGCCGCTGCGGCATTGAGGGATAGGTCCATGGAAACAGTCGCGGCGCAATATCACGCAACTTTAAGTTCCCTTCGACCGTCTCCCATCTTCTTTGCCAAGCAGTCCGAAGAGCTGCCCGTATTCCTGCCATGTAGTCGGTGTGAAGAAGAGCGAAACGCTGGTCCGGTCGCAGAGTCCTCGCGGACTCTTTGGCGCGCTCATTCCCCGCAATTCCTACATGTCCAGGAACCCAGCAGAAGATAATCTCGACATCTGCCCGGCTCGCCAAAGCCGTGTCCCGTAAGGCGAAACAGCCACGCGCCTCCACCGAGTCGTTAGACTCACAGGAGGCAACACCCCTGAAGTTGGTCGCTAGGCCATCTTCCGGGGTTCCTAAACCTGTCCCCCAAAAGGAGCTTCGGCTCCTTCGCCCACGCCTAGTGGTGGAGCGAGTAGCTCGAAGACGGTGGTTCCTCGAAAAGATGGTCCCCCGCCTCCGAAGCCGCAACGCCCGCCTAAGGTTTCGAGGCGGGGGGGAGGAAAAGACTCGCATGGCGAGCCCAACCTCCCCCAATAAGTCCTCGAAGGCGACATCTCCTTCAGCGCTTTGTCCGGCCAACAGCGCCCGGGGATCTGCCTCCGGGAAGTGTACGGCCATTCCCGTGAGGGTCTTCTGTTCGAGGAGGGCCCCCGCGTCTCCTCCGAGCTAGGCCTGGAGGGCATATTCCTTCAATGGAATTGGCGTGGACTCCGGGACAACTGGGAGGAGCTTCGGAGGCTCGTCTCGTTCCGTTCCCCGTTAGTTATCTTCTGCAGGAGACCATGCTAGGTGCGTGCCTCCTGCCCGCCCTCCCGGGGTATAAGGGTCTTGCGACCCCACCACCGCGAGATGGCCGGGCTGGGGGATGCGCGGTTTACACCCGGCATGATGTCAACGTTCTACCTTTCTCTTTAGATACCTCTTTTCAGGCAGTGGCTGCGCAGCTGCACAGCCACTATCATTTCTGCGTACAATCCACCGTCATCTGACTGAGACGCGGGGGACTGCCGCCGCGTCGTGGCACGGTTGCCGAGGCCCTTTCTCTTGCTTGGAGATCTAAACGGCAGGCATCTTGTCTGGGGAGATTACTCAATAAATCCCAGGGGACAGGTCCTTGCCGATCTGATCGAAGAGCTTGGGATAGGTGTCCTAAACGTGGATAAGTTTACGCATCACTGTCCGAGAACCGCTTCATTTTCTTGCCTTGACCTATCTTTGTGCTCTTTGGATGCACAGCCTGATTTTGATTGGGGCGTGGTCGATGACCTCCATGGTAGTGATCACTTTCCCTTTCAAATATCATTTTCAGGGCAACTGCCGCCTGAGAGCCCACCTCGGTGGTGCTTACGCGGGCGCGGTGGCCTGCATTTCAGGAAATGACTGAATTCTCTATCTCAGTCGATGAGTTTAGGTCGGTAGATGAGGCCGTTGAATTCTTCTCCGGCAACCTCATCGCCGTGGGCCTGACTACTATTCCTAGGACGTCTGGCCATTTTGCACGCCGACCACTCCCATGGTGGTCGGCCGAGTGTGAGACGGCCCTCCAACAGAAGCGTTATGCCTACATGCGCTATAAGCTCCGCCCGAACGATTTCACTGTCGCTGAATTTCGTCGGGCTAGGGCTAGGTTCCGGTATATTTCGAAGCACGCCCGCCGCTCTTCTTGGCGGGCATACGTGGCTTCACTTAACGGGAAGACCCCTTTAGCAGGTGTGGTCCCATTCTCCAGGAGAATGGGACCGCAATCTCGGACCCCGCGTCCGTGGCGGAATCCTTAGCGACCGCTTTTTCCGCATTCTCTAGCCAGGATGCTGCTCCGCCAGCATTCAATGCACGTTGTGATGTCGTGGAAGGCCACCAGCTGGACTTTACCTCCAGAGGTGGAGAACCCTTGAACGACAAGTTTTCTGTGAGTGAGGAGTTGCGCTCCCGTATGCCATGCTTCGACACCTGGGTGAGTGAGGCATGGCCTTTCTGTTATATTTGTTCAACAGAATCTGGGTGGAGGGTCTTCTCCCAGACTCCTGGCGAATCGCTACTGTGCTCGCCTTTCGCAAACCGGGAAGAGATCACTCTACTCCGACCGGTTTCCGCCCAATCTCTCTAACCTCTTGCGTGTGCAAGTTGATGGAGAAATTGGTAAATGTTAGATTAGCTTTTTTCCTGGACAGCTGAGGCCATCTGGCTTCTGCACAGTGCGGCTTCCGCAAGTTCCACTCCACGTCGGATGCTCTGCTCCGACTGGAAAATGCCGTCTACGAAGCTTTCCTTCATAGACAGCACTACACCACGGTGTTTTTCGATCTGGAGAAGGCGTATGATACCGCATGGCGATACGGTATCATGGAAACTCTCACACGATGGGGGCGAGGGGACGCCTACTAATGTTTATATCTGAATTTTTGCGAGATCGTCTATTCTGTGTACGGGTGGGGGGAGAAGGTCCTGGTGGTCGCAGGGGCACCGGTGGGAGGAGATCCCTCCCCTCATTGTACTGCCTCAGAAACCCTTACTGTTTGAGCAGGACCTTGCATAGGGGCGGATTTGGGTTTGGCACTGAGCCCGGATTCCCCCTCATGGAAGGCCCTACCCTCTGAGGCTGGGTTTCCTCAAGGACCATGTCTATCACAGGAGGGGCCTCCAGTTGGCCATCCCCTCCCAGGACATCGCAGGTCCCCTTGGCAGTGTCGCCAGTCTTTTGCGGAGAGGCACATGCCTTCACCCCGGCAAGGTTTAAAATTCTTGCCAGCAGGTCTTTTGAGGGAAGCGACCGAAGAGGCCTGGCTTCCCTCTCCCCCCTAAGGGGGTTTGCCCTACTGAGCCGCTTACACGAGGGGCGGTCATCAATGGGCTGCTTGCTGGCTTTCTTGGCAGTCCCCTTAGAAAGAAAAGGAGGGACTGCTGCTGGAAATAGCGAGGTGCCCGAAAGCACCTCCAGAGAAGGGGGAGTCCCCTACACCCGTAGGCGTAGGAGAAGAGTAAGCCTCCTCTCCGGTTAAAGAAGTATGGAGGGTCCCCTGCGCAAGCACAAGGGGGGAGGACCTCCATTTTTTCGGTGGAGCTGCCCGAGGGCGGCTCCGTTGATGAGGAAGGGGAATTGGGGAGAGATTTGGGTTTTTGATTTACATACATGGGCATGGTGACCCTCTTTTTTTACACGGGATGCAATCGCGCATCACCTCTCACAGTAGCCCGCACTGCAAGAGGTAGGTACAGGCCCGGCAGAGGCAGGCGCCGCCATTTGGGACTACCCCTCCCGCCTGGTGGCCTGGCAGTCCATCGGCATGTCTGCTCCACCTTGGACACGGCATAAAAAAGATAGATTGTGAAGAGTAGAGGAAAAGGGATGTGAGGAAGGTATGGGTGGGGATGAAGCAGGTTGTTAAAAACCAACCACCCCAGACCGGAGCTCAGGGGTTAGGGAACATTGGCCCCTCCCCCCTCAGCCCCGATGCGGGACGGTTGGCTGAGAGGAAGGTCAGCATCTACCCTGTGAAATTAGAGGCTGACCAGAGAAAGTTGTGGGAGATGTTGTATGAAAAGCAAGGAAACACGTGTTTTGAAGGAAGGAGAAGATGCTAAGCTGAGGCCGGATGGAGCGCTGGATCCCTTCAGCATGGCGGCCAGGATGGCAAATCGCCGCGCCCCTTACGGGGTGAAGCAATGAAAATTTTAAAAAATGTAACCATATTAGTCTTTCTTACCTGTTCTTCGGCGGTAGATATCCCTATCTAGTCTTAATGCTAAGTATTCACCAATTCTGTCCAGTTTATCAGGAGAATGCATGGCATACCATGACAACTTCTCCATGTTTGATTTAACCAAACCATCCTGAAATGTTATAAAATATCTCATTAACCAATAAAATTAGTCTTTTCTATTTCAGATATTTTCTTTCCTATTCAGGATTTAGATAGTTAAGAGCAATGGTGAGAATGATCTTAAGAAAATCACCTCAGGGGTTTTCTCTGACAGCTTACCTCAGGATTGGGAGGGAAGATATGATCCACTAATTTTTTATAACGAGGTCTGAAAGCTGCACAGCAGCCACAACAGCCTATAATATAAAAGGACTATAAATGATACACAATACAAGTTTATTCAATTTCAGAATAACTACCAGCCTTAAACCATTACCCGTTGAATCAATGTGATTAAAAAGTTGTTAGCTAAATTTGGCTTTTACTTTAGAATGGCATAAAAATAATAAATTTCAACTTGACAGTGAGAGAGAAAAGAATCTTTCATCCAGTAAAATAAATCTTAAATACATAAACATTAAAAAAAAGGGTCAATGATACAGCAAACTAAAACTTGAAAAATTCAACATAAGTATTTAGTAGGAAGAATTTTCTAAACTCATTCAAGTTTCACAACAATAATAAAACAAAAATTTAGATAAATGAACAATAATGAGAAAGTATATAGATAACAAAAGGAAAAAAACTAGCAGAAAAATAACTTAAGTCATGAAGTAAGGAGTAATGTAAAAATACAGTAAAGGGAGAAAAATATTTTAAAATATTGGTCGATAGAATATAGCTTAAAATAAAGTAGGAAATAAGTATATTTTGTTTATACATACTCATAACTAGCTCAGTAGGAACCATCAGTTTTATCATCAATTTACACTTTGATATATCTACCTTAGTAGGGAGCAACAATTCTTGCAAACAATTTTACCACCAATTTACACTTTGATAGATCTATCTCAGTAGGGATCAATAGTTTTACCACCAATTTACACTTTGATATATCTACCTTAGTAGGGAGCAACAATTCTTAAAAATAATTTTACCACCAATTTACACTTTGATACATCCATCTCAGTAGGGATCAACAGTTTTACCACCAATTTACACTTTGATATATCTACCTTAGTAGGGAGCAACAATTCTTACAAACAATTTTACCACCAATTTATACTTTGATACATCTATCTCAGTAGGGATCAACAGTTTTACCACCAATTTACACTTTGATATATCTACCTTAGTAGGAAGCAACAATTCTTACAAATAATTTTACCCCTAATTTACACTTTGATATACCTACCTTAGTAGGGAGCAACAATTCTTATAAACAATTTTACCACCAATTTATACTTTGATACATCTATCTCAGGAGGAATCAACAGTTTTTTACAACTCATTCACATATCTCAGTAGAGGCCAACAGTTTAACCACAAATTTACACTTTGATATATCTATCTCAGTAGAAACAACCATTTTTACCACTCAATTTCCAGCCAGGTATTTATCTCAGTAGGTACAAGTACCAGCCTTTTTTACCTCTGAATTACACATATCTCTCTCAGTGGGGCCCAAATTTTGACCACCTATTGACACTCTTAAATCTATTTAAGATGGGAGCAATAGTTTATAGCACTGATATCTATAGCAGTAAGGACCATCAGTTTTTACCACTGATTTACGCATCTTAGAAATATTTTTCTTTTTGCCACTGATTCACACTAATATTTACATATATCAGTAGGGATTAACAGTTTTGATCACATTTATAATCTGATATATACTCATATCTATGTAAGGAACAACAGTTTATATATATATATATATATATATATATATATATATATATATATATATATATATATATATATATATATATATATATATATATATATATATATATTAGTATGGACTGAAAGCTTTTACCATTGATTTATAATATCAGTATAGAAAACATTTTTTACCACTGATTTACATACCAATATCTATCTTGGCAAGGGACAAAGTTTTTACCACTGATAAACACATATCTATTGCAGTAAGGACCAACCATTTTTGCTACTGATTTATACACTGATATCTATATCACTAGGGATGATGTATTTACCACTGATTTACACTGGTTTCTATCTCAGTAGGGACCAAGTATTTTATCACTGATGTACACTTAATTTTCTCAGATGAGACCATGTTTTTAAGATTTAAAACATATCTATCTCAGTAAGGATCAAGTTTTCACTTCTGATTTACACTGATATCTATCTACCTATCTCAGTAGGGACCAAATTTTCACCACATATCTATCTCACTAGGAACCAACAGTTTTTAATTTGGGATCAAATCAATGGATTGCGATCAGCCACAGTAATGATAACCCAACTCAAAAAGGCAATGACTTACCATGTGGAAACGGCTTTCAGCTCCAGCAAGTTAAGCTACATTGGGTATGGTTAGTTGCTAAATGGAGTATCCATTTAGGTTAACCTTACTACAGTTATTGAGGCTGGGATGGCAGACTGCACATGTTAGACCAGGAGGATAAACTGCAGATTTGGGGAAGGGGTTTATACAGAAGCTTCAAGATATCAGCTGTAGCAGGGCTGCCCACATTAAACGTAACCCATTGCATGTGCATAAAAGGATAGATAATGAAAAGAGGGGGGAGAGGGGAGGAGAAAGAGAAAAGGCCACAACCCTAACCAGAAGGACCAAGAGGGAACGAGGAACCAGCCTCTCCCCTTCTAGGAATGAATGACTGAAATTAGTTGCTGGCCAAGAAAATAGGTGAGAAGAGGCTTGTAAACAAAGTGACAGGGTCTATATGGTAAACACATTGGTCTTTGGGCTAGGTGAGTGCAAACACCTTATTAGAGAGAGATTAACACACATCTGGTCGGGTGAGTTGCTAGATGGGGTCCCAATATGAATTCAATTCGCGACAGCTACCATACACTGTAGCAACCTGTGATTTGAATGTTGTGTTAAACTGTAAGGCATCACTGATAAATAAAAGACCTAATGATAAATTTGCTCTTGAAGATGAGTCTTGATTTAAGTTTATGGGGTGAAGATGTGTCTTGATTTATTGAAGTTGATGGGGTGAAGATGAGTCTTGATTTATTGAAGTTGATGAGGCTGAAGATGAGTCTTGATTTATTGAAGCTGATGGGGTGAAGATGAGTCTTGATTTATTGAAGTTGATGGGTTGAAGATGAGTCTTGATTTATTAAAGTTGAGGAGATGGTTCAGGTTAGTAGAGTGGTTGGCGATGCTTGAAATGCTGTTTCTATCCGCAGAAATATCCGAGCAACCACTACATGAGATAATTGCTTCAGGGTCAGTTTAGGTTGAAGGGTGGGGTTTGTGAAGAAATTGTTGAAAGGCAAAAGGGGAAGAGAATGCAATATGAGATTTTACAAATCTTTGGATACTTAGTTTTAAAGAAAATGCTAGGATTTGTTGGGCATAGTTATGTGGACATTTCTTGGCTGGGGAAAAGAGTTGGCCAGGCTTTCAAGTAGCAATCTTCAATCATCTATAGAGGATAATGAAGAATGACCATATGGGTGAAGTGATTCAATTGTGAAATAAAATAGGATCACAAATCATGTAGGCTGGGAGAAAAAGCAAATGAAGAAACCCTTATTTGGTGGATGAGTAGAAATAAAGGTACACTTCGGTGTAAGTATTTAATAGACAGTGAATGTTGGACCACAGGAAGTTCATGTATGCCTTCTTCATGGCATCAATATTTAAATAGTGATACATAAGATTATTAAATATATAAGGTGATTGAAAGAATTGGGACAGATAAGAAAACTCTTAAAGTGAGCGCGCTTTTATAAAATCTTAGACATTGATCTCAAGAAGATAGTTTTAAGTTTATAGACTAGGCCTTAAAAATAAAAGCTTTAAATGTAATTTAAAGATTAGTAATGATTAGAGCTTCAAGAAGGAAGTCATTTATAAAAAATAAATATTTGATAAACTTCTAACTCTACTCTTTTAAATGATATATCATTTTAAGGAAAAAAATAAAATATTAAAAATATATGGCTTTTTCTTATGAGTCTATTTACCTGGCACCAAGTATTAGTAACTTGATCAAATTATAGTGTAAATTATGGTTAGATGCCAAACATTACAAAAGCTTTTACCAACACTATAGAATATCATTATAATGACCAAAAGTTTATTGGATTACAATTAACACTTACGATTATTGGCCATATCCTAGGAGAGCTAAAAATTAATAGAATAATAAGATAGCATACATTGAAGGCAGACAGATAAATAGAATTTATTAATTCACATTAGTGACATTATGCTGTTATAACATGTTTATACAATATTATGCTCAAAATAAAGAGATCTGGTAAAGAGAGAGACTCATGCTAATATTACCCCTGGTCTAAGGTCCTGTCCATAAGCAGGCTATCCTGAATGGCTCTTCTCAGCAAAACCAAAACTCCATCTATTGGTATGATTTGTCTAAAGTGTACAAGAGTTGGGCATGTTTGAAAATGCATTGAACTGTACAGGTGCGCAAGTAATGGGGCAAATAATTTGGGAGCAGAGGGTAATAAAGTCAGAACAGACAAAATGTGGCAACCAAACAATGGTTAGTATAACATGATCAGTGTATTTCAGGAACACATATTACTGTCATTTAGTGAGTGACAACAGTTATGGCGCCTCATGGATACCAACAAGGGAGCATTGAAGAGCTAGTGTTTATTGAGAAATCTTTTAACAAAACTGGGAACAAGAGAGACATGCTAACAGTTTGTTGAGGACTTTCAATGGGTGAATTAATGTGATTGGAGATCCAATTTGTCAAGCTATTTGAACAAAGTGGATCAGTCCAGGATCTGAAAAAAGTTGGAAGACAAGGCCATCAATACTGAAGAAAACAAATTATTAAAGCTTCTTTCGCTCACTACATCCAAAAAAACTACTGAGCATGATGCATACAACTTGGCATTTTAAGATGATCCATTCAAATGATGCTTCATGAGTTCAAAATTGAACCATATCTTCATGAATGAAGATGATTCAAATAGGCCATTGTACTGTTGTGAAACAATTCTGGAAAAATGTGCAGAGGATAACACTTTTCATGAAAAAATTATTATGAACTGATGAAGCAATGTTATGTTGAAATGCCACATCAATAGGCATAATGGTGTTTATGTTCTACTCATAATCCACAAGGAAAAATTCAAATGGATCTCTACACTCCAGGCAGGATGATCCAGTGTGGCACTTGTGTTACATGCGTTTCTGTGCTATTTTTTTAAACAACAGTGATCAATTTCTTCCAGCTATAGTAATTAACTGGCCAAACTTCAACTAAATGTGGCCCCAGGTAAGATCTGAAGGCTGCACATACACATATGTTGCAGACGAAGTCCTTCCACATGCTGGCCCACACGAGGTCGATGGAGAATTCAATTTCGTCGATGCTGCTGTGGCAGAGCTTGAAGGCCTTGCCCTCGACATGCACACACACATTGTAGTCGCTGGGATTGAAGCAGGCAACTGCGGCGCCTAAAATACCTCTGACCAGAAGTTCATGTTCGACCCCAACTACTCCTGCACAGTCTTGGCATTGTAAGCTGGGTCACCGTCCTGCTGAAAGACATATTCCACCCTCTATGTGATCTTCCTTACCACCCAGGGCAGGACTTTTGTGGCTGAGATATCTTTTTATCAGCTGCAGAGAGTCTGTAACCAGCCATGAACCACACCAGCAGCATCTTCTTGCAAGTCCAAGCCACGATGCTGAGCATCATCACAGAGGATAGGTGTTTGATCATGAACACGTGGCAGACCTCAGAGACACCCTGGCTTGTTGATGACTGAATCAACCATAAAAGGGGTTTTTTCCTCAGAAAAAAATGAGAATTCCATTTCCATGTCTTCTCAATTCATTGTGAAGGTTCCTGCATAGAGTTGGTGATCAAAGGCCTTTCCATGCACATTAAGTCTTCCACCCTCCTCCTTGACAGCCCTGGACACATAGATGTTCTTTGTGAGTGCAGTCATTTTGAGCTTTGGATCATTTTTGAAAGCCTTTCTCACAGCCCAACAGTTGACAATAACTTGAGGTCTGCCTGAACAAGATCAATCTTTGATGTCTTCCCCATTCTTGAGCCTCACTTCCATCTTAAAACATAACATAACATAAAACATAACATAACATATAACATAATTACACGGATGACAAAAGCCACAAGGGCCTATCAAAGGTTATCCGCCTCCGTCAAAACCCACACACAAAAAGCACCATCACCAGGGGAGAAGACAAAATCAAAGTCGCCCACAATATAATATAACAGATGACAAAAGCCACAAGGGCTCATCATAGGTCATCCGAGTCAAACGGCCTCTTTTTCAAGGCACCCAAACTCCCAGGAAAACTACATCCAGAGGATTGCATCCAGAAACAAGGGTATCACCAATCAAGGCTTGTCAAGAACTAAATCATGCAACTATAGATATATACAAACTATTAATATATACAAAACTTAGGAACCATCACAACCTTCCCTTCCCATAAACTCATCCAACCTACTCTTAAATACATTTAGATTTGGACTACCTACTACCCTCGGCGGCAATTTGTTCCAGAAGTCTACCACTCTATTGGTGAAAAAATATTTTCTTAAATCCAACCTACACCCTTGCTTTTTAATTTTCAAGTGGTGACCTCTAGTCCGATTTCCATCATCTAACTCAAAAAACTTGCTAACATCCAATTTATCTATCCCGGAAAATTTTTTAAAGAGCTCAATCATATCCCCTCTCACACACCTCCTTTCGAACGAGAACATATTTGATACTCTCAGTCTATCTATATATTCAAGGTGCCTCAGGGAAGGAATAATCTTTGTTGCCCTCCGTTGCACTGACTCGAGAAGGTTAATATTGTGTCTAAAATGTGGGGACCATGCCTGTATACAGTACTCTAGATGTGGCCTAACATAAGAGTTATAGAGTTTAAGAATAACCTCCTTACTTTTGTAATTGACATTTCTCTTAATAAAACCCAGCACTCTATTTGCCCTATTTCTTGCTTCAATACACTGCTTAGAAAACCTTAATGACTTATCTATTACTACTCCTAGATCTTTCTCATCCTCTACTGAGCTGAGCCAATGCCCATCCATTTCATAGTTAAATTCTCTATTATCTTTTCCCATGTTAATAACTTTGCACTTATCAAGGTTGAAAGTCATTTGCCACTTATGTGCCCAGGATAACAATTTATTTAAGTCCCCCTGCACTTTAAAATTATCATCAATATCTTTAACTACAGCTGCTAATTTGGTATCATCCGCAAAAATTGACACTTTATTATTAACTGCCTCCCCAAGATCGTTTATATAGATGACAAATAATAATGGACCGAGAACTGATCCCTGAGGAACCCCACTGATAACATCCCTCCACTCTGACTTTACACCATTTAGCACTACCCTTTGCTTCCTGTCTTTCAGCCACTCAGCTATCCAATTTGAAACACCCCCACATATCCCAATCATTTTTAATTTATGAACTAGTCTCCTGTGTGGTACCTTATCAAATGCTTTACTAAAATCCAAGTAAATTACATCCACATTCTCTCCTTTATCTACTTGATTTGTTACGAACTCCAGAAAGTCTAGTAAATTAGTCAAACATGATCTACCTGATCTAAACCCATGCTGAGCATCGCTGATTAACCCCTCCCTCTCTAGATGTTGGCAAATCCCTTTTTTAACTATTTTCTCAAGAATTTTACAGACTACAGGAGTTAGGCTAACCGGTCTAAAGTTATTTGGATCCTCTTTACTACCCTTCTTGAAAATGGGGACTACATTCGCTCTCTTCCAATCATCGGGTATTTCTCCATATTCCAATGACCTAGTATATAACTTGTCCAGAGCTATTGAGATACTTTCTACCCCTTCTTTAAGTATCCTAGAATGAATATTATCAGGGCCGTAGGCCTTGGTAGTATCTAAATCACCTATTAGTCCTTTTATCATCCTCCGATCCACACTAATGTTAGTAAACACCTCTTTTCCTGACCCATGAGTACTATACATAGGACTATTTAGTTTCTCTTTTGTAAATACTGATGCAAAATGACAATTTAGTACCTCAACTATTTCCTCATCACTTTCTCTCACAACCCCTTCATATTTGATAGGTCCTATTTTAACTCTGCCAGACTTGTTATTAATTTTATAGTAACTAAAGAACTTTCTAGGATCTTTGTTGCTATCCTGAGCTAATTTAATTTCTGACACCCTTTTGTTCTTCTTTATAATCTTATTTAACTCATTCCTAGCCATTCTATAATCACTTAAATTTTGAATATTATTTTCTACCTGTAATTTTTTGTATGCCCTTTTCTTCTCTGAAATCTTGACACACCTGCACACAATTGAAAACATTTTAATGGCATGCTGGAGAAGTAGAACTTTAAGTTTTTTGATGGAACTTTTTCTATTGCACACAAACCTCTTGAAAGATAAAAAAAAAACAGTAACAGAAATTTTTAAAAAACGATATGTACCAGAACACTTTTCCCCTTTTTGCAATAATAAAATTTTTTGCTTAGAACAGGTGTCGGCAAATCCTGGCACACGAAAAGATTTTTTCCTCTCCTTTAATTTTAGGCCTTCAGATGCACAAATTCTGGATGAATGAATTCCAAATTATATTTAATTTTTGTAATGAATTGAAAACTGCATATTACTTTGATGGCTTGGCACATCATGTATCATTTTAAAGATTTTACTGATGATAGCTAAAGACATCATGAACATTTGTCCCACATTGAGAAAGTGGCCTTGAGCATCAATGTATTAAAATTACATATTTTCTAATGATAAAATTTAATATATTTCTTTTAACAGAATATTTACCATATATTTAGGCATATTTTTGTACCTATATTTTTAGATAATGTACATTGAGCATTATAGTTGCTTCCAGTCTTTAACATGTAACTGTTTTAAATATATCTAGCTCAAGTGAACCCATCCATTGCAAATAGATCCTTTCTCTCCCAAAATGCTTTACATTCATCTATAACCATCATTCCCATTTCATTCATCCTCTCCCTGATACAAGTGGGTAAGACAACCACTCCCCACCTATTCTAAGCCTAGGTAAAATCGTTGACACTACACATCTACCACTTTCCTGTACCTTTCTTAACAGCTTACTCTACCTAGATACTAGCTCCTCTGACCTACCTTTCCATAAATTATTCACCCCTTAGGTCTAGCCCCACTTGTACACATATTCTTTAATTTCCCTACCACCCTTGAATCCCTACATAATTTAGGATTCATATCATCATTCTCTATAACCTTACACTATTAATCTGCCCCTCATCACCCTCACTCCTATCTAACCCGATTAAATTTTCAATCATGCTCCTAAGCTTACTAGTCTCTAACCTAAGATATGCATACTCACTCATTACTGAGCATACAACAGCTTTACATCTCACTCACCCCTCACCACCCAACACATTTCTCACCTAACCTAGCCACACTTCTTAACCTCTTCTTAGTGGGCAATTTTGATACTCATCACTCAGCCTAGCTTAAACCCCAACAACCCCCACTACTGTAACCTTCAATAACCCCAAAACACTACCTATTTCATCCTATCCAGCCATTCCATTAACCATTTTAGAACATCCTTCAATATACCTCTCAAGAAGACCTATAAAAGTGTCCACCAGGTTTGACTGAAAGTTTTTTTAAATTAAATTTAAATAAAAAACTATTGAGGGCATCTGCAGGAAGTTGGTAAGGAGAGAGAGATCTGTAAAGGAAATGATGAAGGTGATGTAAGTGAAAATGTATCAAAAGTATATAGCTGCAGATCCTCTTCTAGTATTAGGGCTTGGAGGGCAGACAATCCTTGTTTTTAAGTGGGGATTTTATCTCCTCTCTAAAAGTTGTGTCACCAGGCACTACCTTAAAACTTGTCTTGTTCATATAAATACTACCCTCATATTCATTAAAATATGTATACAGAGGTATATGACACCTACAGAGTTTACCCACTTGTGTTGGGTAAAAGTGAATAAGATTAACTTTATCAGACTTTTCCAAACTGCTCCCAAGTTGCTCAATCATTACTCTGTTACTAATTAATCTTTTAGAAATGTAACAAGATTGATAAAACAAACCACTGAAGTATCAATTGAAAAGATTTAAGACACCAAGTAAACAAAAAATGCCTGCATTTTTTTTCAAACACAAATGCAAGTGACAGTTGAGTTAAAGCAAAAAAAAAAGGCCAGGTATCTAATTGATGGAACATATCAGTATAGTCAAACTCATTTAGATATGAGTTGACTTTCTGTTGTCATGTTGACTTGACTGAATCAGATTCCCTTAAATATAAGAAAGTTTTGAAGAGGTACTTACTAAGAGGCATTTGCAATACAAGACCTAGGTGGCTATGAGGAAGGTAGCTTTAGCAAGGTCCAGCAAAACAAAATTTAAGCCTGATAAACTGGAGATAACTTTTAAGTTAATTTCAAACTTTCTTTTACACTGCTACATTCTATGGAAACAAAAATTATTGAATTAGATATAAGTATAATCTTATATAATTTTTATCAAATGCTTATAAATGCATCTGTAAATCCCAAATGATATGGTTTAAGGCTACACATTATAGATAGTGAAATAAGGTGAATGTATTATAAAGGGACTGATGATATGGAAATTGTTATAAAATATAAATTGTGCAAAAGTGACAAAGACAATAATTAATAGGGATTTTGGCATGGCTAGAGAAAGGTATTGAGTCACAAGGAGAAGTTGAGTCACTGTGGATAGATATTAGGGTCAGTAAAAATAGGAGAATACACTTGGGAGCCTTTTACAGACCATCCTGACAGACTAATTGTATTGATGAGGTAATTATCAGGGAGATAAGTAAAGGATGTGAAGTAGATACAGTTATTCTTGGTGACTTTAATTTAAATTCTGTGGAATTGGAAAATATGATACGAAGGGTTAAAGCAAATTGTAAGTATAGAATACTTTTAGGATAATTTTTTTACTCAATTTGTTAATAAACCAACAAGGCGTGCCAATATATTAGATCTGGTTCTTTCAAATGATGATCACTCGGTTCAGGAATTGACTAACGGGGAAGCATTGGGAAATAGTGATCATCAGATGGTTCATTTTAACTTGGGAATAGTGAAAGGTAGAACATCACCTCACAAAAACTCCAAATTTTTATAGGGAAGATTACAATAAATTATGCATCTTGATAAATAAGATTAGGTGGGATATAGAATTCAGGGGAAAGAATACTTATGAGATGTGGGACACTTTTAAGACTATATTAAACATAGTACAGGAGCCATTGTGGTGGAATCAAGAGATAGCTAGGAAATGAACTAAGATTATTAAGAAGAGCAAAAGGGCGGCAGAAATTAATTTAGCTCAAAATAATAATAAAGGCCCAAGAAGATTCTTTAGCTATTATAGAATTAATAACAAATCTAAGAGTGATAAAATAGGGCCTATTAAATATGAAGGGGTTTTGAAAGAATCTGATGAGGAAATAGTAGAGTTTCTTAATGATCATTTTTCTTCAGTATTTACACAAGAAAATCAAGATAGATTAATTGATGATAATTCTAGATCAAGGGAAGTAGTGTCGAATACCATTAATGTGAAAAGGGAAATAATTAAAGGGCATATATTGGAGTTAAATACTAGTAAGTCATCTGGCCCAGACAACATTCATTTTAGGTTACTCAAAGGAGGTGTAGATAGTATTGCAGTAGCTCTTGAGAAGATATATACTAGATCACTAGAGTTTGGAGAAATACCTAATGATTGGAAATTAGCAAATATAGTGCCAATTTTTAAAAAGGGAAGTAAAGAGGCCCCGTTAACTTTAGGCCGGTAAGCTTAACTTCTATTGTTTGTAAAATCCTTGAGAAGATAGTTCTAAAGGGGATTTCTGACCATCTAGAGTATGGTATGTTAATAAATGATGCCCAGCATGGGTTTAGAAGAGGTCGATCGTATTTAACAAATTTATTGGATTATGTTACTAAACAATTATAAGGGTGAGAATGTTGATGTAATTTACTAAATTTTTGCAAAGCTTTTGATAAGGTTCCACATAGGAGACTAGTTCACAAATTAAAAATGCATGGGATATGTGGTAAAGTTTTGAATTGGATAACTGAATGGCTGAAAGACAGGAAACAGAGAGTTGTGCTGAACGGAGTGAGATCACAGTGGAGGGATGTTATCAGTGGCATACCTCAGGGATCCATTCTAGGCCCTTTCTTATTCCTAGTTTATATAAATCATCTTGGGGAGGCTGTAGATAGCAAAGTGTCAATTTTTGCTGATGACACTAAATTGGTAGCGGTAGTCTAAGAAGTTGTGGGTAGCTTTAAAGTACAGTGACTTAAATAAGTTATTAGCTTGGGCTCAGAAGTGGCAGAGGACTTTTAACCTTAAAAAAGGCAAGGTTCATAACATGGGAAGGAATAATAGGAAATTTGCTATGAAATGGATGGGCATTGGCTGAATTCAGTTGAGGATGAGAAGGATTTAGGTGTAGTAGTAGATAGGTCAATGAAGTTTTCAAAGCAGTGTATTGAGGCAAAAAATAGAGCAAAGAGGGTGCTAGGATACATTAAGAGGAATGTTAGCTACAGAGTAAAGAGGTTATCCTTAAACTCTACAACTCGTATGTTAGGCCACATTTAGAATACTGTATACAAGCATGGTCACCACATTTTAGACATGACATCAACCTGCTAGAGTCAATATAAAGGAGGGCAATGAAAATATCTTTCCTGAAGCACCTTGAATATGAAGATAGACTGAGGGTACTAAATATGTTCTCATTTGAGAGAAGATGTATGAGGGGAGATATGATTGAGCTTTTTTATATCTGTTCCGGGATGGATAAGTTGGATTTTAGTAAGTTATTTGAGTTGGAAGGTAGTAATAGGACTAGGGGTCACCACTTAAAAATTAAAAAACAGAGGTGCAGGTTGGATGTTAAAAAATATTTTTTCACCAAAAGAGTGGTAGATTATTGGAATAGTTTGCCATCTGAGACAGTAGACAATCCAAACTTGAATGTATTCAAACACAGATTAGATGATTATATGGGAAGGGAGGGTTAACGGTAAACCTGAAGATCCATACCTAACGAGCAAGACTATGGGTTGAGCAAGACTATGGGGGCTATGCCCTCCATACCCCCCACTCGCTACGCTCACCCTCAGGAGCAAGTAATAAAACAAGTTAATCACACAGTTGGGTGAAACATGTTGGGAGGTAGAAGAAATATTATGGGAATCTGAGTGGGAAAGCTCACAGGGTATGGATCTTCAGAATTACCAGGTTAACTTTGGGGGTATTCTGGACTCATTCCTGTGGATGCAGTTTTTCATTATTGTATTTTACGATTGATTTGGATTTTAACGAGTCTTGATGATGATGCTTTGGTAACTGTGTAGAGTATGGCAGGATCCGAGTCCTAGCTTATTTGGAGCTACTTTTTCTGAGCTGAAATCTATAACATAAACATAACATAATTTCCCGGATGACAAAAGCCACAAGGGCCTATCAAAGGTCATCCGCATCCATCAAAACCCACCCACAAAAAGCACCATCACCAGGGGAAGACAAAATCCAAGTCTCCTACAATATAATATAACAGATGACAAAAGCCACAAGGGCCCATCATAGGTCATCCGAGTCAAATGGCCTCTTTTTTAAGGCACCCAAACTCACAAGAAAACTACATCCAGAGGATTGCGTCCACAAACAAGGGTATCGCCAATCAAGGCTTGTCAAGAACTAAATCAGGCAGCTATAGATATATACAAACAATATAAATATATACAAAACTTAGGAACCATCACAACCTTCCCTCCCCATAAACTCATCCAACCTACTCTTAAATACATTTAAATTTGGACTACCTACTACCCTCCGCGGCAATTTGTTCCAGAAGTCTACCACTCTATTGGTGAAAAAATATTTTCTTAAATCCAACCTACACCCTTGCTTTTTAATTTTCAAGTGGTGACCTCTAGTCCAATTTCCATCATCTAACTCAAAAAACCTGCTAACCTCCAATTTATCTATCCCAGAAAAAAATTTAAACAGCTCAATCATATCCCCTCTCACACACCTCCTTCCGAACGAGAACATACTTAATACCCTCAGTCTATCTATATATTCAAGGTGCCTCAGGGAAGGAATAATCTTTGTTGCCCTCCGTTGCACTGACTCAAGAAGGATGAGAATGCAGGATTTAGACAGGATATGTAGGCTGGAGGGGTTAGTTGCTGAGCTCAGGAGGGAACTTAGTGTTAGGCCTAGAGCTGGGAATAGGTTAGGTGGTGAGGTAGGCCAGTTCGATGTTTCAGGTGAAGGTAGAGGGCCGGTGGAGGAGGTAGGATATGATAGTTCTAGGGATAGTGAAGTTAGCCCACTTAGATTAGTTAGAAATAGGCCTAGTGAGGATGGGGGACAGAGGAGAGTGGTTAGGATACGTGAAGCTAGAGAGGCTTCTCCTGTTCTTGGTGGGAATAGGGTTGCCTCTGTTGAGGTTGTTAGCCAGGGGAAGAATAGGTGTGTGTGAGTCAGAGGGACACAGAACCTATTAGCTTGACTAATAGATTCAGTGCCCTAAGAGAGGAAGTAACTGGAAGTGATATGACTGATGGGGGTGGAGGTAGAGTGACTGGTAGTTTGAATGAGAATAGGAGTGGGGATGGAGTTAGGTCTGCGAGGGTTAGGAATAGGAGTCTTTTTAACTATTTTCTCAAGAATTTTACAGACTACAGGAGTTAGGCTAACCGGTCTAAAGTTATTTGGATCCTCTTTACTACCCTTCTTGAAAATTGGGACTACATTCACTCTCTTCCAATCATCGGGTATTTCTCCATATTCCGGTGACCTAGTATACAACTTCTCCAGAGCTATTGAGATACTTTCTACCCCTTCTTTAAGTATCCTAGAATGAATATTATCAGGGTGGGAGGCCTTGGTAGCATCTAACTCACCTATTAGTCCTTTTATCGTCCTCCAATCCACACTAATGGTAGTAAACACCTCTTTCTCTGACCTATGAGTACTATACATAAGACTATTTAGTTTCTCCTTTGTAAATACTGATGCAAAATGACAATTTAGTACCTCAACTATTTCCTCATCAGTTTCTCTCACAACCCTTTCATATTTGATAGGTCCTATTTTAACTCTACCAGACAAGTTATTAATTTTATAGTAACTAAAGAACTTTCTAGGATCTTTGTTGCTATCCTGAGCTAATTTAATTTCTGACACCCTTTTGTTCTTTTTTATAATCTTATTTAACTCATTCCTAGCCATTCTATAATTTAAGTGATTATAGAATGGCTAGGAATGAGTTAAATAAGATTATAAAGAAGAACAAAAGGGTGTCAGAAATTAAATTAGCTCAGGATAGCAACAAAGATCCTAGAAAGTTCTTTAGTTACTATAAAACTAATAACAAGTCTGGCAGAGTTAAAATAGGACCTATCAAATATGAAGGGGTTGTGAGAGAAAGTGATGAGGAAATAGTTGAGGTACTAAATGGTCATTTTGCATCAGTATTTACAAAAGAGAAACTAAATAGTCCTATGTATAGTACTCATAGGTCAGGAAAAGAGGTGTTTACTAACATTTGTGTGGATCGGAGGATGATAAAAGGACTAATAGGTGATTTAGATACTACCAAGGCCTCCGGCCCTGATAATATTCATTCTAGGATACTTAAAGAAGGGGTAGAAAGTATCTCAATAGCTCTGGACAAGTTATATACTAGGTCATTGGAATATGGAGAAATACCCGATGATTGGAAGAGAGCGAATGTAGTCCCCATTTTCAAGAAGGGTAGTAAAGAGGATCCAAATAACTTTAGACCGGTTAGCCTAACTCCTGTAGTCTGTAAAATTCTTGAGAAAATAGTTAAAAAAGGGATTTGCCAATATCTAGAGAGGGAGGGGTTAATCAGCGATGCTCAGCATGGGTTTAGATCAGGTAGATCATGTTTGACTAACTTACTAGACTTTCTGGAGTTTGTAACAGATCAAGTAGATAAGGGAGAGAATGTAGATATAATTTACTTAGATTTTAGTAAAGCATTTGATAAGGTACCACACAGGAGACTAGTTCATAAATTAAAAATGATTGGGATATGTGGGGGTGTTTCAAATTGGATAGCTGAGTGGCTGAAAGACAGGAAGCAAAGGGTAGTGCTAAATGGTGTAAAGTCAGAGTGGAGGGATGTTATCAGTGGGGTTCCTCAGGGATCAGTTCTCGGTCCATTATTATTTGTCATCTATATAAACGATCTTGGGGAGGCAGTTAATAATAAAGTGTCAATTTTTGCGGATGATACCAAATTAGCAGCTGTAGTTAAAGATATTGATGATAATTTTAAAGTGCAGGGGGACTTAAATAAATTGTTATCCTGGGCACATAAGTGGCAAATGACTTTCAACCTTGATAAGTGCAAAGTTATTAACATGGGAAAAGATAATAGAGAATTTAACTATGAAATGGATGGGCATTGGCTCAGCTCAGTAGAGGATGAGAAAGATCTAGGAGTAGTAATAGATAAGTCATTAAGGTTTTCTAAGCAGTGTATTGAAGCAAGAAATAGGGCAAATAGAGTGCTGGGTTTTATTAAGAGAAATGTCAGTTACAAAAGTAAGGAGGTTATTCTTAAACTCTATAACTCGTATGTTAGGCCACATCTAGAGTACTGTATACAGGCATGGTCCCCACATTTTAGACACGATATTAACCTTCTTGAGTCAGTGCAACGGAGGGCAACAAAGATTATTCCTTCCCTGAGGCACCTTGAATATATAGATAGACTGAGGGTATTAAATATGTTCTCGTTCGAAAGGAGGTGTGTGAGAGGGGATATGATTGAGCTCTTTAAAAAATTTTCCGGGATAGATAAATTGGATGTTAGCAAGTTTTTTGAGTTAGATGATGGAAATCGGACTAGAGGTCACCACTTGAAAATTAAAAAGCAAGGGTGTAGGTTGGATTTAAGAAAATATTTTTTCACCAATAGAGTGGTAGACTTCTGGAACAAATTGCCGCAGAGGGTAGTAGGTAGTCCAAATCTAAATGTATTTAAGAGTAGGTTGGATGAGTTTATGGGAAGGGAAGGTTGTGATGGTTCCTAAGTTTTGTATATATCTATAGCTGCATGATTTAGTTCTTGACAAGCCTTGATTGGTGATACCCTTGTTTCTGGATGCAATCCTCTGGATGTAGTTTTCCTGGGAGTTTGGGTGCCTTGAAAAAGAGGCTGCTTGACTCGGATGACCTATGATGAGCCCTTGTGGCTTTTGTCATCCGATATATTATATTGTGGGGGACTTTGATATTGTCTTCCCCTGGTGATGGTGCTTTTTGTGGGTGGGTTTTGATGGAGGCGGATGACCTTTGATAGGCCCTTGTGGCTTTTGTCATCCGTGTAATTATGTTATGTTATGTTATGTTTAAATTTTGAATATTATTTCTACCTGTAATTTTTTGTATGCCCTTTTCTTCTCTGAAATTTTTCTAGCTATCTCCTGATTCCACCATAATGGTTTCCTACTTTTGTCCCTAATGGCCTTCATTGGGATACATTGGTCTTGGACTACATTTATTATATGCTTGAAAGTATCCCACATCCCATGAGCATTTTTATCTCTGAATTCTATATCCCAGTCTACCAAATTTAGCAAGCTTTGAAGTTTTACATAATCTCCCTTATGAAAATTTGGAACTTTTACAGCATTCTCGGTTATTTTACCCTTCTCAATTCCCAAGTTAAAACGAACTATCTGTTGGTCACTATTTCCCAATGCTTCCCCAAAAGTCAATTCTTGAACTAAATGATCACTGTTAGAAAGTACTAAATCTGATATATTGTCCCCCCTCGTTGGCTCATTAACAAATTGATTAAAAAAATTATCCTCAAAGCATTCTATGAACCTGCCATTTGTTCTATCCCTACCTATCATATTTTCCCAGTCTACAGAGTTTAAGTTGAAGTCCCCAATAATAACTGCATCTGTTTCACATCCCTTACTTATTTCCCTTATCATTAGTTCATCTATATCATCAGTCTGCCCAGGTGGTCTGTAAAAAGCTCCCAAAGGCACCATTCTATTTTTACTCAACCTAATATCTATCCAAAGTGACTCAACTCCATCCTGCTTTATTGAAGTATTTAAACTTGAACCAATGTTGTTTTTTATAAAGATAATTATTCCTCCACCAATCCTACCTATCCTTTGACTAATGTACATATAGCCCTGTAAATCAAATTCACTTATAGTGTCACTAAATTCTATTTCATTAACCCATGATTGAGTAACACATAATATATCTATATCCTCATCGCTAATATAACTAAATAGCTCATCCTTCTTGTTTCTAAGACTATGAGCATTTGTATAGAAACAATTTAACCCCCCTATCCCTGAAGCACCTCTTGAAACCTGAATGACCTCACCTCTATCGCCTTGGAACCTATTTCTGTTATCTGTCAAGTCCATTGTACTTTCAGTACTATAATGTCCTCTCATAATTTCCTGAACAATATTAGTATCTAGTTTCCCACCCACAAAGACCTAATAATACGATCATACTCCTCCCACAACACATCTAACCCCCTCCTACTCAAATGCAGTCCATCCATCACATACATTTCTTTCATTCCACAAATCTATCCCACACATCCACAAACATGACACCTTCCATCTCACACATCCTCCTCACATAATCATTCAGCCCAATCGCACGAGACATCCATTCTACCCCAACATCCAATCTTGGAAGCACACCTGTCACAACCCCTTTCATTCTACTTTCTTTCACCTTTTCAATCAACCTCTTGTACCTCTCACGTAACTCATAACATAACATAATTTCACGGATGACAAAAGCCTATCAAAGGTCATCTGTATCCATCAAATCCCACCCACATAAATGAATCCATAGGATTTTATCAGATCATGCATCTACAATATACAATTTAACAATCCATAGGAATGTCCAACCATGCATCTACAATATATAATTTAAAGCCTCCATAGGAGTCTGTCAAAAACAAAATCAAAGTCCCCCAAAATATACAATAAAAAGAAACTGCATCCACAGGAATGAGTCAAGAAACATATCCACATACTAAAAAATAAGAAATTAACCCTCCATATAAGGAGATTAGGACTAAAAATAATGACCCAAAATGGATGACAGATAAAATTAAGCATTATATTGGCATTAAAAAGGGCATTTATAGGAAAATAAAAAATGGAGAGGATCACTTAAGGCAGAGATATAATGAACTAGCAAGAGATGTTAAAAAGTTAATTAGAGTAGCAAGGAGAAATTATGAAACTATAGTGGCAAATAGGGCAAAGGAAGATTCTAAAAGTTTTTATCAATTATACAAAACTAAGGTTAGAGATAAAATAGGCCCACTTATAGATTTCAATGGAGAATTAGTGAGTGATAGGGACTCAATGGCTGGAATGCTAAATGACTTTTTTCTTTCAGTATTTACACAGGAGGATACTCTAAATATACCTGAGGTGTCAATGATCTTTCGGGGTAATGATGGAGATAGTGACAAAGGAAATTGATAAAATCAAAAGTAGTAAAGCACCCGGTCCTGATGAGGTCTTTCCTAGAATTTTGAAAGAATGTAAGGATGTGTTAAGTGAGCCCCTAGCATGCATCTTTAGAAAATCATTGGAGAGTGGCATTGTGCCAGTGGCATGGAAGAAAGCCAATGTGATACCTATATTTAAGAAAGGGGATAAAACAAATATGTCTAATTACAGACCAGTAAGTTTGACATCAATGGGAGGGAAAATGATGGAATCTATTATAGTAAGGAATATTAGAGATCACTTGGATAAGCATAAGTTGATAAAAGAATCACAGCATGGCTTTAGTAAGGGTAAATCCTGTCTGACTAATTTGCTGTCTTTTTATAGTAAGGTGTATGAAGCAGCAGATAATGATGAAAACTATTATATTTTATACTTGGACTTTAGTAAGGCTTTTGATCGAGTGCCACACTTACGGCTTCTGAGCAAAGTTAAAGCACATGGGATCGATAGCAGTATATTTAGGTGGATTCAGTCATGGCTTGGTGACAGACAGCAAAGAGTTAGTATAGATGGAGTTAAATCTGAGTGGGGGGGTGTTAGCAGTGGAGTTCCACAAGGATCTGTTTTGGGTCCCTTGCTATTCTTAATTTATATTAATGATCTTGACATAGGTATAAGTAGTGACCTGAGTAAATTTACTGATGATACTAAGCTAGGTAGGGCCATTAGGGCTGATTCTGATGCTGTTGTAATGCAGGAGGAATTGACCATTCTGTCCAATTGGGCCGAGAAATGGCAAATGAAGTTTAACAGAAATAATCCATTGAATAGTTATAAATTAAATGGGAGAATTTTAGGGAGGACCAATTGTGAGAGGGACTTGGGTATTTTGGTAAGTTCAGACCTTCGTCCTAGAAAGCAATGCCTAAATGCTAAGAATAAAGCTAATAGGATATTGAGATTCATTAGGAGGAGTGTAAGCAATAAGAGTGCTGAAGTTATTCTAAAACTGTATCTGGCGCTAGTAGGCCTCATCTAGACTATGCAGTATAATTTTGGTCACCATATTATAGGAAGGATATTGATTTGCTTGAGTCTGTGCAGAGAAGGATGACAAAGATGATTGGTGGGCTAAGGAACTTACCTTATGGTGAAAGGCTTAGAAAACTAAATCTACATACATTGGAAAGGAGAAGAGTCAGAGGGGAATTGAAGTCTTCAAATGGGTAAAAGGATATAATAAAGGGGATCTGGGTAAGGTTCTTATACTTAGTGAACATGACAGGACACGTAGCAATGGGTTTAAGCTTGATAAGTATAGGTTTAGGAAGGAGATTGGGAGGAATTGGTTTACAAATCGTGTGGTAGATGAATGGAATAGGCTCACTAGACATGTGATAGAAGCCTCCTCTCTGGGTAGTTTTAAGAATAGATTAGATAAATATATGGATGAAGCTGCTAGATGGGACTGACTTTTTTATGTACATATGTATATATTTTTCTAAGGAGTGGGGAGATTATATTTTGCAGTTGCATGAATGGACATAATCCTCTGGATGCATTTTATGTATATTGTAGATTAGATCTGACAAACTCCTGTAAAGGGTGACAATGTTGATGACTTTTCTCTAGTAAGAAATCTTTTGTGTGTTGAATGGAACAGGAGCTGCCAAGTGTAGGCCATGAATGGTCTTTTGCAGTCTCCTTTTCTTCTTATATAATCATCCAATCTGCGCTTGAAAACATTCAAGTTTGGGCTGTCTACAGTCTCAGGTGGCAAACTATTCCAATAATCCACCACTCTGTTAGTGAAAAAATATTTTCTAACATCCAGTCTGCACCTCTGTTTTTTAATCTTTAAGTGGTGGCCTCTAGTTCTATTACTACCTTCTAACTCAAATAACTTGCTAAAATCCAATTTATCCATCCCAGAAAAGATTTTAAAAAGCTCAATCATATCTCCCCTCATACTCCTTCTTTCAAATGAAAACATATTTAATACCCTCAGTCTATCTTCATATTCAAGGTGCACTCACTTTCTTTACTCCTACATGTGTAATCACAACCGCATCCCTTGCACAGCCAGACACCAGCTCCACATACCTATCAGACAGATCTCACACTCCAGCACCCAGCAAACACACCCTCAAACCATTCAATCTACTTGCATTCAACTTCCTATCTAAATATCTAACTAGCGAATCACCCATCACAAGCACTTCAGTCAGACTCCTATTCCTAACCCCCACGAAGTTTATGGCGATTTTCGATTATATACTGGAGGGCTGTACCCCCCAGACCCACACTCCCCAAATGATTGAAATCTCAGGATCATCGTAGGCCCATCTTCCCAATGAGCCGACCCTCAAACTAAGCTAGAATCGCATCTGCACATACTGCAACATTTACCAATGCTTTTTGTTTTTGACACATTCATATGTATGGTTTGAATTGTATATTATAGATGCATGATTGGACACAATCCTATGGATTGTTTAAATTGTATATTGTAGAGAGATGGGAGTACAAAAAGACTTGTTCTTGCCTCCCATAGGATTGAACTAGGTAAGCATCTGACACAATCCTATGGATGCATTTTGTGGGTGGGTTTTGACAGATGCCCTTGTGGCTTTTATCATCCATGAAATTATGTTGTTATCCTGGTTGGAAGATGCAGCAGAGACTGATGAGGGGGAAGACCCTCATCAAGGTAGAGATCAGTAGAGATATCCTTTACAACATTGTCACTATGTGAATTATTATGCTCTCCAATTGAGAGTTTAGTGAATGAAGGATAAATTTTATGTTCCATTATAGTACCAAGCATATTGTTAATATTACCTGTCTACTTGTAGTTATGCTTAATGTACTTGAAATCTTTTTTGGGGGTTAATATCTAGATTAGGACCCAACCCAAGAATGCGATCTAAAAACTATAAGCATAACTACATTCACTTCATTGTTTTGACGTTATTTTGTTTTGAAATCGGGGGCTTTGTTCCCCATAATCGTGGGGGTAAAAAAAATCACCTCGTAATATTCGTAATTTCAACGCTAAACATGAGCCTATGGCTAATATCTATTTTAGCATTCGACTTTCGCATTCAAATCTCATATTTGGCTTTCGAATTAGGAATATTCCAAGGTCCTTTTACATTAGTTATGACATATATTAAAAGCTAGGTTACTATAGCAACTAGAATGGAAACATTAGGTTTTGAAACAGAAGTTTCAACTTATCAAAAAATGTTTCTAATAAATATCGTAATAAGATAATATTTCATTTAAATTTAGGCACGATTTTATAATGGTATAATTATATGAAAACTTTTAAAATGAAACGATTATAAAGGACAGGCCTACTAATAAAACTCATAACCTTTAAGTGTAAGTGTAAAATTAGAATAATACACATTTATACAAGATACAGCAAACTTCTCCAAGTATAAGAAAAGTAAGAATCTCTCGAATTTGTATGATAAGGATTCCAATGTTCTAGCCCAGAAGGGAGACCTGCCCCCTCGGCGCCCGAGCATGCATCCAACACAAAAAAGTTGGCTGCCAGCCTTCTCCAAAAAGCCATACAATTCAGAATAAAGTGTATACGAATCTGTGCCGAGTACAAAGAACAAGTGGTAGCGAGTCCGCTCATACGCAAAGATACTCAGACTTGGACATTAAATGTCGGTACGTCATGCGAGTGTGCCAAATTCAGAGATGACAGAAAACGAATTGAAAGAGGCAAAACATTGGGGAGGGGGCGCGGGGGTACTAGAACAGGGGAGCACCATTGCACGCAAATTTAGGTTCCCATCCGCCATCTCATATCTTCTTTACCAGGAAGCCAGGAGGGCTGAACTGATGCCTACTAAGTATTCGGTCCTTGCGAGCACTTTGTAGCCCTCATTGGCGCGCTCATTCCCAACACAATCGGGTCTCCGAACCGTGAAAAATTCGTTATCTCCCGCACCGAGTCGGATATTGCAAACAGCTCTGCCGTGAAGATTATTTACGCATTATTGTAAGCGAACTTTTCATTTCCTTGTCTTGGTCTGCCCTCGTCATCTCTGTATACCCCCAAAAAATTGTGGGGGGGGACGATGACTTGCATGGTAGGGACCATTTTCTCATTCAACTATCATTTATTGGACCCCTGCTGCGTGAGAAATAATTTAGGTGGTGCTTCGAGAGGGTGCGTGAACTGTATTTTAGTAAATTAAAGAGTTTTCTGTCACAGTTGATGAGTTTAGGTGGGTGAATGAGGCCATTGAGTTCTTCTCCCTTACACTGGTCGAGTTGGGTCGAAATAGCATTCCTACAACGACTGGGCGTTTCGCACGCCTTACGCTTCCTTGGTGGTCTGTCGAGTGTGAGGCTGCCATCAGAGAGAAGCGATATACTTACATGCGTCCTAAGCGTCGTCCTAACGATTTTCACCGATGAAATTCTTCGAGCTAGGTCTAGAATAAGGTATGTTTAGAATCACGCGTGTCACTCTTTCTGGTGAGCATACGTGTATTCACTTAACAGGAAGACCACCCCAGAAGATGTGTGGAAGTGAGTCAAAAGGATTCAGGCAAGTCCTCGCAGGACCCCGCTCCCCTTCTGCAGGAAAATGGGACCGCATTCTTTGACACTGCGTCTGTGGTGGAGTCATTCGTGAGCGTTTTCTCCACATTCTCTAACCTAATGCTGCTCCACTATCATTCATTGCACGTCGTGATTTCGATGAAGGCCACGGGCTGGAATTTATCTCAAAATGCGGAGAACCCTTCAACGACAAGTTTACGCGAAGTTGCGCTCAGCTGTCGCCTCATGCGTGGAAAAGGCCCACGGTCCGGGCTTTGACACTTAATGGAGTAAAGCATGGATTTTTGTCAAATATGCCTAACAGGATTTGGACAGAGGGTATCACCATAAACTCCTGACGAATGGGTACTGATCTTGCTTTTTGCAAACTTGGGAGAGATGACTTTCTTATATCGGTTTTCTCGGAATTGTTACATGCCATAATAGGCTTTTCTTGGACAGTGGGGTGCATCTGTTGTATGCACATCTTGCGAATCCCATTTTTCTCCAAAAGGAGGTTTAGGGTATTCGCGAAGGTTCCCGGTTTCGCGATATTGTTTACGTGGGCAAACATTATACAGGCAAGTATGTCTAAGCCGGTGTCCTCGTTCACGTTGATATTAATTTGGGGTTCTTGTGTATTTTTTACTTCTTTAACCGTGGCTTTGGCAATACTTGCATAGGTCTGGTGTTTTTTTCTGATCTTCCTCTCGTTGTTCGTGCTCTTTTCTCTCCATGATGCTCTTGCGTTTGAGTCAGTTTATAGCCATAGTCCTGTGAGGACCCTGACAGTTTATGCATTTCTTCATTTTTTCTTTACATTCTCTGAAGATATGGCCGACTTGACTGCACTCGGAGCATATCTTCCGGTCCTTTTAAGGGCAGTTCATCGTTACGTGATCCTCTAGTGCATAGCACTGAAAACATGTTTGGACGTTAATGAATTTTTCCAACTCCATGTTGTCTAGAAGGATTCTCATCCCAAATGCCAGAATCCCATTTGAGAGTGCTTTTTGTGCCATTTCCGTTGTCGCACACACGATCTTAAACACGTGTGTGTGGTTTCTAAATTTGATAAGGTTAGTAATTTTGAGGTTTTGGTTTTCATTTTCAATCTCCGTGGTAATTTCTTCTTGCGTGTGGGCTCCTACGTATTCGTCGATTTTTCTGCAGAGGATTGGTCGGCTTGCCAGCAGTTGTGGTGGTAATTTTGGTGTTAGTCCTATCTTGTTTGGGGTCGTTGTTCCTTTCGGGGAAACCAATCTTTCCACATCTTCTTGTTTGTAGCAGAGAGCCACATAACCGTTTGGGACATCGATCAACCTTGTCACGGCTATTTTTAGGTCGATGTACAGAGTTCTAATAAGATCTCATCTCTCCGGCTTCTGATTTCCCTGTTCTACCCTAAGCGGTAGTCTTTTATATTCGTCCATTTTCGTGGTGGGGGTCCCTCCTATCTTAAAAGAGAGGTGGGGGATGGAGATTAGGCGTTTATTGAGGATGATGCGCCTGGGTAAAAATTAATATTATTTCTCTCTTTTAGGTACCTCCGCAATGGGAGGATTCTAGTGTGGTAGGGAAAGGATGCGGGAGACAATAGATGAAATGAAAGGAAATGAAGTCTTCTTCTTGCACTTGACAACTCTTCTAGGTAATTGCTTTCTTCAAAAGCAAACTGCAGTCTCTATTCCAAGGAATGAGAACGAAGCAAACTCTTCTTCGGTTGAGAATGTGCCGAGATTTTGGCGGTCGTATGCTTTACCAGCTTAACGTGCGTTGTGTATCAGCAATCCAAGCGGCGAATTCATGGAATTAATAAGAATAAGAATAAGATGAATAAAGTTAGAATGTGTAGAGAGAGTGAGATAGGATAGATAGAAATTAAGGTGTGGTGTGTTATGCTGGTGTTAGTGGGTGTAGGATAATAGGTGAAGATGTTAAGGATTTGTGCCAGGTTGCCTGGCTAACGCTTTCGTTTTTCTTTTATAATTTTGTTTTATTTTTTCAGATACATAGTTACGAGTATATTAAGCATGGAGCCTTTGTTTTCATTTACCCATTTGAGCGTTTGTATCTTTTTTTTTCTTTTTTGTCAGTAATTACTTTTAGTTCCTCATCGGGATTCTCATTTGAGTTGTATAGTTGGTGGTCATAATCGGTTGTCTTTTTTGTTGTTGCGTTTCTGGTAGTTACATTTATGTACTATAGTTTATTACCTATAAAATGGATTGACGTTTGTTAACGTTTTTCTCAGGCTTCCGTTGAAGCGTTGTTTGTAGTGCCTACGACGGATCTCGTCTTCCTGTACGATGTTTTGGTCAATTATATTCTGGGGTATTGAATTTTTTTATTTTTTCCCACAGTTTACTTGCTCTTTTTTGTAAGACTGTGTTTATGGGTTCTATAGTAGATCTTCGGTGGAGTTCTTTTGCTGGTATGTAATCTAGTCTTCTTGTATTTGTTATGAATCTAGTGGCTTGATTTTGGACTCTTTGAATCTTCTTAATTTGGGAGTTACTTAATGCATTCAATGGTACTATTGGGTATAGGAGCTTAGGTTGTACTAAGGTTAGGTATAATTTTCTTTTATGTTTGGCTGATAGTTGTTTGAATCTGTATAGTGCTGATAAGGTGGATTTTGCTTCGATGATTTTTGTGGTAGATGACTTGTATAGCCTGACGTTGATACTTTTAGTCCGAGGACACGTCCTTCTGTTGAAAAAGGATATGCCTCTCTATCTGCACGCACAGTGGCTTTTTTCTTCTGTATGGGTATTAGTTTGATAGATGGATGGATTATTTACAAGTCCCTTGGTGCTCACTGCGAGGTGATTGCACTGTAATTTGTTTTGTAGTAAAAGTTTTAACCACGAGTTATAAAAGTTGTGTTTGATATCATGAGGTTGTGATTATGCAGGGATGATTAAAGTACTAGATGAATAAATGGTATGATAATGTGTTAAAATAATTAAAATTCATTAAAACTTAGATCGTGTACTGGAGACCAATCTATAGCTTCTTTAATAGTCCCGTCTCCTCGAGGTAGCGGATGATTCCGCTGCCAGGGCGGATATTTTCAGCCGTTAGTGCAAATCTTAGGATATTCGAGGGTACCCCTACCATCGATGGGTATGTATCTTCGTCGGAGTTCTCCATAGGTTGGGCATTCCGCGATGAGATGTGCAATTGTGAGGGGTAGAATGCAATCTTCACAGTAGGGGGGATAGCCTTTCTCCATTAGGTATCCATGTGTGAGTAGTGAATGTCCGATGCGTAATCTGCATACGGATACCTCTTGCAGGCAGGTAAGTTCTCGAGGCTTCCATGGCGATAACTTTTGGAAAATGTGTCGCATCTTATTTTGTCCGTATAAATCTGCCCATCTGGCCATCCAGTTTTCCCGAATGGCGGCCTTTATTGAAATGATGTAGTCCTCATATGGTATTGGGATATCATTGGGCCTGATTGGACGAAGGGCGGAATTTTTTGCAGCTCTATCAGCTTGCTCATTTCCAGCTACCCCTACGTGTGCTGGGACCCAGCAAAAGGAAATTTTCTTTCTTTCGCATGCTGCTCTATATACGTAGTTTCTTATTTCTAACAGAATTGGATGGATGTCTGTCATTCGTTCTAATGTTTGTAGGCTGCTTAAGGAGTCGGTGAAGATTGTGAATTCATCTGATGTTGGGTTATTGTATGCTCAATGTACTGCATGTTTTAAGGCATAGCACTCGGCAGTGAAGATTGATAATGTTTGGGGTAGTTTTTCAGAGAACGTGTAGTTATTTGATATCACCAAAAATCCTGTTCCGTCTATGAATTTTGATCCGTCGGTGTATATATGCATACCCATATGTGTTGCTGCGTGAGTAAGGAATTGAATTTTCTCTCCCAGGGGAGTAGTTGTTGATTGTTTTATTATGTCACCATGGCATATCTTTAAAGTTGATTTCCAAAATGGACTATCTGGGAAAGCAAGTGGATGGATGGGGTTCATCGTTACTCCGATTTCCTCCATCCATAGTCGCACTCTACTTTCAAATAGTCGTGGAAGAGTTAGGCGTGTTGTAAAAATATTATCCATTTGGTCATTCATGATGGCGGTCGAAGTCGGCGATGTTTGGAGTAGCTGAATGCGGCTAAATAGGCGTAGAGAGAGTTCCATCCTACGGAGGTCTAGTGGTGTCTCCCCGATATCGCATTGTAGGCTCGGTATGGGGGATGATCGGAAGGCTCCGGTGACCATGCGGAGACATTCATTCGCCACAGTGTTGATGAATGCAAGGCGCCTCTTGGAAGTAGATCTCGCATCCGTAGTCCAGTGTGGGTCGCACTAAAGAGTGGTAGAGAGTCAGAAGTGTTTCGCGATCAGCTCCCCAGTCGTGGCGTGATACTGTACGTAGGACGTTCATTTCTTTGTTACAAGAGTTTTTAATGCTTCTTATATGTGGTTCTCATGTCAACCTTCTGTCAAATGTTAGTCCTGGGAATTTATAGCTCTCAACGACTGCAATCCTCTTTTGGTATAGGTATAGGTCAGGTTCCCTAATACATCTACGACGGCAGAAGTGGACCACTTTGGTCTTCTCAGCTGAGAATTTGTAGCCGTGGGTAGTAGACCATCTCGTGATGTTGTTGATGGCGATCTGGAGGCGACGTTCTATTGTTGCCATTTCGGAACCTGCTAGGGAGATGGATAAATCATCTACATAAAGGTTGGCTTTAATGTCTTGATGGAGGTTTTGTGAAATATCATTAATTCCTATAGCAAACAGGGGTACGCTTAAGACGCTGCCTTGTGGAACGCCTTCTTCTTGTATAAATGATTTGGATTTCGCGCTACCTAATCTTACAGAGAAGGTGCGGTTGGTTAGGAAATTTTGGATGAAAATTGGTAGTTGTCCGGGTAATCCGAGGTTATGGAGGGCTTTTAAGATGGCATAACGCCATGATTTATCATATGCCTTTTTGAGGTCGAAGAAAACAGCTACTACGTGCTGTCTCCTGGCGAATGCGTTACATATCGCCGAATCCAGACGGATAAGGGCATCCGTGGTCGAGTGAAATTTTCGGAATCCGCACTACGATGGGGATATGCTGGATTTCGTTTCAAGGAACCATGTTAAGCGTACATTCACCATTTTTTCCATGAGCTTACATATGCAGGAGGTTAGAGCGATTGGGCGGTAGTTTTGGGGACTGGTTGGGTCTTTTCCTGGTTTCCGGAAAGCTAGAACTGTAGCCCTTCTCCAGGTGTTTGGGAAGGCATTTTCCATCCATATTTTATTGAATATATCTAAGAGGAAGCGTTTACCCCCTTCCCCTAGGTGGCGTAGCATTGCATAAGGTATATTGTCTGGGCCTGGAGCAGTGTCTCTACATGATGCAAGAGCTGTATCGAACTCTTTTTTGCTGAATTCTTCGTTGTAAGATTTGTACTCTTTTGATGCGAAGTTTGGAGGTGAGCACTCCCTCTCCAACCGGTATTGGGCGAACTCGGGGGTTGTGTTCGCTCTACTTGATATTTTGGAAAAGTGAGTCACTAGCGTGTCTGCTACATCGATTGGGTTTAAGATAGTGTTTCCATTTATCCGAAGTACGGGGGTAGGGTCTCGGCTGGGTTTACCTAGAATCCCTCGGATTTTGCTCCATGTGCGGTGGATGGGGGTTTTAGAGTTTATCGTGGAGACATAAGCTCTCCATGATTCCCGGCGGCTTTGTTTAAGTATGTATCTATATTTAGCTCTCTTTTTATTAAATTCCATTTTAGTCATCGGATTTGGCCATCGTTTGTATGTTCGGTAGGCTTTCCTTTGTTCTTTCAGTGCGGCATAACATTCTGGGCTCCACCATGGGGTAGATCTCTGACTGGGTTGTCCTGAGCTGGTTGCAATGGATGTTTTACCTGCTTGATATATAATGGATGTAAAGATTTCCAGCGCTTCCTCCGTCTCCGGGATGTCATCAACTTGGATATCAGTGATTTTGTTGAATTTTATCCAGTTTGCTTGGTCCAGTCTCCATCGTGGTATACCCGAGGTGGGTAAACCCTCGTCTGAGGAGAGGATGATCGGGTAATGGTCGCTTCCTTTTAGGTCATCCAAGATTCTCCATTCAAAGTCCGCTGTGATGTCGGGTGAGCAGAGGGCTAGTACCTTCGCCCTGGTTCATGATTCCAAGTTGCTGGTTTTCTATTAGCTTTGATAGCTCGTTTCCTCCGGCGTTGCATATTCTGTCGCCCCACTCAATATGACGACTGTTAAAGTCCCCTATTAGAATTAATGGAGTTGGTAGTTGCGAGATCAAGTCTCGTAAGGCGATGACTGGAAGGGGCCCTGTGGGTGGGAGGTAGACATTTGCGATCGTGTATCGTTTCTTGATGTACATGGTCACGGCGATTGTTTCCAAAGGTGAATTTAATCTGATGGGTAATGTGGGGACATTTTGATGGATGTATATGGCACAGCTGCCGGATGTGCTGCCATCATTTGGTATTGAGGTGGTTACGCAACTGTAATTCGGTAGCTTTCGTGGTGGATGTATTCCCAACATGGTTTCCTGGAGACAGACGCAGGCGGGGGTCTCGTCCGCTACAAGAAGCCTTAATTCTTCCCAGTGGGCTCTGATTCCGCGGATATTCCACTGGATTATTTTCATTATTCTTTTGGTTTGGTTCGAGAAGTGAGCAATTTGGTTTTTGCGGAGGTCGTGGTGCCCATTGGTTATTAGGGCCCTGTGGCCACTGGAGTCTGGTGAGGACTGGTCTTTGAGGTTTTGGTTCTTCTTTGTCACCTTTTTTCTTGTTTGTGTCTTGGGTATCTACTGTTAGAGGCGGTGTTGGTGTTCCGTCCATAATAGGAAGACGGATTATCTTCTTTTTTTTTGCTTCTGTTGGTGGGTGAGGGAGGTGGCTCATTGGAGGTATGGTTCGAGCTTCAATTTGTTTGGTGGGGACGAGGTCTGTTCCACGTGGGTCTTGGGTCTCTTTTTCCTCTTCTACCTTCTCTTCGTAGATGGTGTCAGTGGTAGGCATTTTGATTGGTGGTGGCAAAACGCTGTCACGGGGTGACCGAGGTTGTGGGCAGACGATCTCTGGTATAACCTGAGTGTCCATTTGTTCGGGGTGGGGGTCGATGTGCTTAGGGATTTGCTGTGGTGGCGATTTTAGGTTTACCTCTCTGCTAGGGATGGGGTTTAGCATCGAGGTATCGGGTGCAGGTGCCTCGCGATGCGGCAACTGCTTTTTTTGGGGGGGGGGAGATGGTCGAGTGTCGACCATATGCATGGGGTAGGGGAGTTCAATATTCGGGGCCTGTGGTGCAGGCTCCTCGGGAAGGGGCGGTTGAGTTCTTGCTTTAACCCCGTGGCATGGGGGCCTGGTCACTCTGCTCATTTCAACTACAGAGGCATAAGAGTTTCCTCTGGTTCCTATAGAGGTCTGTGCCTTTTCTCTGGCATCTCTAAAGTTTAGTCTTTCTTTTTCACGTATGGATGCTACATCTTCTAATTTGTAGACATTACATTTTTTGCTTGATGCTGGGTGGGGCTCTCCACAGTTTACACATTTCGTTGGGCAATTTTCGATTTGTTCAGGGTGTAGTGCATTTGCGCAGTTGACGCAGGTGGGCGCAAAGCCCTGATTCCTGCGACGACGGGTGTTTGTAGAGTGCCCAAAAGTTTAGAAGTAGTAGCATCTTCTGGGGCTAGATTTAAATTCTTTAACCGTGAAGCGGCACCATCCTAAATATATATATTTTGGTAGGATATCTAAGTCAAATGATACGAAGTAAGTGTTCGTTGGTATCTTGCTGTTGTTGATAGTTTTATGTACTCTGTGTACTTGAGTGACAGAGTACTCGCTTAATTCTTCAATTAATTCCGCTTCTGAGTATTGGGCGAAGTCTGGTTCTATTATTACGCCTTTACGCATGTTAAAGGAGGGATGTGCTGTTACTATTACCTTATCTCCTGCCAGTTCTTTTAATAATAAGGTTTTTCCGCTTGCTCTTTTGTTTTAACTTCGACTAGTATGCTACCATCAGATTGAGGCGAGAGAGGTGGAAATTGTGATCTGGGAAGTTGAAATAGTTTTTGGAAATCTTTACTCTGTTTGACCATGCATGTCTCCATTAGGTTTGTTTGTTGGCTTTCTGGTTTTATTAGGTAAAATCTTCTGAAAGATCGATCAACAAATTGTCCTGGGAGTACCTGCAGTGAGAGCAGTTCAGGTAGCGTTTTGGTGGATCGTCCTGGACCTGCTGCTTGCTGGGAGTTTGAAACTTCCGGCGGATTTCTTACCGACTTTGTTCGTTTTTGCAGTGGTGAATTTCGATTTCCTGAGACTTTGCTCGTTTCTATGCAATTTTCTTCTATCCGTGCAGTTGTTTTTGGGGCCGATCTTGTGGTTAAAGTTCTCCCACTAGTTTTATCCACGCCTTGTGTTCTTTTATTTCCTCGAGCTAGTAGGTTTTATCCATTTTCTTCGCTAGACTGGGAAGTAAGGGGGGTGGGGAAAGAGGAGGGGATGAGCAGCTTAAGACATTCTTTGCTGGTTTCATTGTTTTTTTTAAGAGGGATTTGTTAAAGAATTTGTTCGAACATGAACAGGAATCTACCGCCCGCGAAAGTACCGTCTTGCCAGATTTGCTTATCGAGCGGACCGGAGACTCTAGAGAAAGGCCTATTGCTTGGTTTCCATTAACCCCGCGAATGTCCATTGGTGCAGAAAACGGGCCGGTTCTAAACGACGCAGTCGGCGTGTAGCCTGGCGGACCAAGCAGGATATACTTGGTGGGTCTTAACCCTTTCCTAGTCCACCCCGGCCACGGCCCGGTCCCGCGAACCGAACGCCAACTGTGAAGTTTTACCCCTTCTTGGTGGCCAAAAAAAGGGAGGGGGGGAGGGGATGGTTTGGTAGCCGCCAATATTCCGCAGGTATTGCTGGGGGAAAGGGGGGATCTAGCCAGGACAGACTACCGAGAATCAGACCTCTCGACGACCGGAACTAGCACAGGCTCGAACGTGAGTAGAGAAGTCCAATCCCATCGGAACAAAGACTTTGAAGAGAGGGAGTAGTAGAGTTGGGAAAGAAATTGCCAGATAAGGCTAAAGGGTTGTTAGCAGAAAGAGGAGAAGTGGCTAGGTTGGGGCCGGACGGGGCGCTGATGCCCGTCAGCACGGCGACCAAGAAGGCAGATCGCCGCGCTCTCTTAGGGGTGCCTACCATGGCTAATGAGCGACATCTGCCCGGGTTTGAAGTTAGAGTGGTCCCTCTCCTAGGTGGAATGTCAACCAAGACTGAGCTCCACCTGCCCAGCCAGGTTATACCACCAGGTACTCGGTCGTTGGACACAATCTGTTTTAGCAGGGGCACCACGAGCAGGTAATGCGCCAACAATTAGGGTGCAGAGGCTAAGTAGTCTTAAAGGCTATATATTGCGCATGCAGCCTCGAAACCCCCTAGGACTAGGGAGGTCTCTAGTGTATCTCGAGTAGAGCAGTGGACTCAAGCACCCACCTTGGGGAACGCCCTCTTCCAGATGAAATTCTGGTCCTTAGTACTCCCGTATCTTGATGAATGCTCCTCTGTCCATGACGTAATCACATGTTATTTTCTTCAATCTGGGATTAAGTCCTAGTTGGAGGATCTTAAACTGTAATCCCCTGCGCCACACTTTGTCGAATGCTTTTTTGACGTCCATCAATACTAGATCAGCATGCTTCTTTTCTATTTCTATTTGGGCTAGTTTCTCTGTTATCATCGCCAGTGCTGTGTCCGTACCTCTCTGCTTTCTAAATTCGTGTTGTTTTTGATTGTGCAGGTTAATGTCTTCCAGGTAGGATTGCACTATGTTAGAGATGATTTTTTGGAAGATTTTTCCTCCAAATTCGAGGAGAGAGATCGGGCGGTAGTCTGCCGGGGAGATTGGGGACTTCGTCGACTTAAGAATGAATATAATTTTGGATATTTTCCAGACATCGGGACGGTATCCCGTATTGAGGGCCGCGTTTATTATGTTAACTAGTCCTTGTTTTATGTTGTGTGGAGCGTTGCTAAAGTTTGCCTTCGTTAAGCCTGAGTTACCTGGGGCACGCTGTTTAAACGTTCTCAGGGTTTCGTTAAATTCCTGTAGGGATATCTCTTTCTCTAGGCCTACCATGGGTCTTTCCGCTGTAGCGTTATTGAACGGATATGTTCGCTCTATTTCTTCGTTTAACTGGTCTAATATCTCGTTCCCGAATTCTGTATAAAAATTTTCTTCTTCTTCAGGGGAAATTTTAAATAGATTTGACCAGTATTCTCTAAATTTTACTTCTAACTCTTCAGGTTCGGTGATCACTTCAACTTCCCGGTTCTTTATGTACGCTTTTTTGTTTGCGGCTTTCCTATGAACCTCTTCACTGTTTGCCAGAATGTTCTGGGGTCCATTTCCTCATCGAGTTCCTCAATGAGTCGGTCCCAGATTTCTGTTTTTGCTGTATGATCAGCTGGTAGAGGTGTTCTTTTGTTTACCGGCTCATCTGGTGGAGGCCCTTGTTTGGTCTCCATCTGTTGATTGCGTTCACCATGCCTCTGTATTCTTCTTGAATGACAATCATTTCCAGTGTCCATTTTGAGATAGTATTTCTATCTGCCTCCAATATTATCGTCGTAAGGTGGTTTAGCTCTTCATCTATTTCTTCCGGCGTAGCTTCTTCTAAGCTTGCCGGGACGTAGTTCTGGCAAACGGCCTGGTAGGCCTCCCAGTCTGCTCGCGCATATGACTTCCTTTCCCTTATTGGTACTTGGATTGGGCTTGTTGAAAGTGTGATTGTTAAAGCTTCGTGGTCGCTGGGTATCACGGGTCCGGGGACGATGTGGTAATTATAAGGAAACCTTGAGCTTGTTAAAACTATGTTAGGCTTAGTTGCACCTCTCGGTGAGTAATAGGTCTGGAACTCTGATCCAATGCGCACAGCTATGTTACGCTCTAGAAGAAGTTCTAGATTTCGTCCCGCCGAGTTGGTGCTGGTGTACTCAGCGGCCCTGCATCATTGCGCATAGGTCACCAGTGAACATCACCATTTTCTTATGGTCAAACAGCTTCAAGAAGTTATGGATAGGAATGTACCCTCTTCTTGGGGGTTGGTACTCAGTAGCGATAGTTAGGGGCCCTATGGTAGTTTGGACCTCTATCGCTACTATAGCGTACGAGAAGTGCAGGCGAGCTGCTTAAAAGCTTCGTCTGAATGAGGCTTTATTGAGACTCAGGATGGCCGAGTGGATTCGCCGCTGGCTAACAGTGGTCCAGCGACGCGGAAAGCTGTTCGCAACTCGCCTACGCTATTATTTTTCCTTTGTCCCCTTTCTTGCACTTCTCTATCTACACTACGTATGATTCGACTAATTGAGGTAGAACTTTGTGAAGGAGGTCTTTTCGGATTACTATCGCCGCTCCTTCGAAGGCCTCATCTGTATGGCTTGTTGAATAAACTTTGTACCTGAATATTTTCATGTCTTTGTGTTTTGTATCGATGCCGTGTTCGGATATTAAAATGATATCTGGGTCAAGGTTCTGAATAATGTTTCCATATTCAGAACTTTTCCTTGTCCAACCATTTACGTTCATGTACATTATTTTAAGGGTTTATTTGTAGTGTCCATTGTGTAGAATGTTTCTTTTGTTTTTGCTTGTTTTGTTTTACCTTGGTTGTACCTTTTCTTAGTCTTCTCTTCTGTCTTGTTGTGACCCTAAGGCTTGGTGAGGGGGTGTTCTGCATTTTGCGTTTCGTTTTTTTATTAAATTCACTCTGAGAGATATTGTTGAATATTTATGGAGTGTATTTAATATTTCCTTGATAGAGGGCCTCTTCGACCTGGTTCTCTAGCATTTGATCCTCGTATTGCTATTTGATTTTTTCGTTTATAATTTCCTTGGTGATGGCCTCAGCGTGGTGTTTCTTGGAGTGGAGAGTGTTTCCTGTAGCGAAGAGTTTGAGATTTATTCTTTTAGCATTAATCTGATGTTTTTTCCTCGGGGTAGACGTTGGCGATCTTTTCCTCTGTTTGCTGTTTGATCTCTTTTGTTTTATGGCTGCATGTTCTGAGTTTTGACTTATTATTTGTTCCGGTTCAGTTTCTGTTACCATCTCCTGTGCATTATGATCCTGTTTTCTTGACTCTTGCCTGTTTTCGCTTTCTTTCTCGCTTCATGTTTAGCAATCCTTGAATCCCTGCAGTGGAAGCGTTTCTTCCTGTGTGGGTTTCACAAGTTTAATTTTCAGTACTTCTTCTGATGGAGGATTGTCGGGGAACCACATTTGTGGCATTCCGTTGTTTTTAGCATCATATTTAGTTCTGTCTTGAAAGTCCCTGGTTTAGAAAGATTCGCAATGTGGGCGTAATAAATACAGGCCATTATCTGCTTTGAATTTTCGTTCTTGACGTGTAGCACAGTATTTTCCTTGGTTGGTTCTGCTTTAGATGTTTTCGCCACCTGGGCGTACGCGTTATTCCTATTTTGCTCTTCTCCCTGTCTTTTTTCCTCTTTATTCTTTTGTTATTATGTTTTTCTTGAAGGGGCATGCCATTGCGAGGGCGCGGTGGTCGCCGTTGCAATTCAGGCACCTTTTTCGCTCGCTATTGCAACTCCTCCAATTGTGGTTATCCTCACTGCATTTAGAACATTTTTGTGTCTCTTGTTTGCATGCTCTTGCAGGGTGGTCGTCCATGGGGTAGCATCTGAAACAAATCTGGATCTCTGTGAATTCCTCCCTGTGATAGAACGGGTTGAGGCCGCTTAATTTCAACCACTATCACATGTTATTTAAATACACGATGCTACCCACGTGCATCTTCGCTTTGAAGTCGGGCGCCTTATCGCCGCCACCTGAGTCAATGTTTAAACAAGGAGGTTTATCTTCCTCCGTTTCGCCCAATGCGCCGCCCTCGCCAGATTGAGTTAGGCTTATGGGCAGATAAGGTATTGTTCTCAGGCTCGGCTGTGCATTCCATCGAAGCCCCCGCTCCATTGTCCCCTACGCCAAGGGGATGTCCCGACTATTTATATGGAAACTTAACCACTAAGATTCAGATTAGAGATCCAGATTTTCTTCGCGAGACATCACTACGGTCCAGTCTCACCTTGTGCACCAAAGGGCCCTCGACCTCGAGATCCACCATCACTTGTCCAGAAGAAGGACAATATCACTTGAGTGCCAAGGTTCGAGCCTTCGTGACGCCAAGTCCACTAGGCTTCCCCTGTTGTTCAGAAAGAGAACAACGTTAGAACAGCCATTGTTCGTTCGAGCCCGTTGACAAGAAACGGTTCTCCCCCCCCCCCCTGTTGTTCAGAGGAGAACAACGTAGAACAACCATTGTTCTTCCAGCCCGTTCGCCAAAAAAAACCGGTTCTCACCCTTCCCCCTTGTTGTTCAGAAGAGAACAACATTAGAACAGCTATTGTTCTCGAGCCCGTAGACAAGAGACGGTTCTCACCCCCCCTGTTGTTCAGAAGAGAACAACGTAGAACAGCCATTGTTCTTCAAGCCCGTTCGCTAAGAAACGGTTTTCATTCCCAAGACGCCACGACAGGATCATTTAATTCCCCTCCCCCTTCGGCGGGAACTCGCCAGCGGACCGAAAATTCCTTCACGTCGCCTTCCTCTGCACAACAAGTGTATTTACGTAAGCTGAACGTTACCTTTGAGTATTTAACCCTTTTGTCAACCCTATCCTGTGCTCTAAATGGTTTAGCGAACCATCCAATCCCTTTAACTTTATATTTGTTTTACCTTTTTAAATCGCTCTTAATCCTCGGATTAGCTAGATTCCCCACGACCCTTCCATTCTCTGTTTATGTCAATATTTTCCGTTTTGTGTGTTGTTGATAGTTTTTATTATTAAAACTCTATTTTATTAATGATAGCAATATTATTATCCTTGAGCTCAGTTCCACTTCTTAAGCATATCCAAGATACATAATATCGGTTAACCCAGACATCCACGCACTCTAAAGATAATTAAATAAGTTCCCTCAACTAATAGTTATATATGGTATATCGTCGAGAGTCCATTCTACTACATATATATATATATATATATATATATATATATATATATATATATATATATATATATATATATATATATATATATACTATTTAAATTTACTATCAAGTGTGTAAGGTTTAACGCTATATCTTTGCAAACACTGGTCTCAGTCGAGTAAAGCATAGTGTTATTCGTTATAATAATAGAGTATAGTAGTTTTCTTTTGTTTTAACGATTGCTATCCCCTTTTATGAAACTTAAGAAGCTGGAGTAGCTCAAGGAACTGTTATAATAATTTGTTTGTGTTTTTTTGTGCGACTTTAGTCAGTGGTTATTTAGATCGAGAAACCAAGTACGAATAGGTCAGTGCCCATATTTAGGTAGGCTAATTCTCTAGAAGGCATAATTCTTGTTGCAAGGAATTTTAGTTGGTTGACTATTGCGCCCCCAAGTATAGAGATGACTCAGTTTGAAATATTTAAAGCGCAAGGAGAATCCTTGGGACTTTCCGGAAAAGAACTAATTGAGTACGTTCAAGAGGAGCAAAGAACAGAAAGAGAAAGAGAAAGACAAGAAGAAGAAAGAGAGGAACGGAAAAGACAAGCTGAGCTTCACCATCAGATTGAATTAGCTCGTGTTGAAGCAGAAATACAGTCAGCCAGTTCACGTTCAGAAGCCCCCCCCCCAATCCCCCACTAAAGCTCCCCAATTTTAAGGACGGAGAGGATTTCGGAGCATTTTTAGCCCACTTCGAAAAGATCCTCGAAATCAATAACATGGATCTGGAGACTGAAGGTGTAGTCAGATTACTTCACTTGTTAAATTGTAAATTGCGCGAATTTTTTTATATCTTTACCATCTGAATGTACAATTAACTACAGCACCTTAAAAGCTGAGTTATTGGCCGCTCATAATATGACTGCCGATTTCTACCGCCAAGAATTTCGAAGAGGTCGTATTAAACCCGGACAGACGTTCCGTCAATTCGGATACATTCTTCAGAGGAATTTTAAATTTTGGTTAGAATTCTCAAAGGTTAATCCTAACTACGAGTCCTTAACCGACTTCGTGTTGCGGGATCAATTTTTGGCGTCTCTCCCGACGGAGATCCGCGCGTTCGTCAAGGATCGTCGGGGCCAGACCTTTAAAGAATGTACCGAAGAAGCGGATGTCTATGCCGCAAGCCCTAATTTATACCCAAAGGAGAATCGAACTTCTCACCAATCTCCCTACAAGGAAAGAAGGAAGGATTCGCGCCCCTTCACAGGAAAACCGACGAAGTTTTCGAGCCCCCGTAAAACCCCAAAATTTCTTTCCCCAAAACAAACAACGGGACTCCAAACCTCCCGTTAAGATTTCTCCTCCATCTTTCTTCCCGAAGCGACCAATCATATGCTTCACCTGTGGTGTAGAAAACCACACGAGCTGGAATTGCCCCCAAAATTCTAGGCTTAAGAGTGGACCAGCCCACCAAGTTCACCATGTTAATGCCACCCCGGCTCTCCCGGTGGTGCAGACCCAAGCAGCAACTTCTCCCCCTACGTCAGGCCACTAGGTAAATTTTATTTTCGATAAAAGTTCATCGGGAACTTTGAAATTTGAGGAGGGCAGCGTGAACGGCTGCCAAGTCTCGACTCTCGTCAGGGACACAGGATGTACGTGTTTCATCGTATCCGACGAGCTCCTCCCCCCAGTGGACCCTAACCACGAAAAATTTGCGGTGGTACATGACTACCTTGGGCGGGCGAACCAATTCCCCGTCGTTAGATGTTACCTGCAGTGTCAATATTATGATGGCTGGGCTGAAGTCATTTCAGCACCCATACAATTCTGTTCAGTACTTATAGGACAGAGCCTTCAAGTAAGTTCCGACCCTGTGTCTCAGGCCGCCCTTCCTCGAGGCCGAGCTAAGAAAGAAGCCCAGGAGCCCGTCCCCATCAGAACCACGATACCGTCCGATTTCTCGGAGACCCTTAACCAGGACTTTAGGACGGCACAAAAGGAGTGTTTATCACTAACACCCTTAGGTGATAAGGCCCAAGACAAGAACACGGAGACTGTCCGTGGACCCCCCCCCCAAAAAAAAAGTACCCCCAACGCGCCCATGGAGATACGTTTGTAGCACTGGACGAAACATCGGCGCTTGAAGAAGATTACCCCGCGGAGTCCCTTAATGTAATACAGACAGTGTGCATACAACCTGATGCCGATTACCCTCCTCCTTCCCTACCAGGCGAGTCTTTTGAACCCTCTGACCTGGATATTGACGCGCAGCTGACACCACATCAAAAGAGTCAGCTACAAGAACTATTTGAATGGAGTCACTATTTAACCACCCTATTAGCTCTCTTCGAGCAACTGCGCGAAAATGGCTTCACCATTCGCCCCAGCAAATGCCATTTTGCCCACGAAACCATAAAATACTTGGGTTTCAAAATAGGACAAAGCCAGTTAGGTCCCCAAGAGGAAAAGATTAAGGCAATCGCCGACATGCCCCTCCCGATTACAAAGACGCAATTAAGATCGTTCCTAGGATCAGCTTCTTACTATCGGCGATTTGTTCCGAATTTCGCTGCAATTTCGGCGCCCCTCAGCTCCCTTCTAAAAAAGAATTCCCCCGATCGTCTACGTTGGAATGATGTCGCTGTTTTTCATTTTAATCAGCTCAAGAGTAAGCTCATTTCTGCCTCCCTTTTAAAGTTGCCCAACCCGGAAAAATACTTTGGGATTAAGACCGACACGAGCAACGAGGGCATTGGAGGTGTACTCCTTCAATACGAGGATGACGGAACGAGTCATCCAGTTGCATATGCTAGTCTTCAATTATTACCACGCGAAAAGAGATATGCCACTATAGAGAAGGAAGCTCTATCAATTATCTGGGTTATAGACAAATTCAAAATGTACTTGATAGGAAAAGAATTTCAGATAGGAACCGACCACCGTCCGTTAGCCTATATTCGGAATGTACGACACTCCAACGGCCGAATTATGCGCTGGAGTTTACTCTTACAAGAGTATCATTTTAAAATAAATTATATAAAAGGTTCCAATGACCAGTTGGCTGACGCACTCAGTAGGAATGCGTTACCGAATAGCGTGGAGTAATTGTATTCGTAGGATTAGGATCTCCATGTATGTATATACCGTCTTGTACGACTTAAATTAGATTCTCTTGTAATATAATTAGTTAATGTATATGTCTAAATTTTGTAACGCTCAATGTCTATTTTTTTTTTTATGTATATATATTTGTACCCATTAAATTACGTAAAAATTATTTTGTCCCATATGTACTAATTTTATATCATTTCATTGTTCCATGCCCCTTTTTTATTAAGTTTGTATTAAAGGTTATTTTCCCCGGTAATCAAAAGATCAAAATAATCATATGTATTGAGGTAATACTAGTTAGGTGCATGAAGGTACGGTTGGTACAAGAAAACGAGTTCCCTACTACGGACCTCTATCGTTGTCCCTTCTCTCTTTTTTTTTCGAAGTGACAACTTCCCCGGAATGGAGGGGTGTGATAGAACGGGTTGAGGCCGCTTAATTTCAACCACTATCACATGTTATTTAAAAACACGATGCTACCCACGTGCATCTTCGCTTTGAAGTCGGGCGCCTTATCACCACCACCTGAGTCAATGTTTAAACAAGGAGGTTTATCTTCCCCCGTTTCGCCCAATGCGCCGCCCTCGCCAGATTGAGTTAGGCTTATGGGCAGATAAGGTATTGTTCTCAGGCTCGGCTGTGCATTCCATCGAAGCCCCCGCTCCATTGTCCCCTACGCCAAGGGGATGTCCCGACTATTTATATGGAAACTTAACCACTAAGATTCAGATTAGAGATCCAGATTTTCTTCGCGAGACATCACTACGGTCCAGTCTCACCTTGTGCACCAAAGGGCCCTCGACCTCGAGATCCACCATCACTTGTCCAGAAGAAGGACAATATCACTTGAGTGCCAAGGTTCGAGCCTTCGTGACGCCAAGTCCACTAGGCTTCCCCTGTTGTTCAGAAAGAGAACAACGTTAGAACAGCCATTGTTCGTTCGAGCCCGTTGACAAGAAACGGTTCTCACCCCCCCCCCTGTTGTTCAGAAGAGAACAACGTAGAACAACCATTGTTCTTCCAGCCCGTTCGCCAAAAAACCCGGTTCTCACCCTTCCCCCTTGTTGTTCAGAAGAGAACAACATTAGAACAGCTATTGTTCTCGAGCCCGTAGACAAGAGACGGTTCTCACCCCCCCTGTTGTTCAGAAGAGAACAACGTAGAACAGCCATTGTTCTTCAAGCCCGTTCGCTAAGAAACGGTTTTCATTCCCAAGACGCCACGACAGGATCATTTAATTCTCTCCCCTTCGGCTGGAACTCGCCAGCGGACCGAAAATTCCTTCACGTCACCTTTCTCTTCACAACAAGTGTATTTACGTAAGCTGAACGTTACCTTTGAGTATTTAACCCATTTGTCAACCCTATCATGTGCTTTAAATGGTTTAGCGAACCATCCCATCCCTTTAACTTTATATTTGTTTTACCTTTTTAAATCGCTCTTAATCCTCGGATTAGCTAGATTCCCCACGACCCTTCCATTCTCTGTTTATGTCAATATTTTCCGTTTTGTGTGTTGTTGATAGTTTTTATTAATAAAACTATTTTATTAATGATAGCAATATTATTATCCTTGAGCTCAGTTTCACTTCTTAAGCATATCGAAGATACATAATATCGGTCAACCCAGACATCCACGCACTCTAAAGATAATTAAATAAGTTCCCTCAACGAATAGTTCTATATGGTATATCGTCGAGAGTCCATTCTACGACACTCTCTCTCTATTTGTTCGGGAGTGGTCTTCACGTTGAACGCCAATAGTCCTGTCTCAGTTGCCTTTTGAGCCATACCTGTGTCACTAAAAACGACTTTAAAGACATGTGTATGTTCTCTAAATTTGATTACTTCAATCACTGTCGCCTAGCTGTGGTTGGATTCACTTTCCCTTTTTAGTTCTTAGGAGTCATAAGACCCGACCCATGGGTCTAGACGCCTACATATCACGCTTATATTGGTCAGTATTTGGGGAGGGATTTGGGGAGCTAGTCCGATATCTTTTAGCCTTTTGCTGTCAAGGCTTCGACATCCTTCTCATTTTGGCAGATTGCTGTATAGCCTTGGGGGATTCTCGATTAATCTAACCAAAGCAATATTGATTTTGGAATATATTGTTGCGAAAACTGTCTCCCTGTCGGGCTTTTTCCTGGTTAGGGTTTTGAGAGGGATCCTTGTTGTTTCCCGCATATTTGTAGTGGGTTTTTTAGTGAACTATGATACCCATACAATTGTATTAATAGAAGACACTGGAAGGAGGGGGAGGGGGACATTATGACTTGCATATTTGTATATAATTGTATTTGTATGCAATTATATTTAGACCTAGTTTGATAGAGGGGAAGTAGGAAAAGATATAGAATAAAGAAAATTTGATATGTCCTTGTCCACGTACTTTTCTTCTGAGTTTTATTCTTTGATAAGTATATATCCCTTTAGATATTTCTTCTGACTGTTCACTTGTACGGTTTGGTAAGGGGTCGGTGAAAGTAGATTGTTAATATTTACACTCAAGTCTCCGGTGGAGGGCTCAACTACTTAAAAAAACACTCGTTTCTTCACTTTGTTTGTTGGATCACTGATTCTAAGGTTGAATGAGTTTAATTACTTGAGGTGGATAAGCGTGGAGTTCACTAAGTTGATCACTTGCTTTTAAATTTGGGGTAATCGGTCCCACTTTAAAATTAAATACACCAGGGGAACAATGTTTGTTAAAGTTTATTTAACGTGTTCACTGATTATAACACTTCCGGAGTTTGGCGAGTATCTGTGCACTTAACTAATATTAATTCACCTTTGCACTGAATGTTTAATTACCGTATTAGGCAATATCGCATTTATTGTGAATTTGCACTTTTGTCACTTCGGTTTTTCACTTCGAGTTCTCGTTGAAGTCAATAAAAGTTTGAAAACAATTAACACTTCTATGTGTTAGGAAGGTAAAGCACTGGCTGTAGCTGTTTGATACGTGTAGAATGTGGAGAGAATGATAGGATAGATATAAAATATTGTGTAAAGAGTATGTGTTGATGGAATGAGATTGAGTGTAAGATGAACGATGGGATGGGGGTGATAGTGGTTTGTACCAGGTTGCCTGGCTAACGCTTTCATTTTTGTTTTGTTTTGCTTTTTCATGTGATTTTAAGTTTATTCGATATAAAAATTTAGCATTCGATCCTTTGTTTTCTTTTTGCTCAATCGAGCATCTGAATTTTTTTTATTTATTAGTTTTTTGTTGTTTTTTGTGCTACTTTCACATCTTTTTTTTTAATATTTTTTTTATTTATTAAATATCTAGTGGTAATCTTCTTTGTTAATCTCCTTAATATTTTGACCCATCGGGTTTCTCATAGTCGGTTGTCTTTTTCAGTTTCACATATTGTTTGTATGGACAGTTGTCTTCTTCGGTAATCTTTTTTTTTGTTGTTTTTTTACCTAAATATCGGGTTGACGTTATTTAAGTTTTTTTTCACGCTGCCGTAAAAACGATTTTTGTAGTGTATTTGCCGGATTTCGTTTTCCGGTACTACTATTTGGTTGATTTCGTTTTGGGAAATTATGTTTTTTATATTATCCCACAGTTTCGTTGAACGTTTTTTGGGGGTTTGTTGGGGAGCCTTTACCCTTCTTCTACTTCTTGATCTCTTGTTTTATTTGAGGGGTTTGGTCTGCTCTTCTTCAGAGGAGGAGGATGAGGAGCTTGTGAGGTTATCCTCTGCTTGTTTCATTCTCCTTGCTGCTTTTTTCGCCTGCATTTCTCTTTTTCTTTGATCCTCTATCCTTGGGTCTCTATTCTTGGTTCTTTGAGTCGCTTAGGTTTTCTCTTCGACTTCCTTTGCTTCCGCTCTAACTTCTGTTGGGGGAAAGGGTGTCGCTGGGGCTTCTTCCTTGGGTTCATATTGCAGTTGCAGGACGTCCCCCGATGGAGGTTGTCCGGGAAACACATTTCTTCTAGACCGCTCTTTTTGAACATGGTATTCAGCTCGGTGAAGCAGCCCGGGTTTGTTAGGTTTTTCACGTGCGCGTACAAAATGCACGTGAGGATTTTCGTAGAGTTTTTGTTCCCTACCTTCATGTAGGTTTTTTGAGCGGGACTTTCTACTGTCCTTGCGGGGGAGGCTTTTGCTTCTTGAACATAGGAGATATTTGCTCTCCTTATTCCCTCCGCCTTTATCTCTTCTGTTTTTCTCTTCAGTACCTCTTTTTTCTTTGGGCAAGACATGGCCATAGCCCTGTGCTTTTTTCCACAATTCGGGTATTTTTCTTCGGCTGGCGGGCATTCCTGCCAGCCGTGTCCTTTGTCACTGCATCTGGAGCAGGTTATTTCCTGCTCTTTGCAGTCTTTTGTGGCATGCTTCTCTACTGTGAAACATCTGAAGCAAATTGGGACTGGGGTGAACTCCTCTCTCTTGATTTTTTCTTCGCTTATTTTGGCGATGAAGAGCAGTAGCCCACTCTATTTTGCTTTGGTTGCCATAGTGGTATTGCCAAAGATGATCTTAAACACGTGGCTGTAGTCCGTGTTGTCTCTTCGGTTTTTAAACTTTACCACTTCTGTAACGCTCGTCCACTGCTGGTTTCTCTGTATTTTCTCCTATATTTCATCCTTTGAATGTTGGCTGATTCAGGGATCCAGCCTTCGGCAGATCACACTTCTGTGTGCCTGGATCTGGGGAGGGGTACTTGGTTGCAAGTTTATTCCCCTCAGGATTTCTATCCCAGCTTCTTTTGTTAGTGTCTCAACATCCTTTTCTTTTTTGCACATAGCAACGTAACCTGTCGGTGCGTGGATCAAACGAAGGACTGCGACGTTTAGGCTTCCGAATAAGGTTTTGTAGACCGTCCCCTCATCCGGTTTCTCCAGTCCAATCACAGTTAATCGCGGTACTCTTGGAGCATTTGTGTCCGCCATTTCCAAGTGCAGCCCCTGGAAGAGGGGGTGCACTTACTTTCTTTCTTACATTTTGTATTCTGAATGTTTACCTACCAAAATGTTCTTCAGAAGTTTTTGGTTTTTACGTTTTTGTTAAAATTTATTTAACTTGGGGAGAAGAGAGCCCCCCCTCGTTTGCCCACCGCCTCGATGGAAGAAGGAATTGCCTTTTAGGATGAATGATAAGATGGATGAGATAAGTCCGGGTGAGATCCTCTAAGGGGTGTGATTGTATAGCGGACTTATTGACAACGGCCCCCCCTCCCGAGGGTGCTTTAATCACGACCGCTTCCCAACATACCATAGAGTCGGTTGTATGTCCCTCTATGGTCATGGAAGGGACCCCCGCTGTAATGAGCAGCGGAGGTTGCAGTCCGTCCCTTGTCCGGAATTATTTCTGACATTGTTTTCGGCTGTGGGCTAATCCTCAAATCAGCTTCCACCAATGCCCCCAATTATGCCGTGGCAACAGCTCGGCATAGTTGGGATGAAAAATGATTGGCAATCTTTCCTCACATTTGGCAGCAGGTCACTTAGGGGGCAAGGCTGGGGACTTAGGTAGTCATCTGCCTAAGTGGGGCCTCTAAAAAAGAAAGATGAATATTAGTAATGATGGGTGAATGGTGATAAGTATCTCTCTTTCGTGAAAAGTGGTTTTCGGAGGCGTTTGTAAAAAAAATTTCCCGGAAACTTTTCCCCCTTTGCCGGTTCTGAGGTAAATCTGCCAGTACCTTTTCCAAGAATTCCGAGCTAGATTTTGCAGTTTTTGATGATGATTGTGTATAGAGAGGGATCACTGTGTAACACAGGCGAACATGCAGTCATATAGGAAAGGTTGCGGAAATAACTTGAGACGAGATAGGAAGAGTTGATAGGTCGGTGGCTAGACACCGATGCGGGGTGTGGTTTGGTTGGTCTTGTGGTGTTCGTGACTGGACGACGGTTGAAGGTTGATCAAGAAGGAGAGCGTGTCTGTTCAATCGGAAACGCGTTATTCATGATGCCTTTAGTTTATGCGAAGAACGGTATGGGTTGCGGGTGGTCATGGGCCGCGGGGTATCGCGGTGCCATTGCATACCTTCTTACATGTAGTGTTGTGTATAATGGGTCTTTGGCGAGTTTCCCGAGCTGTTTTGTGAGTCTGGTGTGAAAATATGTGTTGAGGGGTACTAATTTGTTGTTGTCGTGTAGTGCAGCCATTCTCGAGTACAAGAGAGCGGCAAGCGCGCTCCAGAGCAGAGTTCTGAATGCGCTGAGCCTTCCGCTTCCACGTGTCACTCGCGGCTACGAGTGACAGTGGGGCGTACGTAAGAATACGTCGCACGAGTGTTTTGTAAAGGTGTAACTTTAGTTTTTGACCGCAAGGTAGAACCTGCTCAGCGATGTGTTTGTTCGTGAGGCTCTTGCTTGTGTTATGTTCTGGTGTATATTGAACCTGAGGGTCTTGTCGAAAGTTACCCCAAGGATTTTTGTACATTGTGTATATTCGAGCCTTGGGCTTAGGTCGTTCATGTCTGGTGTGTGTGAGAAGATTTGTAGGTTGTGCATGAAGTGATCTCTTGCGCCGTAGAGTGTCATCTGTGTCTTCTGATGATTCGTGGCAACCCGCGATTTATCCTCGTAATCTGTCTTAGCATCTAGTATTGTTTGTGCATGGAACGCGATTTCTTCTGACCACGGCCACTGACGAGAATGGTCTCGTCATCGGCGTAAGCCACTGTGTATGTGTGACAGCAGTTTTCGGGTGGGCGTGGGGTGTCGTTTGTAAACATAATTTATAGGATGGGTGCCACGCTTTCTTGAGGAACGCCTGAGCTTGGTGTGAAAGGTTGTGAGAGAGTATTATTTTATTTTATGTGGCATCTCCGTTCAGTGAGGTAGCGCGAGAGGAGCCTTCTGGTGCAGAGAGGTAACTCCGTATTGTTGGCGAGTTTCCAACGGAGTCCCTCGTGCCACACTTTATCGAATGCCTTCTCCACCTTCTTATTGATGGAGAGAGTCTTCTGATGCACCTGGCATTTTTTCTGTATTCTGTCGTGAACGATGGTCACGGCCTCCTGAGTGGACCGGCTCTCCTAAACCCATATTGGTGGGGGGAGAACCAGTCCCTCTCTTCCAGGTATTCCCGTAGGCAGCAGTTGATCATTCGTTCGAGTATTTTGCCTAGGTGCTCTAATAGAGCAATAAGCCTGTAGTTGTTTGGGTGTTTTATGTATTTGTGCGGTTTGTGTAGAAGTATGTTGTGAGAGACTGAATATTTTAGGGAAGTGGCCTGAGGCTAGTGAGGTGTTGAATAGGTGTGTAAGTGTGGGGTATGTTTGCGGGGAGGTTGTGTATTAGTGTAGCTGGTAGCCCAGAGGGGCCGGGGGTACGTTTTGGTGTCGTTTTTATGTAGTGTTTTGTTTCCTCGATGGTGATAGGAGTGGTCAGTGTGGATGTGTAGTCGAACAGCTCCATTCGTATCAGGACGGCGGGCCTTAGCTCGTGAGCGTGGGCCCGACACCACTCCTTGACTTCCTGGAAGTGCTCCCGCGCGTGTGGTTTCGGTGGGTTGTGTGTATGTACTGTGTCCCAGTGGGATCTAAATGCGTCGAGAATGACGTTAGTGTCTGTGAGTGTTTGGTTCTTTACTTGGAGGGTGATGGGTTTGCGTGGATCAGTGCCTATCATCCTTTTTACGTGCCGCCAGAAGAAGGAAGGGTTAGTGAAACGGGTATCGTCCGCGATCCGGACTACTTCTCGCCACTGCCGGTTCCTATCTAGCTGCACGCACTGTAGGATGCGGGCACGTAAGTGATTTATGTTGTGTTGTCGTGGGCCTCTAGTGTAGTGATTATTGTACTGTGTGATGAGTCTCTGAGTATGTATCGAAAATGTGAAATGTTTTATGCAAGTATATATTTTTTGTGGCGAGTGTAGGTTGCGTGCTGTGGTTATAGTGTTTATGATTTAGCACCAGTGGTCGTCTAACAGGTCTGGATTGGTGTGCTCCAGGTGCCGTGTTATGTGTTGTGTCTCTTGAACTCTTCCCAGTTTGTGTTTTTGTAATCGAAGAGGGGTGGTGTAGGTATGAGTATAGGAGATGTGGATATGGTCAGAGAGTACGTGGGGACCCGGTGAGATGTGCGTGTAGAAGCGTGTAGCGTGGTCTTTGCGGAAGACCACGTCCGGAGACGTGGTACCTCCGCGAGGACCGAAGAATGTGGGAAAGGCAGGGACTATGTGCTCGCAGCGATAGCGTGGCAAAGCACTGGCCAGGTAACTTCCTGCATCCTTCGTGGTATTTGAAAGGAGTGTTGGGTGAAAGGCGTTGAGGTCCCCCGCAAAGAAGATAGGGAGATTGTGGTTTGATAGAGCCTGGAGTGGGAATTCTATGTTTAATTTTAGGCGTGGCCGTCTGTAGTGTGTGGCCACTAGAATAGGACCGGAGCTTGTTTGTACTTTGCAGGCTAGAAAAGAGTTGTCTTGTGTTTGGATGAGGGAGTGGTGTATCGAGCGCTTTACTAGGATTGCAGATCCTAGGTGCAGCGCTTGTTGAGATAGGTACGTGTGGCAACCTGTGATGCGGAGTCTGTTGTTGGAAGGATGTAGGCTGGTCGAGTTCAAGAGTACTATATCAGGTCTTTGTGTGTTTAGGACCCAGTTGGCAACAGTATGGCTAATACCGTGCCCACTGTGTCACGTTGATGCGACCTATCAACGTGGGCGGAGTGCACGCGATGCTGATTTACCCGGAACCGTTCCTCTCTCCTTGGTTATTGCCCAGGAGGTGTGAGGAGCTAGTACCTTTACCCGTGTCGGCTGTTGTTTGTGGGGGTTGTCAGCGGTGTTGTTGGTTGGGCAAGCCGTGGTGGAGTGGAGAGTGTGTTCTGTGTAAGGAGGTTTCGTGTTAGCGGTCTTGAAAGCAGGGTTGAAGAGGGTAGAGTCTAGGAGGGGGGAGTTAGGAGCAGAGGTGGAGGGAGTAGAGCTAGGAGATGAGGGGCTAGAGATAGTAGGGGAGGTGCAGATTATGAGAGGTGGGGTGTCGGGAGACAGAGGAGGTTGGGACGAAGAAGGGTGGTGGAAAGGAGAGGAAAGGAACAGAAGCAGAGAGGGGGGGTCGGCTTTACGCGTGGTTGTGTGTGTGTGGGGGGGTTGTTCGTGGTAGGGTTCTTTGTTTTGTACGGGGTGTTGTGGTGGGTGTGGAGGGCTTAGGGGAGGTGGAGGTTGTGGTGTCAGTGAGGATGGGGTGGAGGCTGTGAGAGGGGGGTTGAAGAGGGGGGCTGGGGACGGTTGGAGGCTGGGAGAGGGGGGCTGGGGACGGTTGGAGGAGGGTTGGTGGCAGTAGACGGAGGAGTGGAGGTTGCCTAGGGGAGAGTTCTGTAGGTAAGAGGGAGTTTAGATAAAGAGGTGGAAGGAGTGGGAGCTGTGGAGGGAGCAGAAGAGGGAGTTTGGAGAGAGGTGGGAGCAGTAGGCAGAGGGGTAGGTAAGGAAGGCGCAGTGGTGAGAAGTGCAGGGACAGGAGGGCGGGAGGAGGCGGGAGCGTGGTGAAGGTGAGGGCCGGTGGGTCCAGGTGGAGAGGTGTACGTTCCCACCGGGGTGGGGAGGAGTGCATGTCTTCTATTTGTGTGCTCGTCGATTAAAATGAACACCTTCTCGGGGAAGGTGATCTGCTCTAGACTGTGCGAGGCGAACAGTGTGTTGGGTATGTTTGGGTATAGTCGGGGGTCACCCCTCGACATGTCTTTTGCCACCGTTGAGAGCAAGGCGGCCAGGTGCATCTTCGGGTTTGTAGTCTCGTTAGTTGAGTGATGTGGAGGGGTGGGTGGGGGGGGGTGATGTGGAGTGGGGGTGGGTTTCGGTAGTACTGGGGGTCTCTGAGTGTAAGGTGATATGTGAGTGAGTTGGGGGTGCTGTTGGGGTTGGGTTTGTCTGGGGTGGAACAGGGGAAGGTGCAGACAGTGTTGCGCCGGCAGCTGCAGCGAATGTTCTTGTGAGGGGAGATGGGGCGGGTGCGGAGTGTGTGGTTGTGTGGATGGGTTGTGGACGCCGTATAGCCACTAATACGTCATAGCGGGCCTTACTTAAGTAAGGCATTTTGGGTTGACGGCGACACGGTCGCCCCCACAATTGGAGCAGAGGAGTCTGGTGGCTGGGCAGGTGGTGTAATGGTGCCCCACTACACTGCACTTTGAGCAGACTAGGTCTGCTTGACATGTACGCGTTATGTGTCCGGTTTTGTATCACCGGTGGCATTGTGTTCGTCTTTTGTTATCTTGTGACTCCATGTTGTGTGGGTATGTTAGTGTGCCGCAGACCTTGATACCCTGGTCTAGCAGCAGTGTTTTGTTGTTTTCGTTGGACAGTGTGATCACGGCCCATTGTTTAGTACGGTTAAAGTACAGGTCTGATGACCTCCTCCCCATACTTCTGTCTGAGATGTGTGCGGAGGTCATCAGTGGAGAAAGCCAACCACAGGGGGTTGGTCTTTGTAATACGTATCTGGTGTCATTTTACTACACAGTCGGCTAATTTTGTTTGAAGGTCTAGTGCGGCGAGTGTGTGAGATGCGTTTTAGTGAAATGTTACTGTGGCCTGAATGTGTTTTTTTATAATGTTTGTGATAGCGGTGTCATGATTAGCGGCTAAGGTGAGTAGTGTATGTTGGTCCTTGGTCGTTGGTGGTGGGGCTCCTATCTTTTGTGTGTAGTAGTGCGAGGTGTGACGTGCTAATTGCCATATTGCTTTACCTTATTTTCTTTTTTTCTCTTTTTATGGGGGTCACCCCGCCCCGCCGGTAACGACCCTATGAAAATGACTCGGATGTGGTGATAAATGATGAGTGAGTATGGACCTGGTTGGGCTCCTCAGAGGGTGTGAAAACATCGCGGACTTAATGATGACTGAAGCCAGAATTGACCGACTCCAGTCAGGGTGCCGTCCCCTCTATTGGGTTTTGGATATTTCCCAGTTACGTCCGACATCTCACAGATAGTAGAGTCTCCCTCTGTGGTCTTGGACGGTGCCGCTGGGTAGGGTGTTAAATCTCCACGCGTTGGTAACTGAGTCACAATCCAGGTTTGCTCCTTTCTTTAGGTTCCACAGTGGGCTAAGCCCCATACCTCCTTTCACCAACGTTTGCAATTATGCCCTTTCTAAGTAGAACGGCATAGTTGCAACGGAGCTTTATGTTTAGAGTCACATTCACAGAGCCAGATCACGGAAGGGCAGGGATGGGGGAAGGGGGCACGTCATACCATTATGACGTGCCAGGGAATAAAGGAATTTTTATTCAGGGAAGGGATTGGCTCGAAGATCTCGTAGGTCCCAGTAAATTACCGTCCACGGTAAGACTTGCGGAAAATCGGGAGGTTTTGGAGGTGCCCCTTCCCTCGACTTTTCCTCCTTTGCCAGCTGTGACTTCTCGTAGAGCGTAAATATGAAGATTCTTCCAATTGATCTCTCCTGTGACTGTCCTCTGGTGTACTCAATAGTGGAAGATTTAGATAGTTGTAGATGATAGTTGGTGAAAGTGAGGTAGGGTTGCCCTTGTTTGATGGGCATCGCAGGCGTTTTTATTCTTTAGTTATTTATTTTTCCTTTTTTGTTTTGTTGATGTTGTCTGTTGTTTGTCTCTGCGTGCGTTCTTATTTTGTGTTCTTCTCTGTATTTGTCTCTGTTTTAAATTCTAGTATTGGCGCGATGTTGAGCTTTCGAGCCTTTATTAGTGCTCAAATTTAGCACATCACTTCGCGATTTTGTTCTGTTGCGTTTGTTTTTTCATATTTAATTGTAAGTTTGCTATCTGTCTCGTAGTTGTATGTTTTGTATTCAATGTTTTTATGTTTATGTGTATATTGGTGCTATGTTTTCCTCGGAACAGTGTCTAATGCTTAGGAAACGCTGGTTTCGAGCGACCTTCCCGCGTAATCTGGCAGGGATGTTAATTCTGCCACCAGTTCTTTTTAGTTCTCGGATGATATCACTGGCCATTGTAGACCAGACTTTTTTGGCCAGTTTCTGCGTAGCAACATTAATGGGCTCCAAACGCTGTCTGCGGGGCAGGTCCCTCTGCCGAAGATGTTCTCTTCGTCTGGTTTTATTTATGCAGAGGGATGCAGAGTTCTGCACTCGCTGGAGCCTCCTCATAGGGGACTTGCTGGCCGCTTGAGTCACCACTGCAGGGTTGATGAGCTTACCCGGATAAACATCAGGTATATTTTCCTGATATTCCCTGAGCTAAGATTTCGGAACCTATAAATCTTGGAGATTTCCCTCCTCGCCATATTTTGCCTCTTCTTGTAGTGACTCGAGTATCCGTTGTCGGAGGTTTTAGGCCCAGGATAGTGCCTTCGGCGGAGTAGCCGTATCTCCTCCCATCTATTATAATGGGCCACGTTGACGTGCGGCTCAGTGGGAGGATCTTAAATTTCTCCCTATTTGACCGGATTTTCCATTTCTTCTTGTATTGGTTGATGTTTGAGATCTTTGCAATTGTGTTGATTGCCTGACCCCTCCCTTTCCTAACCCTACTGGGGACGATCTGTGTGACGTCATCTGCGTACCTCAGATACATCGTGTCCCGCTGTATTGGAGTAGGGAGGTCGATGGTGAAGACCAGGTAAAGCAAAGGACTCAGGCAGCTCCCCTGGGGAACGCCCGCTGTGAGCTCGAATTCTGGTCCTTTGTGCTCTTCGATAATGATACGCGCCCTTCTGTCTATGATGAAGTCACAAATGATCCTTTTCAGGACTGGGTTTAGCTGGAGACCAAGGATCTTGTATTGTATTTCACTTAGCCAAAGGCCTTCTGCCCGTCTCTCATCATGATGTCAACATATTGACCCTTCGCTCGGCAGTGTGCAATCTTTTAGGTTAGGAGCGCCAGGGCCGTTCCCGTGCCCCTTTTTTGTCTGAACCCATGTTGTTGTAGGTTATGCGCTTCCAACTCGTCTAGTTGATTTTGTTGCCTGTCGGTTATAATCTTCTCAAAGATCTTGCCGGGAATTTTTAGGAGAGAGATTGGGCGATAGTTGGCTACTTAGTCTGGGGGCTTATTCGCCTTCGGGATATAGATGATTTTAGCCACCTTATACCCGTCAGGGAAGTAACCTGTATTCAGGGATGCATTCATGGTGTTCACCATGTCCTGAATAATTTGCCGTGGGGCATTCACTAGGTTGTTTTTAGTGAGCCCAGACCAACCGGGGCCCTTTGTTTGAAGGCTTTATGGTGCTAATGGTCTCTTCTGTGATGATAGGGCGCCCGTGGTTAACTATCTCTCTCTCTCTCTTTCTCTCTCTCTCTCTCTCTCCCTCTAGACACTTGCGGTTGTAGGTGGGTCCTGGGTATCATCGCTCCGAGGTCCTCGAGCAGTTGGTCTTCGAAGTCATGGTCGAAATCGTCGTTTTCCTCAGGTGAGATTGCAAAGACCTCTTTCCAGTGTTTCTTGAATCTTCTTTCTCGGGAATCCGGATCCTCCATGATGTCGCCTTTCTTTATTTTTATCCCAGGCCTGAGAGGCAATCCCCTAAGTCTTCGGATGCTATTCCAAAAACTTACAGGATTTTTCTCCCTCTCCAGTCTGCCTATGATATCGTCGTAGGTTTCCTTCTGTTTCTCGAGGTTTATTTTTTTTAGTTCCTCGCTTAGCTGTCTCATTCGGGCTGACCTTTACCGGTTCGGGCCTGTCCTACCGACTTTCTCGTAAATGTCCCTGTGTTCCCTGGCGATTTCCCTTATTTCGTCCGTCCACCTAGGTTGCGAGAGCATTTTGTACGAGATTCTGAAGACGCATCTTTCGTCAGCTTGAATGAGGAGATAGTAATCTTGTCAATCTCCTCATTAATTTCCTTAAGATTAGAGTCATCCAGGTCAGCTGGCTGGTAAGTGCTGAGCATTTCTCTCTACTGCTACCAGTTAGCTTTCGCGTAACCTTTCCTAAGTGTGACAGGTTTGAGCATTGGCGCAAGCGAAATGGTGGTGATAATTGGGATATGATCGCTCGGGACCACTGGGCCTGGTGCGTTGGCTATGTTGAAGGGGAATTCTGGACTTACAAACACAATGTCCGGTTTTGTCGCCGAGCATCGTGTTAGGTAAGTTGGGAAGTCTGGTCCAACTCTCCGGAGCTTATTTCTCTCAAATAGTAACTCAAGGTTTCGTCCCCTTGGATCGACGAGCCTCTAGCCAGATGCACAGCAACAGGCGTTTAGATTTTCGCCTAGCAACGCTAGCCTTTTGTGCCTGAAGAGGGTGTAAAAGTTGTTGATCGGTAGGTATTGTCGCCTGGGCGACTGGTAGGCTGCCGCCACAGTTAGACCTCCAACCAGGGTTGGGATTTAGACAGCCACGAATTATACGTCTAAGTCTGGTAGCGTTTTGAATTTAATGTTTTTCTTGATAGCGATTGGCTGCGCCATCGTACCTTTCTTGTGTGTGATTTTTTTTGTATAACTGTATCGTTATGTATTTTTATAATGTCAGTGTTTGTGTTGATTCCATGTTCTGATATGAGAATGATGTCCGGGTCTTCTTTATGGAAGATGTTGCCGTAAAGAATAGACTTTCCCTTCCATCTATTCACATTCAGTGTGAGTATTTTTTAGAGCGTTGTTTATGTTTTCCATGTTTTCTTGTTCTTGTGTTTTTTTTTGTGTCTTAGGTGTAGTGTTCTTTTCCGTTTCTTATTTTCTTGAATTCTGCATCACTTAGGGTGATGCAAGAGTCTTTGTGTAGTTTCACTGTGCCTTCCAGCATTGCTGTCTTAATGTCCGTTTCTTTTTCTGTTGTTGATTAAGTCCACTTAATTATTCTTCGTTATATACCCTAAAATATCTCCTTCGGGGAGAGCTTCTCTGGGTATGGGGTTTGTTCACTCGTTATAATTTTGAGGTCTATCTTCTCTCCATCATCGTACTTTTAAGTACGTTTCAAGGTCTTCGACCTACTTCTCGAGCTTATGGAGCTCTTCGTCGCCCTGTTTTCGACCTCCTCAGCATCACATTCAGAGGACGATTGGTTCGCTAGGTTGCCTTCTGCTTCCTTTATTTTTCTTGCTGCTTTTCTCTCCTTCTCACGACGTTTTTGTGCCTCCAATCTTATATCTGTTCTAGTAGAGTTTGCTTTCCCAGTCGTGGATTTCGCTTCCTTTGTGGGCTCCGATGTGCTTTCCTTTTGGAGAAATGGAGTCGCCGGTGCCTCTGATGCTCCCTTTGCCAAAACTGCAACTGCAGCACGTCACCCGAAGTTGGATCGTCCGGAAACCACATCTCAGACATGCCGTTTTTCTTCAGCATGAGATTTAGTGTCTTCGCGAACGTTCCTGGATTTGTGATATTATTTACGTGCGCAAATAATATCCACGTATGTATCTTCGTCGAATTATCATTCTAGCTTGAGATAAGTTTTCGACTGCTGTTTTTCTGCAATTTTTGTTGGGGCTGCCCTTGTTGCCTGGGCATACGAGTTGGTGTTTTTCCTTGTTTCCTCCGTTCTCTTTTTCCTGATAATATCCTTCTTTTGGGGGGCAGGACATGGCCATCGCCCGGTGGTTTAGTCCACAGTTTGGGCATCTTTCCACCAGCGCCTTGCATTCTCGCCATCCGTGGCCTTTCCCGCTGCACCTGGAGCACGTGATAGTTTGCTCTTTGCAATCTTTCGTTGTGTGTTGCTCCATCTTGTAACACCGGAAGCACATCTGAATGGGGGCAAACTCTTTCTTTCAATTTGGTCTGCAGAGATCCTAGAGTTAAAGAGTAGTAACCCCCTTTCTTTGGCTTTCTGGACATCTGTGTGTCACTAAATATTATTTTGAAGACGTGTTTGTATTCAGTGTTTTCCCGCTTATTTGAGAACTACACTATTTCCACCACGTTAGACCACGACTGATTCCTATTGATCTCCTCTTTTATCTCCTTCTTGCTGTACTGTCCGATCCATGGATCTAATTGTCTGCACACCACGCTGTGGTGTGCCTGGATCTGAGGAGGGGTACTGGGTTGGAGGCCTATTTCATTTAGTACCTGTTGTCCTTCCTCTTTCGTCAGCGTCTCCACATCTGCCTCTTTCTCGCAGATTGCGGAGTAACCAACTGGGGTGTCGATTAGTCTAGGGATCCCCACACTCAGTTTTACGTAGACCGTCGTGAACACCGTGCTTCGGTCCGGTTTAGGATGTCCACCTATTTTCCTTAATGGGACTCTTGCGGCTGGGTGGGACGTAATTTTGGTGAGTTTGCAGCCCCTCTCTCTGAACGAGCAAATCTTCTTTGGTTGGCTCTGCTTTTCCTCGATTGTTTGCACGGCTTCAAACTTACGTGTGTGTGTGTGTGTGTGTGTGTGTATTTACTTTTTTGATTTTTGTTTTTCCTTAGGGAAGAAGAGAGACCCTTCCTTCCACCACGCTCACCGACCACCTGGATGGAAATGTGAATTGCCTTTTAGATGGATGATAACGATGGATGAGATGGATCCGGGTGGGATCCTCTCAGGGGTGTGATTGTATGGCGGACTTATTGACAACGCCGCATCCCCTCCCTAGGGTGTTTTAATCGCGACCGCATCCCACATACCATATAGACGGTTTTATGTCCCTCTATGGTCCTGGAAGGGACCCCACTGTGGTGAGCAGTGGGGGTAGCAGTCCGTCCCTTATCCGGAATAGTTTCTAACATTGTTTTCCACTGTGGGCTATTCCTCAAATCAGCTTCTTCCAATGCCCCCAATTATGGCCAAGCAACTGCCTGGCATAGTTGGGACGAAACATGAATGGAAATCCCCTTTCACATCTGACGGCGGTTTACGCAGAAGGGTAGGCCGGGGACTTAAGCAGTCATCTGCCTAAGTGGGGCCACTGTAAAGTAAAGATGATTAATGATGAGTTATGATGATGATGAGCGAGACACCAGATTAATACTCTCTTTTTAAAATTCTGGTTGTAAAATTAGAAACCGAATTTTTCATAGGCGTAGGCAAATATTACGGAAAACTTTTCCTCCTTTAGCAGATCACGAGATGAGTCTTATGAAGTAATTCTGCCAAGAATTCCGACGAGTTGACTCGTTACAACGAAGTAAAGAGATCAAAGAAGAAATCAACCAGTTGATCCTCGAATAACAACAGAGACTATGGGACGATGCGATTGAGAGCATCGATCGAAATACATCCCCAAAAGACTTTTGGAAGAAAGTCAGAAGTCTCAGAGGATCATCTGGATAAAAAGAAAAATGGAAATTCTAAAAGAAGATGTATCCATTGAAACAGAAGATAGAAACATCGAAGTAATATGTTGACGTTATTGGAAAAAAATCTTCAGTATACCCCAAGAAGATTTTTTTTTTAATTTTATAGAGCCCATCTGGCAACTACCCACTTGGGCATAAGTCGCCGAAAAACAAGACAGCCTAGAACTAGGCTACTTTAAAATAAAAATATGAAAACTTAACAATCGATAAAAATTGGAAAAACTTAACAATCAGGAAGCAATCTCCGGCAGCGGGGGAAAGTCCCCCTCACCCCGGTGCAGGAGAGTGCAACTTACAAACAAAACAATAACAAAAAAGAACATAAATAAAGGGGAAGAAGCCCTGCCTCCCCCCAAAAGTCAACAAGTCCACCAGTCAATGTGCACGAATCTGTCCCGAGTACAAGGGACAGGCGGTAGCGACCCCGCCCATCGCGGTACCGGGACAGGTATCGTGCGCGAAGATCACCCATACTTGGAAATTCAACAAGAATGTGCCGAACAGTCTGGTGGACGACGCAGTCGTCGCAATAGACGCAGGCGAGCGCTCCATCAAATAGCGATGCGTCACACGAGTGTGTCCGATTCGGAGACGACAGAAAGCGACCTGAAGCCGTCGCAGCATTGGCAGATAGGTCCATGGGAACAGTCGCGGGGCAATGGCACGCAACTTTAAGTTCCCTTCGGCCGTCTCCCATCTTCTTTGCTAAGCAGTCCGAAGAGCTGCCAGTATTCCTGCCATGTAGTCGGTGTGAGGAAGAGCGAAACGCTGGTCCGGTCGCAGAGTCCTCGCGGACTCTTTGGCGCCCTCATCGGTGCGCTCATTCCCCGCAATTCCTACATGTCCAGGAACCCAGCAGAAGATAATCTCGACATCTTCCCGGCTCGCCAAAACCGTGGCGTCACGGATATCGCGAACCAGGAGATGCGGAGATTCCAATGCCCCGATAGCACTCAGGGCGCTTTGTGAGTCGCTATATATCACAATCCGGTCTCCGAACCGGGCACGTCGCGTAATCTCCCGTACTGAGTGGTGTATTGCCACCAGCTCGGCCGTGAAGACAGACGCAGCGCCCGGTAGAGCCCCGCTGACTTTAAACAGAGGGGATACGGCGTGGAAGCTGACCCCGTCTTGGGACTTGGAGCAATCCGTATACACTGGCACGGTTCCAGCGTGACACGATGTGTGCTCCAAAAAGGTCGAACGCAATAATCCCGGCGCAGTACAAGCTTTGGGAGCAGAGGCATGGCGACAAATAGCCAAATGTGGTACCCTCCAGGGTGGCGTCCTGGGCAGAACCAGGGCGCCACCGGCCCGAGAGCTATATCTCGCTCTCGAAGGAGTTTCCTGGCCCTAAACCCAAAGGGCTTAGGGTATGACTGGCGTTTCTCAGCGGAATAGGCACCATCGAGATCAGCTGCGGATGCAGTGAGAGCTGTTGGCGAGTGAGGGAGGCGCCGGGCTCGCGTGTACAGGCGAGCGATGCACTACAGGCGAGTGATGCACTGCACGCGGCGCAGAGCGAGTGGCATCTCCCCAGCATCGACCAACAGGCTCTCAATGGGGAAAGTGCGGAAGGCACCGGTCGCAAGGCCAAGGCCGGTGTGGTGGATCGAATCCACCTTCCGCAATAACCGCTTGGCTGCGGATGCATAAAACTCGCATCCGTAGTCGAGCTTCGAGTGAACAAAGGATCGATAAAAAAGTAAGGCAGTCGCCCTATCAGCGCCCCAAGCGCTGAACGTCACGGAGCGGAGAATAAAAATGGCGCGGGTACAAGAGACCCTAAAGCTGCAAATATGAGCCTCCCAGGTGAGGCGTCAGTCGAATACAAGACCGGGGAAACGGTGTGACTCAACCACATCCAGGCGCACCTCATTAAGAAACAAATCTGGGTCGGGGTGAAGCTGTGGATGGCGGCAGAAGGGCACCACCTTAGTCTTGGCCAAAGAAAACCAAAATCTGTGCCCTTGGGCATAGCGAGAGACGCGGTTCAATGCCTGTTGGAGTCGACGCTCCAGAGTTGGCATCTGGGCCGCACCAAAAGAGATCGATAGGTCGTCCACGTAGAGCGTAGCGAGAACATCTTCCGGCAGCACCGAGGTGATGCCGTTGATGCTCAGGGCAAAGAGTATGACATTGAGGACACTTCCCAGCGGGACAGCCTCTTCCTGCTCCTTTGGGCCGGAGAGGGCTCCCCCCACCCATACGCGGAATCGACGATCTCGCAAAAATTTAGATATAAACATTGGGAGGCGTCCCATCGCCCCCATCGTGTGGAGAGTGTCCATGATACCGTATCGCCATGCGGTATCATAGGCCTTCTCCAGATCGAAAAATACACTGGCGTAGTGCTGTCTACGAAGGAAAGCCTCGCATACGGCATTTTCCAGTCGGAGCAGAGCATCCGACGTGGAGTGGAACTTGCGGAAGCCGCACTGTGCGGAAGACAGACGGCCTCCGCTGTCCAGGAAAAAGGCTAATCTAACATTTACCAATTTCTCCATCATTTTGCACCCAGATCCTGTTGAACAAATCTAAGAGGAAGGCCATGCCTCGCTCACCCAGGTGACGAAGCATGGCGTACGGGAAATCGTCCGGACCATGAGCGGTGTCCGCGCACGAAGCGAGAGCGGAACTCAACTCCCTCCCAGTAAACTTGTCGTTGAAGGGTTTTCCGCCTCTGGAGGTAAAGTCCAGCCGGCGGCCTTCCGTGACATCACGACGTGCATTGAATGCTGGCGGAGTAGCATCCCGGCTAGAGAATGCGGAAAAAGCGGTCGCTAAGGATTCCGCCACGGACGCGGGGTCCGATATTGCGGTCCCATTCTCCTGGAGAACGGGAGGGGGGTCCTGCGAGAACTTCCCCCGAATCCTTTTGACTCGCTTCCACACTTCAGCTAAAGGGGTCTTCCCGTTAAGTGAAGACACGTATGCCCGCCAAGAAGAGCGGTGGGCGTGCTTCGAAATATACCGGAACCTAGCCCTAACCCGACGAAATTCAGCGACAGTGAAATCGTTTGGGCAGCGCTTATAGCGCATGTAGGCATAACGCTTCTGTTTGAGGGCCGCCTCACACTCGGCTGACCACCATGGAAGTGGTTGGCGTGCAAAACGGCCAGACGTCCTAGGAATAGTAGTCAGGCCCAAGACGATGAGGTTGCCGGAGAAGAACTCAACGGCCTCGTCTACCGACCTAAACTCCTCGACTGAGATAGAGAATTCAGTCATTTCCTGAAATGCGGGTCACCGCGCCCGCGCCAAGCACAACCGTGGAGGTCTCTCAGGCGGCAGTTGCCCTGAAAATGATATTTGAATGGGAAAGTGATCACTACCATGGAGGTCATCGACCACCCCCTAATCAAAATCAGGTTGTGCATCCAAGAGCACAAAGATAGGTCAAAGCAAGAAAATGAAGCGGTTCTCGGACAGTGATGCGTAAACTCATCCACGTTTAGGACACCTATCTCAAGCTCTTCGATCCGATTTATTGAGTAATCTTCCCAGAGACGATGCCTGCCGTTCAGATCTCCAAGCAAGAGAAAGGGCCTCGGCAACCGTGCCACGACGCGGCGGAAGTCCCCCACGTCGAAGTCAGCTGACGGTGGAATGTACGCAGAAATGATAGTATACCTCCTATCCAGGTGCAGCTGCACAGCCACTGCCTGAAAGGAGGTATCTAAAGAGAAAGGAAGAACGGAGACATCATGCTGGGTGTAAACCACGCATCCCCCAGCCCGGCCATCCCGCGGTGGTAGGGTCGCAAGACCCTTATACCCCGGGAGGGCAGGCAGGGGGCACGCGCCTAGCATGGTCTCCTGCAAAAAATAGCTAACGGGGAACGGGACGAGACGAGCCTCCGCAGCTCCTCCCAGTTGGCCCGGAGTCTACGGCAATTCCATTGAAGGAATATGCCCTCCAGGCCTAGCTCGGAGGAGACGCGGGGGCCCTCCTCGAATTAAAGACCCTCACGGGAATGGCCGTACGATTCCCGGGGGCAGAACCCCGGGCGCTGTTGGCCGGACAAAGCGCCGGAGGCGCTGTCGCTTTCGAGGACTTATTGGGAGAGGTTGGGCTCGCTATGCGAGTCTTTTCCTCCCTCCGCCTCGAAACCTTAGGCGGGCGTTGAGGCTTCGGAGGCGGGGGGGGCCTCTTTCGAGGAACCACCGTCTCAGAGCCAATCGCTCCTCCTCGAGGCGTGGGCGAAGGAGCCGAAGCTCCTTTGTTGCTGCCCTTCTTTCGGGGAACAGCTTTAGGAACCCCGGAAGATGGCCTAGCGACCATCTTCAGGGGTGTTGCCTCCTGTGAGTCTAACGACTCGGTGGAGGCGCGTGGCCGTTTTGCCTTACGGGAAACGGTCACGCTGGGAAAAGAGGGGAGCTCCCTGGTTTTAGCCGGGGCAGGGTATGAACCCTTTTTGTCGCCAGCTTTACCAGGGGAGCGCCCGGGTTGGGTAGAGCCCGCAGAAGGGCTCCGAATGGGCGAAAAAACAACCGTGCTCGTTGGCCTGGATGGGCCAGGAGCTTGAGGGTGCCTTTATAACTATTGAGGCATATGACGTCCCAGGCAGAGCCGGGCGCGCCAGGACCAAGTCCTTTGCCTCGCGGAATGAAAGTCGATCCTGGACCTGAACGGCCAGGATTTCTTTCTCAAGGAGATATGCACCACATTGCTTCGAAGAAGCAGGGTGCGGCTCTCTGCAATTGACACACTTGGCCACGCACTTGGCCACACACGATTTGGACTTATCGTGTGCGACCTTGGAGCAATTTACACAGACTCCGGGTGACCCCGACTTTGCACGTCTACAAGAACGATTCGTATGGCCGAAGCGGTGACAGTAATAGCACCACCGCGGCAGTGGCACGAATGCCTTTACGCGATAGCGGTACCAAACGTCACACACCGACTCAGGGAGCTTGTCACAGTCAAACGTGACAAAGAGTGTAGGGGTGGGTCTCGAGGCCCCTCCCTGTTTCCTCATCACACGTTCGACCTTGACCGCCTCATGGTCGGCCAGCTCTAGGGTGATGTCCTCAATGGAGTAGTCAACGAGTTCCCTCGCATAAACTACTCCTTTCACAAAGTTTATGGTAGAGTGCGGTGTCACACTCACCCGGGTGCCATGAACTGTCCGAAGAGCACTTATCTTGGCCGCCTCGGCGGGATTCGCCGCATTCGCCAGAAGGCTCCCGTCCGAGAAACGGGTCACCTTCGGCTCTCGACCAATTGCACTAGCTAATCCTCTCCTCTGATGAATCATGTTGCCCTTGGACAACATGATGCCATCAGTGGAGCGAATAACGAGGAAGCATTTGAAGTCTAGCGGGCTCGAAAACACCAGGTAACCTCTGAATCAGGGGCCCCGGTGTCTTCGATGCTCCGCCCTGTGCACTCTATTAGTCTTAGTCAGGGGCTCCGCAACCGGGGGGGGCAGAGGGGGCGGATGTGCCGATCTTGGCTTGGTCGCTTGCCAGAGTGGCAGCAGACTCATCCGTCCCCGCAGCCCCCGCGGATGGAGAGGAGCCCCGAGTCCTTTTTCTTTTTCTTTTTCTTCTTTGGAGAGGAGGGTGGGGAATGAATCCGCTTCTCACCTCCGCCGGAAGAAGCCCCCAGGCCAAATGGACCGGCCTCAGCCAGGTCATTCTCTGAAAATGGAGAAGGTCCTGGTAGTCGTGGGGGCACCGGTCGGAGGAGATCCCTCCCCTCCTTGTACTGCTTCGGAAACCACAGCTGTTTGAGGAGGACCTTGCATCGGGGCGGATTCGGGTTCGGTACTTGGCACCGAGCCAGGATTTCCCCCCATGGAAGGCCCTACCGTCTGAGGCTGGGTTTCCTCAAGGACCATGTCTATCTCAAGGGAGCCTCCAGTTGGCCAGCCCCCCCCCCTCAAGACATCGCAGGTCCCGTCGGCAATATCGTCACTAGTCTTCTTTGGGGAGGCATGGGACTTGACCCCGGCAAGGTTTAGTATTCTTGCCAGCAGGTCTTTTGAGGGAAGCGACCGAAGGGGCCTGGCTTCCCTCTCCCATCTAAGGGGGTTTGCCCTACTGAGCCGCTTCGATGTGCAGCGGCTGGCTAAGGGCTGCCTGCTGGCTTTCTTGGCAGTCTCCTTGGAAAGAACAAAGGGGATTGCCGCTGGTAAAAGGGAGGCGCCCGAAAGCACCTCCAGAGAAGGGGTAGAGGGGGAGTCCCCTACTCCCGTAAGCGAAGGAGAGGAGTAAGCCTTCTCTCCGGTTAGAGATATAGGGAGGGTTCCCTGAGCAAGCACAGGGGGGGAGACCTCTATTTTTTTGCTGGAGCTGCCCAAGGGCGGCTCCGTCGATGTTATAGGGGAAGTTGGGGGTTGAAGTTTTTTTTATACTCATCATTGGGCATGGTGACCCTCTTTTTGACACGGGATGCAATCGCGCATCACCTCTCTCAGTAGCCCGCACTGAGAGAGCTGCTTACAAGCGCGGCAGAGCCAGGCGCCGCCATTTAAGACCACCCCTCCCGCCTGGTGGCCTGGCAGTCCATCGGCATGGCGGCTCCACCTTGAACACGGCGTAAAAAATATAGAGATTGTGAAGAGGAGAAGAAAAGGGATGGGAGGAAGGTATGGGTGGGGATAAAGCAAGTTTTTAAAAGCCAACCACACCAGACCGGAGCTCAGGGGTTAGGCAACATTGTGTCCTCCCCCCTCAGCTCCGATCCGGGACGGTTGACTTAAGAAAAAGGTCAGCATCTACCCTGTGAAATTAGAGGCTGACCATTGAAAGTTTTCAGCGAGGTTGTATGAAAAGCGAGGAAACAAGTGTTTTGAAGGAAGGAGAAGAGGCTAAGCTGGGGTCGGACGGGGTGCTGAGTCCCATCAGCACGGCGGCCAGGATGGCAAATCGCCGCGCCCCTTACGGGGTACCCGAAGAAGAGAACGAAGATTTTGATTTAGAGTTTGAAAATAACATCGTAGACGAGCTTAACACGGAAATACAAAGAACGCATCCTTATCATCAGGTGGACAGACTGCATGACGAAGACGCCGAGATCACTGAAGAAGAGATCACTGAAGAAGAGATTCTTGGTGCACTCCGCTCATTCCGCCAAAAAGCCCAAGACCAATCGGGGCTTACGAAGTCGAAGAAATGAGGCGAATATTCAACGCATTTCTGAATATGGGGTACTTTCCAGATGCTTACAAGACGGCAAAGATGATCTTCTTGCCCAAGCATGGAAAGGACCAAACGTTGAGAGAGAGAGATCTACCTCCCAATTTCACTTCTGGAAGTTGGCGGGAAACTCTTTGAGAAGATCCTGAACCAGAGACTGGCGTCTCGCCTGGAAGAGAACTCCCTCTACAAAGTACGGAAATGGCAATCAATGTCATTACGGTAAAGCTTGCCCAAGCCAAACGGGACAGGAGTTACCTGGATATCGTTTGTCGGGATGCATCAAAGGCGTTTGATAAGGTGTGGCAGCGGGGTATGCAGTATAAGATCTTACGGTTTGGTCTAAGTGAAAACTTGGAAAGAACTCTGTGACTACGTTATGGAGAGAGCGGCGTATTTCAGTTTAGAGTGCACGAACGGATCAAAGTTTTCGCTCACTGCGGGCCTTCCGCAAGGGTGGTGTCTGTCCTCCACCTTTTACTCGATATACACCGCGAATGTCCCAGCCCCTATGTTTCCCTCTTCCCTCAATATTCAATACGCCGATGATTTCAACCAGATAATCATATCTCCATGGAGGAATGCACCGTGGCAAGTTCACATGACAGCGATAGAAATTGAAAATCTAAACACCTACGAGGCTCAATGGAAAATTAGAACTTACCAAGAGAAATTCAAGGTGGTCCCCATTGGACGCACCAGAAGAGCAGACGTGAGAGTGGGGGATACTCGCTATCCTTACACCAACGAATGCAATGTACTCGGTATGAAAATCACCTCTACCTGGTACAAGAAACACGTCGAAGAAAGAATTTCTTGAGCCTCAGCTATTATCAACTCTATATACGTTCTGAAACTTACGTGAAAGTAAAAAGAAGAACATCTATAATGCCCTTGTCAGATCTACGTTGTTTTACCCCGCCTCCACCCTCTCTTGTGTCTCAAAAACACAAAAGAGGCGACTACAAGTAGTGCAAAATAAATGCATGTACCTAATCATAGGTACACTCAGGCAAGAAAGAATACACCAAAAAGCCCTGCACAGAGAGGTGGGGATAACTCTCATTAACAAAGTCATCGAAGAACGGAGCCTGAAGATGCAGGATCTAGTTAATCGAGAACTCAGTGAAGAAATTACTCATATGATTAACCAGAACAGAAGAGCAGAATGTCGCGCGAGATTTCCAAGCTCAGCTAACCGAGTGGCTGGCGGGGATGAAGTGCCGTTCTACGCATGATGAGATGTATAATCTAATAAAACAACCAAACTAAGGAAAAAACTTACAATTATGACTATAACTCACCGATGAAGAGAACGTAAAACCAAGAAAGAAGAATACCACCGAATACGACGAGAAATATACCTGTATATGAAAAAAACAATAAAACTAAGACTCACACACATACAAAGAATATAAAACATTAAGCACGCACTTAAAGTTTGAAAAACAAACAAACAAGCAATGCATATCACTCAACAAAGCTAAACTAAAGTTAGCAAGACAAATGGCTTGAACGCCATAACAAATAAAGATCAACGAAACATCAAAGAATAGACACTACAAAGAAATAATAAAAGTGATAGGCCTGATCACCAGGCTCTTGCATCTCTTTGCACCATACCGCGCTTCTTTCTCTTTTCACCACTTGTCTATTTTCTCTATCTATCCACACACCCTATCGTACTTCCCTACGCACATAACACCTTTAACTTAATTGTAATGGTAATTGATAGGGAGTGAGTGAAGAGAGTGAATAGACTGCGTGAGTCGAATTCATCATGTCTGGTCGTGGCAAAGGAGGAAAGGTTTTCGGAGGGTCTGATAAGACGCCATCATCAGACAATCTCATATTCAAGCACGCGATTTACATCCCGGCCTCGTGCTTACACACTATCGTTTCATCTGTCTTTAAGGAAATGGAGAAGGGCCACAAGACTTCGGAATATTACTTAACCTTTTAAAAAAGCGACTAGTGTTAGCAATAAGTCAACAAATCAAAGTAATTAAAACAAGTTGTCAAAAGTGCGAACAATTTAACAAATTAAAGCGTCTAGAATAAGCAATCTAAAGTGCGAAAAGTGAATGAATCGAGTGTATAATAATTAAAATGGTCTAATAGTGTTAAACATAGAATAATAAACTAACGATTAAGCTAAAATAGAATAAAAATATCAGTACAACTATTTAACAGATTATATAATAATTTAACTCGTGTGTAAATAGTAATATCATAAAGTGCTACCAAAATAAAGTTTTAAACGAAACAAGAGGAAATAATAAAACCAGAACAATTAATATATCTAAATATGACTAAAAGAACAACTCAATTAAAAGTGTAAGTGCTAAAATAAATAAAATCAAATGTAAAATGATTATATCAAAAATTTACTTCAAATAATTTTTTATAACAAAAATTAATTAAATGTGATTATATCAAAAATTCACTTTAAAATTATGAATGTAATGTGTCTATATCAAAATTTGACTTAAAAAATTATCTCTAATTATTATACTGTTTATATAACAAAAATTAAAAACATTTCTCGTATTTTATCAAAACAATATATAGTGTTAATAAGAAGACCTCCCCGTTGATTTCGGGAGAATCTGTTTTCCTACTCATACTTATAGTTTACTCTTCTCCGCTAAATTTTCACAAAAATATAACTTCACCACTACCCCTATCTATTCTTTCGTTTTACATATATGTATTTAATTTTTTTAATTTTAATATTTGTAAAATGGAATAACTCATTTTATATTTATCGCTTTAATACATCGCTCGCTCGCTCTGACGATAAGACTTGGAAGAAAACTTCAATTATTTTACGCTCAACTAGAAGTCACAGCCGGCAAAAGTCGGGAAAAGTCGAGGGGAAGACATTCAAGAAAACCTCGACGAACTTTGCTTTTTCCCCACGGGGATTATAAGAACATTTTTGTACGGAGCCACGTATAGCCGATCCATGTCTGGCTAAGTCTCCCCGCAGTCCCCTCCCACCCAGGAGCAGGAAGGGGGAGGGGGGGCTGAAATGAACTGAACTGCCATTCATCTACTCTCGTCCCAACTATGTCGGTCCACTTTGATAGTCATAATTGGAGACGTAAAGGAAAGCAGGTTTGAGGATTAGCCCACTGTGGAACTCTACGGAAGAGAACACCAGGTTACGAGGCGATGCTGAAAGCTTTGGGGAAGAGTTCGCTCTAATCTCTAAGGCTAGTTTCCGGCCAAGACCACAGGGGGACATGAAACCGTCCATGTGTAAGTTGGAAGCAGCATCGATAACCAAACCCCAGATGTGCGGGACCCCCGGGTGGTGGTAGTTGATTCGATCATCACCCATCATTAATTCCGCCACATTTCCCCACGGGGATTATAAGAACATTTTTGTACGGAGCCACGTATAGCCGATCCATGTCTGGCTAAGTCTCCCCGCAGTCCCCTCCCACCCAGGAGCAGGAAGGGGGAGGGGGGGCTGAAATGAACTGAACTGCCATTCATCTACTCTCGTCCCAACTATGTCGGTCCACTTTGATAGTCATAATTGGAGACGTAAAGGAAAGCAGGTTTGAGGATTAGCCCACTGTGGAACTCTACGGAAGAGAACACCAGGTTACGAGGCGATGCTGAAAGCTTTGGGGAAGAGTTCGCTCTAATCTCTAAGGCTAGTTTCCGGCCAAGACCACAGGGGGACATGAAACCGTCCATGTGTAAGTTGGAAGCAGCATCGATAACCAAACCCCAGATGTGCGGGACCCCCGGGTGGTGGTAGTTGATTCGATCATCACCCATCATTAATTCCGCCACATTCACCCGTCTGAGGGGCCTCCCCGGGTCCACCCATCATTCATCCACCCCATCCCGCAGTTCATGTTTACTGAAGCTCTCTTGCAAGGGTAAGGGGAGGGGGTTGCCCCCCATAAAGAACTCTAAAAAAAGATCAGAATTTTACAAGAAGGAAGAATCACCTGTTACAAGTGCTAAGAATCAAAAACATCAACAAGAGGACAAGAGGAAATTCAACCCAGGGGGTCTTCCCCCGAGGGAAAAATGGAGCCCAATGGAACCACTCGGATCCCGCTGCGCATCATCAGTGGAAGAAGCAGGCCCAGCCGAGAGAAGGTGTTCGAAGTGATCTTCGGGAAACTGAAGATCGCTATGCTCCGTCTGTTCGAGGTTCCCGCAGAATATGTGGCGGTCTGCGAGAAATAAAAATATGTGGAGGGTGTAGGGGAATCGTCACCCTCCCGTTCTCTCTCAGTGGAGACCCGAGATGGTCCCTGCAAGAACATCCGGGACAAGCAACGCGGGTCAGGCTCGTAACCACATACACTCGCCACTCGTCTGTATGAAAAGCCGAAATGTTGTAAACTGCAAGATCTCCCCTACGAGAGTATATTCAATTTCACTTCAAATAAGAAATTGGAGACGCGTTTCTCTCAAGCTCGAAGGCTAACGGGAGCCAAGGTAAGACTTTGTGAGAAAAACCGTTGGAATAGAAACCCTCCTGGGCCCGTCCACAAGCCCCCCCCCTCCTACCCCTACCCATGTGGGATGACGAGGTATAAATAAGAAACACTTAGGAAAAACGTGGTAGAATACGTCAGTCTCCAGGCTACGAAGTCCCCGGATAGAAGCCCGGCTACCGAGACTGGACAGGTAGATTACTTGAGTCACCAGACTATGAAGTCCCCTGCAAGAGAGGCAGGGCTACCTAAGGGGCTAAGAAGCAGCTTATCCTTGAGCTAGTCTCTGGTTATCAAACCGAACGTTAAGTTAACTTGTTCAAGTTCAACTTATTCTCTTCAGAGAACCCCCCATCCTCCTCGATCCTCGCCCTTGAAGAAGATTCCCCCCCCCGAGTACAGTACTCGCCCATGAGGAATTACGTAACGAAGGAGAAAAGCTCCCCCTCAAGCCCGTTACCCGGTGGTCACACCGAACTCTAAGTTAACTTGGTTTAAGAACCAAGTTCGACTTACTCTCACCAGAGAGGCCCTGCCTACCTTGGTGCCGCCTAAAGCACCGTGATTGTTCTCGCCCTTAAAGACTTCCCCCCCTTGAATACCGTGTGGACCTCCATCTGCTACACTCGCCAAAGTACCTCGTGATCTCAACCACCTCCATCTGGACGGCGTGCACGCGTCTTGGAGCAATAACATTCCTGAGGTATTTAAACTACAGTAGAGTCAATTAGCCTAAATCTTGTATATTGAAGTGCGTATCGAATTTAGCCAATTTTAGAGGGTCGAGTTAATTAAAGTAATTATTGTGTATTTTAATATTCGGAGTATTTCTGTGGTTCATGCTTAGTATTTGTGTAGTAAACTTGTTAAATTTAAAATATAAGTTTATTTTGGGAATTCCTGGGCGTTTCTCTATATTCTTACGTGGTTGAATCGGCTTTTCTTTAAAACAACAAAATTAGCACTCTTAGAACAAAGCCTACATCATCAAAGAAGTATTTCACGTTCCACAAGGTATACCACGACAAAAGTGGTGTCAGGTGTGGAGTGATCAAAAGGGTCATTCTCCTACAGAGGGTATAATGAAGGAGGAGGCAGTAGAGACAAAGGTTTCCAACCGGAAATCCAGCCGCAAATACAGACGCACAGGAGCGTCGTATGCAGAAGACTAGATCCTTGGATTGGACAGCACTCCAAAGAACAAATAAAGGAGGAAATCACGAGGAACCAACCATGGGCCAAGGTTTCAGAAATTATTAAATTCTGGAACAAAAAAGAGAATACAGAATACTCACATGTATTCAAGCTAGTCTTTACGGACACATCGATGGCTCAAAAAGCAAAAGAAAATGCACTTGTTATTCAACGCAAAAATCAGCGGAGAGCAGATAGAAAGGGAAGAGTTTATTCTCATACAGTTCTGCTTCCGCTGTTACAAAATGGAGAACTACGTGACTAAGATTGCCCCGAACCACAGGAGATCTGCTCAAGGTGCAGTGAGGCGGGGCACTACTGGAAGAATTGTAGCAGTCCGAGGGAGAAGTGTGCCAACTGCGGTCAAGGACATCGCCCCATGGCTTTGGCCTGCCCTCTTAAAAAAGGAACTAATACAGAAAAAAGTCCAACATAAAAAGAAGAGATGACCATGAAACAAAACACAACGTACGCTCAAGCAGCGAAGGCAATCCTTACGGAAACGGAGGCTAAAAAAACTTACCTAAGACTGGAAAATGAAAACTCCACCAAAATACTAACATGCATCTTATATGCACATGTCAGAAATATTACAAACCCAGGAACCTTTTCAAAGGAGCTCAATCATATGCTCGCGGTAAACGGGATGAGCGAGATGTGGTTCCCTGATAATCTACCATCGGGGGACGTACTCCAATTACAAATGCTCCCCAAAGAAATAAGTTGTAAAAGTCAGGAGACAAAAGAAAAACATTAAAGAAGTCAGGCGGCCAGACCCAAGGATTAAGCCAAAAAAGAGAGGCAGCCGCTAAGGCAGCTCAACCAACTACACAGTGTGTGGAAAGAGAAACCGAGTCCTCCGATACCACGGACACCTCGAAGTCAGAAGGCTCCGTATGTGAGGTGGAACCCCCAAAAGGAAAAAGAACAGGTAATAAGAAAATCGACGCCGACAGAGTAAACCTAAACTTCTACGCCACGGAACAGTTCTCCTTCCCGAAGGACTAAGACACAAATAAAATCTGTATAGTGATAAAAAAGAAGTTTTACAAGTGGGACTTCGACGCTCAATGCGACGAGGAAACGGTTGAGGAGGCATTGTTTAACCAAAACATCGCCTTCCACCCAGAAACATTTGTGGAACTGTCCCCAGCAGAATACAAGAAGAAAAGGAACGGAAAACTTAAGTTGACAACCCGTAAACTCAAAGACATCAACATAAGCCAAAACAGAGAATCGAAAACCAGAACTTTAGGTTAAGGATTTTGACACTCAACGTGAATGGATGGGAGAGGAAAGCCACGGCATACGGAAACATATTCAGTGTGCTTGATCACGACATCATATTAATCACAAAGCATGGTATCGATACGACCAACAAGCAGTTAAGATACCAGGCTACAGAGTGATCTCAAAAAAACATTCTCAGGAGAGGTACGATGGTGCTGCCGTTGCCGTCAGAAGGAATCTCTCGTTCAGACACCTTTCGGATATGGACGAGTCCTTCTTGGCGATAGAACTGCACACTCTAGTGGGCAAGCTCATAATCGTGGCGGCATACCAACCACCTCAACGAAAGTACCTTCCTCTCACAAACTTCTACACCTTGCTTGGCCACGGCAGAATGGTATTCTTTGGGGGTGACCTCAATGCCAGATGCCGAACGGCTAGCTATGGAAACACGAACGAAAGAGGCCATAAGATGGAAATGATTATGCGAAGGAAAAACATCCAGCGGATAGGTCCGGATTTTCCGACCTATTTCACCGTACGGTCAGCAACAAAGCCCGACATAATCATGACAAGCGATCGCTTCCCCTTCAATTACCGTAGTGAGCCAGGCCCAACAGTCCCTAGCGACCACATAGAGATCTTGACGACCATTTCTCTCACGCCAATACAGCTCCCAATCCCTCTTCGAAAAAGCTACGCTTCGGCCAACTGGGAACGCTACAAGGAAAGCCTTGCTAGATTCGAACCAGCTGACCTAAACGGAGCAAGGCTAGAGAGGATCGATGAGGAGCTGGAGAAGGGAACTGCCCACATCATCGAAGCAGATCACGAGAGTGTACCGATGAAGAGGTACAAAGCTCTCCCACAACCCAGATGGACCGAAGAAATGAGAGGGATCGCTAGATTGCACATAGAGGTGTACGAGGAAATCAGGAGAGAAGGTACAAATCGGGAAAGAACCACACTGCTACGACGCCTGACTGAAGAACTTAAGCAGGCTATTAACCAGCAACAGGCTGAAATCTGGGACAGCCTGATTGAAAAGGATGACAGCGAGGTGCGCCCAGATGTGTTCTGGCAACTTGTGAACAAGTTGAAAGGTCTTACAAGTAGAGAAAAGATCCGCATTAAGGAGGGCGATGACTATTTGGAAGACCCGGCGGTATTGGAAGAAAGATTCCACATATTCTGGAAGGATGTCTTCAAGATAACACTAAAATAAAATGCGGAATTCGACCAGGAATTCGAGGGCCAACTGATTAAAGATCTTAATCAGATTGTGCATCGCACTCTCCCACATGCCTAAGTCGATGAAAGGAGGATTTTGGCAGACCCTGGCCGCCCAACTACACCTGAAGAGGTCATGGCAGTCATAAAAACCTTCAAACAAAAGGCACCAGGCTGGACAGGCATTACCAAAAATAACTTGGTGCATGCCCCCTGGCAGATCATTCAGGGACTTACGAACATCTACAATGCTTCCCTAAATACGGGCTACTTCCCCGACTGTTTAAAGATAGCTAAAATCATCTTTATACCTAAAGGAAATAAGCCCCCCGATCAACTGGTGGACTACAGGCCAATATTCCTCTTCGAGATTATAGGCAAAGTCTACGAGAAGCTTCTAGCCAACAGGTTACAAGACCAACTGACCGAGCTGAAAGCCCATAGCCCTTAGCAACACGGGTTCCGCAAGAAAAGGAAGACTGACACAGCCCTTGCCCTTCTCATCGAAAAGCTCGCCCGCTGTAAAGCTGAGAGGAAATATGTAGACGTGGTGATGCGAGATGTATAAAAGACCTTCGACAAGGTTTGGTTAAGAGGCCTACAATACAAGATCTTAGGCCTCCAGCTGAACCCAGTCCTGGAAAGAGTCCTCTGCGACTACATCATGCGCAGGAAAGCCAAAATTTCGATCGAGGGCTACCAATTAACCGCCGAAAACGTGTGGGTCTTAGTGACTGGCGAACTATACCCATACGGAAACGAAGACAAAGTCCTAGGTCTGCAATTTACATCTAAAGGATACAAAGTGCACATTAGCAGCAGAATCTCCCTATACAAAATACAGCTCGAAAAACTGTATAGATTTAAAAGCCTTAGTTCCAAAAATCTTAAAAAGCTATACACTGCTCTGGTACGCTCAACCTTAGTGTACCCGGCAATGGTCATGCAGGCTGTGAGTTCCACTTCTCTCAGACAAATAGAGAGTGCAGAAAAAAGCAGCCCGGCTTATAGCTGGAGCACGAAGGATGGACCATATACAGCGAACAGAACTGCACGCAAGAGCAGGTCTGAACCCACTGAATATAGAACTCCAAAGGCTAGGGCGAAAGACCTTGGACAATATCGAAAATGAACTACTCGCGAACATGAACTTCGACCTAGACATTCCAAGAGCAGTTAGGGGACGCGCCACCAGGCAAGCCCTATTCCTGAGAAAACCAAATCAGAATATATATCTGAACAAGTAAAGCACAAACACCTAAGTGTAAAAATTACAAACAAAACAAACAAACTGAAGAAATAGAGGCGAAATGCCCACCCACTATTAAAACAAAATAAAAAGAGAAATGAAATAAAAACCTTGTAGGGGAATCGTCACTCCCCCCCCCCCCACGTTCACTCTTGGTGGAGTCACAAGGCGATTACCGCAAAGACATCCGGCCCAGGCATTGGCGGGTTAAAAGCGTAACCTCAGCGTCGCACAACTCGGCGCCATGAAAGACCCTAAAAGTCAAAATGCAAGATCTTCCCCAGGAGAGTGAGATCCAGTTTCACGTCAAATAAGAAATTGGAGACGTGTTTCTCCCAAGCTCGAAGGCTAACGAGGAACCGATGTAAGACTCGTGTGGGAAAAACCGTTGGGCATAAGAACTCTCCTGGGGCCTTCCTCAAGCCCCTCTCTCCCCTTACCACTCCTCCAGTGGGGTGACTAGGTATAAATGAGGAACACTAAGGATAATCGAGGTGGTATACGTCAGTCTCTAGGTGACGAAGTCCTCGGATCAAACCGAGCTACCGAGAATGGAGAGGTAGTTTACTTCGGTCGCCAGACTAAGAAGTACCCTGCAAGAGAGGCAGGGCTACCTACCTTAAGGGGCTAAGAAGCAGCTCATCCTCGAGCTAGTCCCTGGTTATCAAACCAAACAATAAGTTAACTTTGTTAAGTTCAACTTACTCTCGCCAGAGAGACTCATCATATCCTGGTGCACCTTAAACACCAGGGGTATTCCTCGTCCTTGAGGAATTAAGAAAAGAAGAAGGAAAAGGCTTCCCCCTCGAGCCCGTTACTCGGTGGCCACACCGAACTCATGAGTTAACTTGGTAAGGAACCAAGTTCAAATTATTCTCATCAGAGAAACCCCCCTCCGTTATACTCGCCCTTGAAGAAGACAGGAACTAAGAAGAAGCTCATCTTCGAGCTAGTTCCTGGTTACCAAACCGAACTCTAAGTAACTTATTCTCGTCAGAGAAACCCGTATCATCGATCATCGCCCTTGAAGAAGACCCTCCCCGAGTTCAGTCCTTGTCCATGAGGAATTAAGTAAAGAAGGAGAAAAGCTCCCATCCTATGCTCGTTACTCGGTGGTCACACCGCACTCCAAGTTAACTTAGCTTAAGAACCAAGTTCAACTCCCTCTCGCCAGAGAGACCACGACTACCTTGGTGTTGCATAAAGCACCGAAATTGTTCTCGTCCGCGAAGAACCCCCCCGTCCCCCCCGGAATACCGTGTGGACCCCCAGCTGCTACCCTCGCCAAAACGATCGTGTGATCTCGCCCATCTACATCTGGCCAGACGGCACGCGTTGTGAGTCAATAACATTCCTGAGGCATTTTAAACTCCAGATGAGTCCGTAAGCCTAATTCTTATATTATTGTTGTGTGTAGAGAAATTAACCAGATTTTGAGGGTCAAACTAATTTAATTAATTCTTGTTTATGATAATATTCAGAGTATTGCTGTAGTAAATGTTTAGATGTTGTGTATTCAATGGTTAAAGTTAAAATATAATCTTATTTGGGGATTATTGTGCGTTTCTCTTATATCCTAACGTGTTTCGGAACGGCTCTGTTCGTTAAGATATTCAGATATCAATATATTAGCACTCTTAGCACTCTTAGAACAAAAAGGGGGGGGCATTCTACGACAAACCTAAACCCTGGCAGAATAAGTTATAAACTGTTAATTAAAATAAGAAATATATATATATATATATATATATATATATAGCAGATAAAAAACTTGAAAGACTTGAATGCCACGATGGAGGAAAGAGACAAATTTATTTATCTATTTATTTATAAAAAAGTTTATATAAATATATGTGTATATCTGTGAGAAGTGGATATATATATATATATATATATATATATATATATATATATATATATATATATATATATATATATATATATATATATATGTGTGTGTGTGTGTATGTGTATGTATGTATAAAAAATAATAAAAAAATAAATGGGAGGAAAAATAAAAAACAAACTAACAGAAAAAAACCTGAGAGATGCTATCTACACCAGAGCAAAAGTCAACTTCTTTTTATCTTTATATACCTACCACACATTTCCTATTTATTACATCAATTTCAAATTTCTGACGATAGACGACGGCGTAGAATTCCTGATTATAAGCATCCAACAACTACCTCAGAACCGGTAAAGGACGGAAAGTTTTGGGCAAAATTTCCCCAAAATACCTCCGAAAAAATCGAAAGAGAGTACTTAAGAAAGACAGATATTACTAATTTTTTATCACCATTCACCATTTTACTAATTTCATCTTTCTCTTTTATCGGCCCCACTTAAGCAGATGACTGTTTAAGTCTCCGGCCCCGCCCCCCTGCGTGAACTGCCGTCAGATGTGAGAAGGGTTTGCCATTCATAAGGGGATTGGAGTAAGCTGGTTTGAGGAGTATCCCACAGCCGATAATGTCAGAAACAATTCCGAACAAGGGACGGATTACCACCTTCGCTGGTCATCACAACGGGGGCCCCTTCCAGGACCATAGAGGGGCACACAGCCGTCTCTATGGTATGTTGGGATGTGGTCGCGATTAAAACACCCTCGGGGGCGGTGGCGTTGTCAATAAGTCCGCCATACAATCACACCCCTGAGAGGATCCCACCCGGATTCATCTCATCCATTTTCATCATCCACTCAAAGGCAAATCCCCTTTTCATCCAGGCGGTGGTTTATCGAAGGGAAGGCCCTCTTCTCCCAAAAGGTAACATAAAATTTTTCTTTCCAAGCAAATAAAATAACCGATACTCATAAGTACTAGTGAGTCCCGAATAAAAATAAAAGGCCAAAAACAAAAACAAAAAGTGTTTTTTCCCTCTTCAAGGGGTGCTCACCACCCAAATGGCGACCCAAAATGCCCCGAGAGTCCCGCTAAGGAGTATTAGCGGCCTTGAGAAACCGGACAAGGGTACAGTCTACAAGACTGTTCGGAAAGCTCTGTGTGGCAGTCTTAAGGTTGATTGAAACACCTGCTGGATATGTCGCAGTGTGCGAACACAAAAAAGACATTGAGTCTTTAACAAAGGAGGAAGGAATAAAACACCTAAGAGATATCAACCTCTAACCGACCACGCCTCCTCAAATTCAGGTGCACAGTAGCGTGGTATGCAGAAAGCTAAACCCATGGGTCGGCCAGCACACAAAAGAGGAAATTTAGAAATAAAAGAGAACTCAGATTACCAACATGTTTTCAAGGTTATTTTCATCGACACTAAAATGGCGTCCAAGGTGAAAGAGAGAGGGCTGCTTCTCTTTAACGCCAAGATTAGTCGTGAACAGATCGTGCGCGAAGAATACATCTCCGTGCAGATCTGCTTCAAATGTTGCGGCCTGGAGCATCACACCACGAAGGACTGCAAGGAGCAGGAACGAACCTGTTCCAGATGCAGTAAAAAAGGTCACGGCTGGCGCGAATGCCCGGCAAAAGAAGAAAAGTGCCGTAACTGCATTCAGAGACATGGGGCAATGGTGATGTCCTGCCCCCCCCCCATAAAGGAAATACTGAAAAGAAAGGCAAAAGCGAAGAGGGCGGAAGGAATTAGGAGGGCAAACACCAACTACGCCCAAGCGGCTAAAGCCACCCCCTCAGTTAGTGTCCCTAACAGCCCAGTTCCAAAAACTCCACTAAAATCCTTACTTGAATTCTTTATGCACATGTACGGAACCTGACGAACCCAGGCTGCTTTGCCAGTGAAATGAACAATATGCACAAACACAATGGCTTGGCAGAGATGTGGTTCCTGGAGAACCCGCCTGCAGGGGAAGTCCTACAAATGCTTACGGAGCAGAGGAAGAGGCACCTGCGACCCCTTTCCCAAGAGATACCGGAGAAAAAGAAATAAGGTGCAAGAACCCGGAACAGAAACCAACCCTAAATAGGTCCCCAAACAAGGACCAAAGAATAGAAGCGAGAAAGAGAAGGGAAGAGAGCAGCCAAACGAATCAAGCAGGCTGAAGGTAACCTCCTAAGCTCGGCTTCGTCATTCGAGGATGAGCAGGAGATCTCCCAACCTCCTAAGATGCATGAGAAAACAAGGAGCAAGAACTGTAAGAAAATCAAGGAATACGATGGTGAGTCAATCAACATCAAATTCTTCAGAAAGTCTGAAACTTCCTTCCCAGAAGATCCCAAGTTTAGGGAGATCATAGAAGGAGTAAGAACGGGCCTATTAAAATGGACTTACGACTCGCCAAACCAAGGAGCGCTAGTAGATTCAGCGCTCATGGAGGCCAAAATAAAACTTTATAGGGACTCCTACCTCGCCGTAAGCGAGGCAGAATTCAAGAAAATTCGCAACGGGAAATACACACGTAACAAAAACCACTAAAAGAGGAAACTAACACATACAAACACACAAGAAACAGATAACACAAACATGGAAAACAATAACAATACATTAAGAATTCTCACAATTAACGTGATGGATGGGAAGGGAAACACATTCCTTACAGGAACATATTTCGTAAAGTGGATCCCGACCTAATCCTCATCACCGTCTCATGATAAAAGGGTACAGAGGCCCCGAATTAGAATTAAAGGCGGCGTTCCTCAGGGAAGCTGCCTGAGTCCTCTGCTTTACTTGGTCTTCACAATCGACCTCCCAACTCCGGTGCACAGGGTCACAATGTATCTGCAATTCGCAGATGACGTCACTCAAATTGTCCCATGCCCGGAGAGGAAACGAGGGCGCAGGCGGCTCACACAATAGCGGAAATCAACATCAGCCAATACGAGAGACGATTGAAAATCAGGACCAACAGGGGCAAATTCAAAATCGTCCCGTTGAGCCGCGAATTGACATGGCCCATCATCATGGATTGGATGAGATACGGCTACTCCGCCGAAGGCCCCGTCCTGGGTCTTAAAATCACCGACCATGGATTCTCGAGACACCACACGGAGAGGCGGAACCTGGCAAGGAGAGAAATCTCAAAGCTTTACAGGTTTAGAGATCTTAGCTCGGCCAACATCTGGAAAATATATCTGATGTATGTCCGGGCTAAGCTGATCTACCCCGCAGTGGTCTCCTAAGCGGCAAATAAAACCACGATGAAAAGGCTCCAACGTGTCCAGAACACTGCCTCTCTGCTAATCAATAAAGTAAGGCGTGATCATCTTGGGCAACGTGATTTGCACAGGAGGAAACGTTTGGAGCTCATCAATGTCGTCACCCAGAAACTGGGTAAAAAGATCTGGTCCACTCTAACGAATGGTGTCATTCCAGAGCTACAGGGAACAGGTGGCAGGCTCAATATACCTGAAAGGCTACGGGTGGAAGTCTCACGCTGGAGTCGATTACCGAGCACAAAACTATGTACTCAAGAAGTAATCACACCACTATACACATAGAAATGACAATACAATACAATAAAAACGCTTCAGTAAAACACGCAAAAAATGAGAACAGCAAACAATACAACTATCACTAAACAAGTAATACAAGGAAATTGTCGGCAAACAAAGCTAAGAAAGGCTTGAATGCTAAATATTTTCAATCGAAAATTAGAACAACAAATCATAAGAAAGAAACAATAAGAAGAACACTAAAGAACACACTAAGGAACATAAACAGAATATAAAAAGCATAAACCAACAAAACTAATAAAGGCAAAATGGACATAAAATAAAAATAAAACGATGCCTTCCCTACTAGGGCAAAATATCCCCTCCACATCTTTAATTTTCACCTACTATATCTTCCACTATCCCATCTTCTACTAAAACTGAGTATATCACATCATGACGATAGACGACGGACCATTTGGATTGCTTCCAACTTTAACTACGACGCTTGGAAAAGGAGGAAATCGCAAAAGAAAATTGACTTGATTGCCGTTATTCTCAATCTTCGGAATAGAGTCCACATCTTTCCTTCGAAGAGGGCAATTACCAACAAGCTGGTATTCCACTAAAAGAAGACAAACTCGAACTGAGTTTGCCCCAACGCTAAAGAAGACTTTTGAGGACTATAAGAAGACTTCATCTCATCAATCATCTTTTCATTTTCATCTATTACCTCCAGCACCTCTCATCTACTACACCAAAATCCTCCCATTGAGGAGGTACCTATAAGAGATATAAATACTTTTTCCCCCGGCCGATTATTATCATCATGATCGCCTAATTTCCCCACACCCCCACACCCCACCCTGGAGCCCTATGCCTTAGCTGATGGAAGTTGATACTTTGACCTCGTCTCAACTATGCAGAGCACTAGCACATGCATAATTGGGGGTACAGGTGGAGGGATGTTTAAGGACTAGCCCACTGCCAGAAACCCGTACTAGAGGAACCCCAGGACAATGGGCTGGGCTGCATCCTCCTCAGGGGAGTCTCGCAACTCCACCTGTGAGGGGGGCCCAATAAGGACTATCTACAGGGAAATCAAAATAGGCATCACAAGACTAATAGAAGTGTCAAATGGATACATCGTGCTGTGCCATAAGCAAGAAGATATTGAAAAATTAGTCTCACCAAAAGGAACATCTGATTTAAACAAGATCGGGTTAGTGCCTAAACTGCCACCTCAACTAGTGGCCACCCGCTCGTTCATCTGCCGCTCTAAAAGACCACGTTACCAGAAATTGTCCCCACAAAGAAATAAAAATCTGTTCAGAATGCAGCAAAACAGTCCATACCTTCAGAGAATGTAGGGAATAGGCCAAAACGTGTATTAACTGCAAGGAGCCACATAGAAAAATGGCCGTTAACTGCCCAAAACGCAAGGAAATAATTAACAGAAAACAACAGGCACAAAAAGATGAGATCCAAAGAAAAAACAACCATACTTATGCCAGTGTCACAAAAGCGACACTAAAAGAAGCAAAGAAATCACAGGAAACGAAGATAAATATTAATGTGAACGAAAGAACCGGACTCGATATATTGACATGCATTATGTTTGCTCATATGCACAATATTGCGCAGCCCGGTACATTCTCAGACACATTGAATATGCTGCTGGAAAAGAATGGAATACGCAAAATGTGGTTCCCCTCCAATCCGACCTCGACACTCATTTTTCGAGTCATCGCCGGGAAAACGCTTAACGTAAAAGATATGATGGAAATAAGAACGACAATAGAGGAAAGGGAACAAAACGTTGAGATAGAGAAATTAGAGGAATCAGAGGAAGGAACAGAAAAAGACGACTCAGACGAAGAACAACCCGAAAAAGGAAAGAAAACACAAAAGAAAGCGAAAAAAACATAACAAAAAGACGGAAAGAGTAACCGAACACACAACACACTCAGAAATAGACGACAACGACGAGGGATGACGTTTTGAAGCAAGACACTTCAAATTGAAGATGAAGATCTTCGTGCACGAATCATACCCTCTACCAAAAGGACTCAAGCTATTAGACATCAAAAAAGGATTAGAGAAGGGGACATGCAAATGGACCTATGTCTCGAATCATGAAGAAACAACAATCCATAATTTATTAATGATGGGGAAAATCAGATTCTTCCCCAACAATGTAAGGGTCCTCAAAAATGACCTTTTTGAAAGGGTAACGAACGGTAAATGGAGCAAAGGAAAACAAGGAATCTGCAAAGCGAACTAGAAGATATTCAACATAAATCATGGACTACTTGAATAGAAAATTGAAAATCCTGCATTTAAATACAGATGGGTGGAAGAAAAAGAACATCCAATATGGGAATTTCTTCCGCCACATAGATCCAGATATAATTACAATAGCTGAACATGGAATGACAAACGAAGAGACCATAAAAATCTACAATTATGAAATAATAAAGAAAAATCCAACCGGAGAGAGATTTGATATCGTAGCAATTGCCATCAAGAAAGGCCTACTCTTTTCACAAGAAAGAGAGGTCGACGAGGCGTACACGGCTGTGACGGTTCAAATGGAGTTCTTCCTTCTCACTGTTGCAGCAGCTGATCAACCGCCCCGCCGCTCATATCCTTCGATTCACTCCATCATGGAGATTTTCAATAAGAACAACCCGACGATCCTCCTGGGTGACCTCAACGCGAGGATTCAAGAATCTGGATACAGGACCAGAAACAACGCTAGTCGGAACCTCGAACTTCTAATGGAAAGAGGTATAGTAAAAGGAATTGGGCCAGAATTCCCGACGTTCATAGGGAAAAGATCGGCAACAAAACCAGATATAATTCTGACCAGTAGTAACTTCCAATATAATATACATATGGAACCAGTCACTGTCCCTTGTAGTGACCATATTGGAATTCTGGTGACCATCAACCAGAATCCAATACAGGTCCCAATACCATCTAGAAAATCGTACAAAAGGGCAAACTGGAACTTACATAAAACCATACTGGGGAGTTACACGATACCAAACCTAGCTGATAAAAGTAAAGAAGAGCTGGACGAAATAACAAACATTAATTCACCACATTATTACAGCAGATGAAAGAAGCGTACTGAAAATCAAGTATAGAACGCTCCCTCACCCAAAATGGACAGAAGAGATGAAGAGGAAGGCAAAGTCCATTGAGCGAAAATACAACGAGCTAAAAGAACTAGAAGAAATAGAGAAAGGAAAAAAGAATTAGGATGACTCAAAAGAGGCATGATTTTTCTGATAGAAGAGCAACAAAAAAATCAATGGGAAGAATTCGTAAAGGAAGTAGAGGAAGAAGATGAACCAAGCAAAGCTTGGAAATTAATCAAACTATTAAAGCAAAAACCGCCAAGGAAAAGAACCAGAATAAAATATGAGCAAAGGGAAACCCTAACCCAAAATAATGAAATAGCAGAAAAATTCAAAGACCACTGGCGCAAAATATTCTCAATAGAAGATGACAACCGAAATTACGATAGAGGAAACGAAGAAAGTCAACAGATACCTTAGGGAAAATAGTCATAAAATAACACCTGAAGCGAGAGTAGGCCATACAAGAGACGAGATTGCAGGCCTAGGAGCCAAAGTAACAACAGAAGAAGTGAAAAGATCTATAAGCTCATTCAAACAGAAGTCCCCCGGATCCACCGGACTCACGAAACGCAATTATGAAAATTGTCCGGAGAATATATTGCAAGCAATTGAAAAAATATGCAATGCCTACCTAATTATAGGGGCATTCCATGAAATTTTTAAAAAGGTCAAAATGGTATTCCTACCAAAACAAGGAAAACCAGACCACTTGGTCTCGAGCTATAGACCAATTTCACTTCTCAATTTCCTAGGCAAAGTCCTGGAAAAAATACTGAACCAGAGACTAGTCGAACATTTAGGGGAAAACAACAAGTACAACGAATATCAATTTGGATTTAGAAAAGAGATTCCACCACAGCAATTGCCATACTTACAGAAAAGATTGCAGATGCCAAATCAGAAAACAGGTATGTGGATGTGGTCCTCAGTGACGCCGAGAAGGCCTTCGATAAGGTCTGGGTGGAGGGGCTTAAATATAAGCTTCTCCGAATCGATCTCGGCATCAAAATGGAGGATGCTGTCCGACTATCTCACCAACATTAAAGCATTCATCCCCATAGAGGACCACATAGGACCAACCTTCTTCCTCCGGACAGGGGTCCCACAGGGGGTGTGCCTGAGCCCCACCCTGTACGCAATCTTTACGGCTGACCTTCCGCCCACAATGACACGGGGGTGCTTAAATATACAGTACGCGGATGATATCAGCCAAATCATTCCCTCTCTATATACCATTCCAAGATGGCCAGCGCAATTAACAGCTGCAGAAATAAAAAATATAAACGACTACGAGAACAGTTGGAAAATTGAAACAAACGTCCATAAATTTTAAATAATCCCGTTGACAAGGAGCAAGAAGGCACCAATAGTCGTCGACGGGGTAGAATATAATTACGGCACGGAGGGAAGCGTACTTGGACTCCACTTGAGCAAAAGAGGATACCAAGCTCACGCCAAGAGAAGAATAGCCAAAGCCCGAAGTGGCCTTAGACTAATGTACACCCTAAGGATAATGAAGGAGAGTAAACTAAGGACACTATACAAAGCCTTCGTGGAGTCAGTCCTGGTTTATCCTCCAATTCCGCTGCACACAGCTTCGAAAACCACGAAGCAAAAACTTCAGAGAACCCAGAATAAGGCGACTTATGTCCTTGCAAAAACAAGAAGAAGAGAAGAAAAGAAATTAAGAGAATTAATTCCAGCGTCTAAATTAACACCATTAAACCTTACCTTGGAAAAAGAGCAAGAGAGATATGGACTAAAGTGGAGAAAAATTATCCTCGGATAATAAGAGACATAGGAATACCTAACAGAACTACAAACAGGTACTTCCCAAGCAGTAGGAACAACCTACAGCAGGAGGAAGAACAATTGTACACTTAATCATAAACCGAACCCAGGAAAAAAATAATAATAAATAAATAAGTAACCAAGCAACAAAAAAGATGACAAAGGCATGAAGGCCTTAAATAGAAAAACTAATATTTAATGAAAAGGAACCAAATTTAACTAGAAGAAACATACGAAGATATAAAAATAAACATTTACACAATTTTATATAAAAAAAGGAATTAGAAGTTACGTACCTGCAAAGGTCCACCAATAGAGAATATATATATATATATATATATATATATATATATATATATATATATATATATATATATATATATATATATCACAAATATAAAGAAACAAAGAAGCAACGTACCTACAAAGGTCAAAGAACAAACAAGAAGTAGAAAGAAATACAATATATAACAAGGAAATAGAAGAAATGTACCTGCAAAGGTACAAAAACAAAGAATAAACAAGTAGAAAGAAGAATAAATAGAAAAGAAAAAGATCAGCCAGTCACCTGGCAGAGAATAATTATCATCTTATCATCATCACATTCCACACTGTAGATACTCATCCTTCCCATACATTCCCCCCCAACCCCTCCTAAAAAAAACAATAAAAATTAAATAAAATAAAATAATAAAAATATTAAATCTCATGCTATCCTTCTATCCCCCGACTATCTTCTCTCACCTCTGACGATAGACGGAACGTTATTCGCAGTTAAATATTGACGTGCATACGTAAAGTTTTCTCGTCGAATAATATTCCCGCTTTTCGGAATTCTTACGTTCGAAGCAAGGACAAGCGAGCCGAGCCAGCCGAATTTAAAACAGCCCTCTGGTTGTCTTGAAAGAGAGTATTACTATTTTTTCATCATCACGAAAAAACTGACATGAGCGCTTAAGCTCTCTATATCGTTCCCCGTCGGCGGACACCGTGCAATCGTGGACCTGGACTGCTCATAACCCTCGTTCCAACTATGCCAGTCGATTGTGATGTGACATAATTAGGAGAATTGACGGAAGCTGGTTTGAGGATTAGCCCACAGCTGAAATCAATTTCAGAAACCCCCGGGAAAAGGGACGGACTGCGAACTCTGTTGATTTAGCTTTTAGTTTTATCGATGGGGTTTTACCGCCCAAGATGATAGAGGGACATGCAACCCTCTCTATGCTATGAAGGATGCAGTCGCGAACTTAAAAAAACCCAAGGGGGCGGCACCCACCGGGTGAAGGAAGTTGATTTAGCCTTCATTCATCATCAAGTCCGCCATAATTCACCCATTGGGAGGATCCCTTCCCAGGCCCATCCCTCATCATCCCATCAATTGCAGTACTGGTTCGCGGGGACACGGGGCCGCACTACGGTGGGGAACAACCCTATTCTGAATTTTATATCTCAAACACTAAAGTATATAACATCACCTACATAAAACTCTTACACATTACACGAATCAAGAAAGAAGACTTGGAAAATAAGAAGAGGAATCACCCGGATCAAGGACCCCCCTTCCTCTCAGGGGAGATGGAAACAACGAAGAGAGTCCCCCTCAGGGGGCTCCCCGGCCAAGCAGTTCTGGCCGAAGCTGATGTATGCCGGGTTCTATTCGAAGAACTTAAGGTTGCGTTGATCCGTTTGATTGACGTAACCAATGGCTACATAGCAATGTGCTCGGAAACGAAGGACGTGGACGAGCTACTGTCCTCCCGAGGTCCTGAAGCCCTAAAGAAAATCGGGCTTGAGGCAAGAACCCCTTCCCCAAAGGTGGTGGCCAATAGGAGCGTCATCTGCCGCAAAATCGAAGAATGGATTGGAGAAAGAACCCCCGAAGAGATAAAGAAGAAATTGAGGCACAAAACAAATGGGCGAAGATAAAGGAACTAATCAAGTTCAATAACTGCACCCATGTGTTCAAAATCACATTCAAAACCATTGAGATGGCACAAAAGACAAAATAAGATGGGCTCCTAGCCTTCAACATGAGGATCCCATCGGAAAACATTAAGAAGGAGAAATTTCACAATATTCAAATGTGTTTTTCCTGCTACAAACTGGAGAGCCCTTTCAAGCTACACTTGCCTCAACAAGGTCAAGAAGCTATGCTCAGAATGCGGGCAAGAGGGACATAGATTTAAAGAATGTCCCTCAACAACAAAAAAGTGTTAAATTGCAACGAGTACCACCAAACCTTAGCACTTAACTGCCCCAAGAGAAAGGAAATAATAAAAAAGAAGGAGGAAGAAGCTCGAGTCCATAGTCCCCAAAGCTATGCGACCGCAGCGTCGAGATCGAATCAAACAGTCGTAAATCAGCTGACGATGCAGCTCAACTCAGATCTGAGCTCGAAGATTCTGACATGCCTCATCCACGCCCTTATCACTAACATGGGAAACCCAGGTAGCTATGAGAGTGAACTCAATTCACTACTTCAGGCAAACAACCTGCCAACCATCAAAGTGCCCAAGTCGCCGGACTCCCTAAAAATACTAAATATGAGCACAGCCTCATCCATATGACCACGAGGTGAAGAAGAGAAGCAGTCTATATCTCAGGAAGATTCAGATGATACTGAAGAAGAGTCATCAAGCGACTCACAACCAGAAGAAGAAGAAAAAGAGCCAAGAACGAGATCTCAGAGTGTCTCGAGGAGTAAATCTAAGACTCCTAGCCCTCCTATAAAACAACTAACTAGTTAGACCAAGGGCATGGAAGTAATTCACGAAGAGACGAAACAAAATCCATCCCCTGCACCTCAAAAGGCCCCTAACAGGGACCCCAAACTGAAGAAGCGGTAGTTAAGTCCTCATAATTCAAAGAGACAGCTTAAGAATCTTGAGTATTAACACCGACCACAAAAAGAGTGCACTACGGTAATATTTTCCAACAAATCGATGCTGATATCAATCTCATTTCAGAACACGGAGTTAACACGGATAGGGACATAATCAAGATATGGAACTATGACGTGTTAACAGTAAACCATTCACAAGAAAGTTACGACGGAGTATCCATTGCGATAAAGAAGGGAGTTAAATTCAATCAACTCAGGAACTTGGAAAAATTCTACCTCGCCATCGAGGTAGAGATAAGCCTGGGAAAGATGGTCGTGGCCACGGGATACCAACCCCCAAGACGCGATTATTTGCTTAACCACACTCTTGCGAGTATATTCGGGCGAAAGGTCCCCACGATATTTATGAGGGACCTGAACGCACGCTGTGCAGAGTCCGGGTATACCCGAAGCAACGGTGCAGGCAGATGCTTGAATACTCTCATGGACAGGAACATCGTCAAAAGACTGGGCCCCGACTTTCCGACCTTCATCACCGAAAGGAGTGCCACTAAGCCGGACATCTGCTTGGCCAATTTCCTATTACCTTTCGACTATCACATGAGCCCTGAAGTAATACCTTGTAGCGACCATATAGGGATTAATCTACAAATAAACGTTACCATATAATGGTACCATCGCATAAAAGGAAGAATCACAAAAGGGCGAATTGGAATAATTACGAGCGAATGCTAAGAAATTACATCCCAGCGAAATAGACGAAGAAATGGAGCGGCTAGAGGCCCAGATGATTGAGGCTGGTAGAGAGTCGACTCCCAAAAGCACATATAAAACAATTTAAACGTACAAGTGGACCGATCGAATGAAAGGTTTGCACCGTGAACTGAAAGGATTATATTAGGTTAGCATCAACTCGGGAATATCCCGTGAAATAATGTACCGTATGAGAGAGATAAAGGAAGAACTGAAAATTCTAGTCCACGAACAGCAAGAGGCAAAATGGAATAAAGCTATCGAAGAACTAGATAGGGAAGCAACACCGAAAGAATTCTGGGCGAAAATCAGGAGATTGAGAATAAAGCCCCAGAAGAAAAAGATGGAGTTAGAAGATGACCAAGGAGAAATTAAAACGGAAGAGAATGAAATGCAAGAGATTCTCAGGCAATACTGGAAACAGATTTTCAGAATCAGTAAAGAAGAAAATGAAGGCTTTGACCTAGGTTTTGAAAATCGGATTATAGACGAGCTGAATGAAATCATTGAGAGGACGCATCCTAACCACAAAGTGAACAGGTAGGAAAGAAGAAGAAAGAGTGACGCTAAAAGAACTAGAAAGCGCGCTCCACTCCTTTAGGCAAAAAGCTCCAGGACGACCAGGTTTGACAAAGTTAAACTTCGTCAAAGCAGCGAGATGCGTACGGGAGTGTTTACTCAACATCTTCAATGCCTGCCTAAATGTGGGCTACTTTCCCGACGCATACAAAACGGCAAAAATAATATTCATTGCCAAACCTGGAAAACCAAAGACAAGGAAGGAGAGTTATCGCCCAATATCCCTTCTGGAAATTAGAAAAAAATGCTGAACAGAAGACTCGTCGAGAACTTGGAGGAAAATTAGCTATACAACGACATGCAATACGGCTTCAGAAAGAGGAGAAGCACCGAGATGGCAATAAATGTCATCACGGAAAAGATTGCTCAAGCGAAGAAAAACAGGAGCTATATCGACATAGTGTGCAGAGATGTGTCAAAGGCATTCGATAAAGTATGGCTAAGGGGGATGCAATACAAGATCCTACAGCTGAGTTTAAGCTCAAAACTGGAAAAATCCTCTGTGATTATGTTATGAAGAGGTTGGCCTACATCAGTATAGGGCGCACGGACGGACCCATCTTTAATCTACAGGCAGGATTGTAAGGCGGATGCCTCAGTCCAACCCTATACTCGATATATACAGCCGACATACCAGAGCCAACCCACCCCTCTACTCTGTATATCTAGTTCGCCGATGACATAACTTAAATCATAGTAAGTGGATTTTGAAACGCGGCTTGGCAAGCTCGAAAGACTGCCAAGGAAATAAGAAATATCAACGCTTATGAATTCAAATGGAAAATCCGGACTAATGGCGACAAATTCAGATCGTCCCATTAGGAAGAAGTGAAACAGCTGATGTGAGAGTGAAAGATACGCGTTATTCCTACACAAACGAGTGCAATGTACTCGGATTGAAGATCACTTTTGACGGTTACAAGAAGCACCTCACAGAACGGATTAAAAAAGCAACCCCAGCAGTCGGAACCCTCTACAGCTTCAGAAACCTCAGACAAAAGAGCAAGAAGAAAATATACCTGACGCTAGTCAGACCCACCCTCATCTATCCCTCTGCAACTCTGTACGGAGCCTCGAAAACATCACAAAAAGAGTTGCAAAGGGTACAAAATAAATGTATGTACCTTATTACCAACACACGAAGGAGGGAAATGAGGAGGCAATTGGATCTGCACAGAGCGGTGGACATCAAACCGCTCAATACGATCTTAAAGGAAAGAGCGTCAGATATAAAAGAGAAAATAATAACGTATAGCAATGAAGAAATCAGAGCACTCATCGTAGAAAACCAACAAGGTCCAAGCCGCGCAAGATTCCCAAGCAGCGTCAGCAAGCTTGAAGACGCAATTGTCCCATTTTTTGCATAGGAATAAACTACCGACCAAACCGATGATATACTAACCGAAAATGACCAACCGAACCGACTATACATCAAGAGCCAAGATAACCAAAACAACCTAATGAAGACAACGAAGAAAGAAGAATAAGATTAAGAAAACAGGTAAGTACGAACACACAAATACTTAACTACCGAATACGAATATAGAAAAACAGTTACAGAACTAAAATAACACCGCGAGCACAAATATCAAATATGAATATAGCATAACAGTTATAAAACTAAATAAGACAACACGTAAGAATCGAAGTAGAAACATAAATCATAAAATCAATCTGTCGCAGTATACCTTGTGGTCGTGATGTACTTCTTTGATGAAGTAGGCTTTGATCTAAGAGTGCAAATTTGTTGTTTTAAGGAAGAGCCGCTTCAACACGTAAGGATATAAGGAAACACACAGGAATTATCCCAAAATAAACATATTTTAAATTTAACAAATATCTATGACCAAAAAAAACAGTAAAACCCATTTATATCTTCGTCCTAAGCTAACCTAGAATCTCCCGGTTGGCAACTATGCCTATTACAATACCTTCAGGGACTAAAATAAACAAATAGGCTCCCGGTAAACACAGGGGGGAGCGCGAATGGTGAGTTCGCATCTGGTAAAAGCGAGAAGTGCAGAGGTTGGCAATGAGGTGCCCAAGTTGGCTTGTTAATTAGAGAGACTCTCAACCGCCACACTCATTGGCGTGCCTTTTGACTAGCACCGCTTTTTTTGTGACATAACCACGGGTTTATGGATCTCGTAGGTAATTGGATCGTTAGAGCGTCGTTTAAGGGCCTTATGTTGTTGCCTTAACACAGATGGTCGCTCTAACTACCTAAGCGGCGGGGAGATCAAAGAGGGTAGGCAGTTACTGTTATTCGCCGGCTACCGTTCCCACGATTCTGCTCATGGGGCTCGCTTCTCCGGCTTTCTCCACAAGCTTTTAAGGTATATGTCCCCCTGGCCGTCCGGGATGCTTTATTTAGCCATTTCTTTACGTTTACCTCCCTCCTAAAGAAATTAACGTGGGGGGGGGGTATTCCTGTATGACACTTACAATAATATACGTGGGTAACTTACTGAACACTATATTATACAATAACTCCTAGTTCACTCGGGAATGCTTCGATAACATTTCACCTGACCTTACATTAATGCCTATATTACTGAGCCAACTTAGGAGCTTCCTACCTACAACTAGGGGGTGACTCGCCCCTACTTAATTCCAATTCTACTGATTTACACTTAATTTTACACTTACTATAATGCAATAGTTGGGATACTCTTTAATCGTCGACAGGATTCCGAATTAACGAGTCGGCCATACAATTGTTGGACCCTTTTATATAGTGAATGGAGTACTGGTACTCCATCAAGAGTAAACTCTATCTCAGGAGCCTTCCATTCTTACTCTTATTCTTACTTAAGTATGGCAACGGTTTATGGGCGCATTCCAACTTAAACTCGTGCCCTATTAGATAATATTTAAATTTACCTATGGACCATATTACGGCTAAAGCTTCGACTTCGATTGTGGCGTAGGCTCTTTCTCTACTCGAAAGCTTCCTACTGACATAAGCTATGGGATAGGCTGTTTTATCATCTTCGTATTGAAGCAATACTCCCGCCTAAACCGTTTTGACTAGCGTCAGTGTGAATGCCAAAGATCTTGTTGGGATTTGGTAAGCGAAGAATGGGCGCAGTTACGAGTTTTCCTTTAAGAACCTCCAACTGAGTTATTGCATGGGGGTTCCACGTGACAGAGTCTGACGCTGTCTTTTTTAACAAATCATTCAGTGGGGCCGGAATGGAAGCGAAGTGGGGCACAAAACGCTTATAAACGAGGCGGCTCCAATAAAAGATCGGAGTTGTTTCTTTGTTTTCGGCCGGGGCATCTTGACTATGGCGTCCACTTTTTATTGCTGGGTAGTCAAGTGTTTTTTCTCTATTTTGAATCCCAGGTAGTCAGTGGATTCATAGACGAAATAACACTTGGTAGGCCCGGCGGTTAGTCCTTGCTCCTTCAATTTCTCCCGCAACGAGCGTAAGGCGTGTAAGTGTGAGTGTGACTCCTATGTACGGGTAGCTACGTACACGTTGTCGAAGTAAAACGACACGTCACTTAGGCTAGCGATAATTCGCCTCATCATCCTATTGTAATTGCTACCGGCTGTAAGTAGTCCGAAGGGTAACCTGGTAAACTGTGAGAGACCTCTCTCGGTTGCAAAAGCCGTCAGTTTTTTGGACTCATTAGCGAGAGGTATTTGATAGTACGCCTTACATAAATCCATTTCGGTGATAAATTTAGCGTCTTCAAATAAATGGAGATTTTGATCTATTAGCAGGATGGGCTCGACGTCGAAAACGGTCGCTGAATTCAATTTTCGGAAGTCCACGCACATCCGATATGATTGATCAGGTTTCTTACCCATTACAATGGGGGAGCAATAATCGGACTCCGATTGCTCTAAAATTCCCAATTTTAATAAATTCAGGACTTCATTATTGAAGGCTTCTCGTAGATGGATCGGTAAAGGATGTGGTCTGCCTTGTACCACTGAATTAGTTTTTAGTTTTATTTCATGGATGAAATCCTTGACACATCTAGGGGTTTCAGAAATGACTTCTGGGAATTCTATGAGCAAGTTCAACATTTCCGCTTTCTGTTGAATCTCTAAGTGGGGATTTATCTTTAAATCCGCTTGAGGGTCTACCGAGGTAAGTGAGAGCGATGCAAGTTCATATTCCTCGTCTTGTTCCCCACATACTGTGTGTATGACTTGCAGGGGCGTACCTGGGTAAACGGCCTACATCAGTTCTTCTTCGTCTAGAAGGGTAATATTATTTATGCACGCGCGGCGGTGATATTTTTTTTAGCATGTTTATGTGATAGGTTCTTCGCCCTGTTGGGGTATATATCAAGTAATCGACTGGTCCCCGTGCCTCGATTACTTCAAACGGTCCCTTCCACTGGGCCCATAACTTATTATTTTCGGTCGGGATAATAATAAGACTTCATCTCTTGCCTTTAATTTTCACGCCTTCGCTTTCATATCGAAGTAGTCCCGGTATTTGGCTAAATTTTTCTCGGCATTATCTCGAGCTAATCCAGAGCAGTATTCTAGGCGCTCGCGCATTTCCATCACGTAGGCGTAAGACGATTTGATTTCTTGGTCGAGATGCGCGTTGGTAAATAATTCTTTAAGAATACTCATAGGACCTCGCACATTTCTCCCGTATAATAACTCAAAGGGCGAGAATCCCAGCGTCCGATGAGGTATTTCTCGGCATGCAAACAAGGCTACAGGCAGGTATCTGTGCCACTGAGTAGGGTTGTTTTGACACAACTTCTTCAATATATTTTTGAGAGTTCCGTTTAAATTCTCGCAGATTCCGTTAGTGGATGGATAAAATGGACTCGTAAAAATTGGCCTGACTAGCAGTTGTTTATTAAAATACTCCATCAATTCTGAGGTGAACTGGCGCCCTCTATCCGATAAAATTTCTTTAGGCAGGCCTACTCGTGCAAATATTGAAATTAATGCTTCCACGCAAGAAATAGTGTCAATCTTCCGTAGTGCCACGGCATCTGGGAACCGAGTGGCACAATCCACTAGGGTGAGGATGTAGGAGTCTCCTCCGCTTGAAGGGGGGTGAATTGGTCCCAACAAGTCAATAGCCACTCGAAATAATGGTTCGATTATAACGGGCACTTTTTGTAATGGGGCGGGAGGTACCCGTCCTCTGGATGGATCTTTCTGACACACGTCGCATGATCGGCAATAGGCCACAATTTCCTTGGCAGCCTGGGGCCAATAAAAGTGTCTGAATATCCGCTGCGCCGTTTTGTTGTGCCCAAAGTGTCCGGCTAATATTCCATCATGCGCTGTATTCAAGATTCTTTGCGTATATTCTTGAGGTACACACAGTGCTTTGTTGCTCTCCTTATCCTCCTCGCTGATAGTACGGTAGAGAAGCGAGTCTTCTACGATATATTGGATAGGCTTCTTTCCTTTCACTTAGAGAGTTTCACCCTTAATCGCTTTCTCCCATATGGGTTTAAGAGTGGGGCATTCCTTCTGAGCAATAGCGAAGAAGGTCAACTTTAACACATTGTCTTCGAGGGTAATCCTCGGGGTCAACTCAACAGGTTGCTCTTTCCTCTGGGCTTCTTGTGCCCGGGTGACTACTTGTTGGACCACTTTTTGCTGAGGAATTTGTTTTTGTTTTTTTATTTGCACTGCGCAGAACTTAATCGGAGCTACTACCACGTCTGTCCAACAGGTGAAATATCTGCATTGTATGCGACATCTCACGACGGGAAATCGATTGTCGCGTCATAAAAAGTCGTGGACGATTGCGAATTTCTTATGGTTAGGGTTTACTGGGGGCAACAACTTGTCGGATACCACTATGCACGTACATCCGGTGTCTCTGACTAAAGTGGATACTCGGCACCCATTAACAGTGCCCTCTTAAAATTGTAGGCCGCCTGGCGAACTTTTGTTAAATAGAAAGTTTTCCTGTTGCTGGGAGCGCGGCAGTCAGGTTTTGTACCTGTTGTCTCGAGGTCTCCCTCAGTCGGGAGTTCTGTGGGCACTGGAAACTCGGGTATAACAAGTGACGGGCTTCCTGGGATACGTGCCGGTATTAGGGTATGATCCTTGTGGAACCCTAACTTCTTTTTGAATTTTTGCTCCTCAAAAATTTGGCTTATAAGTTCCTTTTGCTGCTGAGAACCTAAAGGGCTTCTTCTGCAAATGCCTTGGTGGCGGCCCATTTTTCTTTGGGAAGGGAGCCTTCTCTTTCTTGTACTCCCTCGGATATAAACGATAATTTACCGCGTGGAGGTCAGCCTCGTCCAGACACTCGTTGAAGGTAGAAGCTTTTCGGTCCTTAACGAATGCACGGATTTCCTGGGGTAGTGTGCTTAGTAACTGATCTCTAAGCATGAAGTCGACGACCGAAGCGATTTCGTTCTCTACCCCTTCTGACTCCATCCAAAACTGTAGGCTTCGACGAAGCTCAAAGCCAAAATGTTTGTACGTTTGTCCAGTCCTTATACGGGCCTGCCTGAACTTCATCCTATATTCTTCCGGGTTAAGGTTTGTTGCTGAGAGAAGTTCGGCTTTGAGAGTGGAATAGTCCACAGTCGTTTATGAGGGTAAAGATAAAAATATCTCTCTCACCGTACGATTGACTTCGAATATTTTCTCCAAATGGGACAGATATAAGCATAATCTTCTTCGTCCCTGTACTCCGGGAGTTTCATGCTGGCCGCTGGTGACACTCCTGTTTTAGATGTCAGTGACTGCACCTCTAACTGGTCTTTGTTAAGAGCTCTTTCGTGGGCCCTTATCTTCTCTCTTTCCTCAGCTTCCAGTTTCATTTTACGTTCTTCGGCTTCCGCTTTAATCTTACGTACTTCCCTTCTTTCGTCTCTTTCGTATCTCTCTTTCTCCTGAATATACGAGTTCAGCTCGGTTCCTTCCAGTCCGAGGCTTTGACCTTGCTTCCGAAAAAGGTTAAACGATGTCATCGCGCTTATTTCAGTCATCTACTTTGTTGTAAATCGAGCCTGACCTACTCCACCACCGAAACTTACCACTTGGCCTAACAATTACCTTTAGATTGTTTCCACCCCTAACTTTACCAATTTTCCTCTCGTCGAATATTCTATTATTCCTGGTATTCCTTTCACGTGTTGTCTCCCCCTTAATTAGACGCTGCTGGGTTCTTTCTAATATAAAACCTACAGACCTGACACCACTTTTGTAGCAGTATACCTTGTGATCGTGATGTACTTCTTTGATGAAGTAGGCTTTAATCTAAGAGTGCAAATTTTGTTGTTTTAAGGAAGAGCCGCTTCAACGCGTAAGGATATAAGGAAACAAACAGGAATTATCCCCAAATAAACATATTTTAAATTTAACAATAACTATGACCCAAAAAACAGTAAAACCCATTTATATCTTCGTCCTAAGCTAACCTAGACTCTTCCGGTTGGCAACTAGGCCTATTACAATACCTTCAGGGACAAAAAGAAACAAATAGGCTCCCGGTAAACACACCAATTGCCGATTAGTATTTTTATCGTGACCCTTTTTGATTAACGTTAAACATTAAATTAAAGTACTCTCTTTTACCAACAAAAATGAAAGGGGTTCACGCACAATTGTCTTTACTTCTATTAAATCGTGAAACGTACTACCCTCATACTATTGCAATATGAATATAAATGTTCTTGCTAACTCACATGACAGACGGGATCAGGGGTTGTCGGAGGTCATTGGAGGGCTCATCTCGCACTTCGGGTATTTGGAGTGCCGATGATAGAATTTTGTAGAGATGGGATGGCTGAAGAGAGCGTGGGCGAGGTCACTTCTTATTGCAAATTGGCCTCTGGTTAAGTTAAGAAGACGGAGAGAGTTACGGTGCTCTTCGCTCCAAGAGTCCTCTTCTGACTAATCTTGAAGCCTCCTGATGTCTTATTCCTTAACGTAGAGTGTCCAACTAGATTTTGGGGGTATTCGGTGAGATTTTTACCGTAATTAAAGAACGGAACCTCGTAGGGCAGGGTTCTTCTCCTCTCACTCTTATGGAGCTTGAGATGTGAGAGCCAATAGAGTGTGAGCGGGTTTACTTTTCTCCAGTCAGACTTCTTCTAAGTCTATAAAGGGTTCTTCGGTATGGCACCAATACAAAACTTGACGATTTATGTTAAATCGGCCCAGGGAGGGGGGGGGGGTCGATCTTCTCAATCTTTTCATATTGTTTCTCATGGGAATCGTCTTGTCTGGCTGAAGGATCGATCTTCACGAACTGATCCTTCCTCTTTCTTGCCGAATTCTAATCCCTTCTCTTTCTTTCCGGGGCTTATTTATAGCCGGACCACCGCCCCATCTAAATGGGAATGGGCGAGGCCACAGAGGGAAGCGCGAATGGTGAGTTCGCATCTGGTGAGAGCAAGAAGTGCAGGGGTTGGCACTGAGGTGCCCAAGTCGGCTTGTTAATTAGAGACACTCTCAACCGCCACACTCCTTGGCGTGCCTTTTGACTAGCACCGCTTTTTTGTGACATAACCACGGGCTTATGGATCTCGTAGGTAATTGGATCGTTAGAGCGTCGTTTAAGGGCCTTATGTGGTTGCCTTAACACAGATGGTTGCTCCAACTACCTAAGCGGCGGGGAGATCAAAGAGGGTAGGCAGTTACTGTTATTCGCCGGCTACCGTTCCCACGATTCTCCTCATTGGGTTTGCTTATCCGGCTTTCTCCACAAAAGAGGGGGGGTTAAGGTATATGTCCTCCTGGCCCTCCGGGATGCTTTATGTAGCCATTTCTCTACACAATCTAAACAACCATCCAAATTACACGTCAAGTTAATAATATAAATCAAATTGTACAAGAATCTAAAGGTTTTAACACCTTATAATAATATATCCATGCATACATACATGTATACATATATATACATCTATAGAAACAATATTATAACAAACAAACAAAGAGATTAGCCTGATCTCCAGGCACCTTTTGCAAATCTTGCAAATCTCAGACTTCCTTATTTCAACACTATCCCCAAATCCCACTATTCTAATACACCACTATCTCTCACACTCACTTACTCACCACTTTCCCAAAGACAAAGACAAAGTCTGACGATAGGCCTGATCACCAGGCTCTTGCATTTCTTTGCACCCTACCACGCTTCTTTCTCTTTTCACCACTTGTCTATTTTTTCTATCTATCCACACACCCTATCATACTTCCCTACACACACCCACACCTTTAACTTAATTGTAATTGTCTGACGATTGCTGGGCGAATATTCGACTGCGTAGCATTGCCTTACTACCTTATGAAGAGCGATTTTTTAATAATCGTGCTTAATTTACGGGCTCTTGAACCTTGCCATCTAAGAACGCAACTGTCCTGGGATTCATCAGGATCCCAGTTGATTCTCCAAAGATTTAAGATATCTTTTTCGCTGCGAATGAAGAGATAAAATGAGATCTTAAGCACCTCATTGCTCCCTTCCACCGCCTTGCGGCGTGGGAAGCTGCTCAGAGGACTGCCATTCATTAATTTCGTCTTAACTATGTCGGCCACTTGGACTGGCATAATTAAGGGCTTGCCTGTAAACTGGTTTTAGGACTAGCCAACAGCCGAAGCACAAGTCAGAAATTTTCTCGAATCTGGGGCAAAACTGCGAGTCCCGGACGGAGGAGAGATCCTCATCGCCCGGGGGACCCGACCCGGCCAAAATCATAGAGGGAAGTACAAATGACTTAAGTGCCAAAATACTGATTTGATTACGCATAAAAACGTGGCAAATACGGTAAAACCTTAATGTTACAACTAGGTTCGGAAGGGACTTTGAAAGTAAATAGCCTACCTTCGATCATCGTGCCCACTAACCCCGAATGCTCCAAGGCATTCAAGGATAGCATTATCAAAAACAACGAGAACAAAGAGAAAGCCACTGGTCTAAAGGAAGTTATTGAAACTTCCTTATCGAAGGAATCAGAAAAGGAAGACGATGAGGAAGAAGACCAAGAAGAAGAGGAAAACACATCTTCGGATAGTGACGAGAGCCCATGCACTCGCACTAGAGCGACGAAGAGCAAATCCAAAACTCCTCGTCCTCCCCGAAGAGTCAAAAGCCTGGGCACTCCAAACAAGCTTCACAGGCCAAAAAGAAAAAAAAGAACAAGAAGAAACATACATAAATACATCTCACAATGGAACGGAACCCACTAAGAATTCTGGAAGTCAATACCAACGGCTGGACAGCGAAGCGAACTCTTTACATAAAATGTTAAAATAAATTGATGCAGATGTCATCCTAATTTCTGAACATGGGATTGACACTCGTAGCTCCGAAATGAAGATCTGGAACTACGACATGTTAATGACAAATTACTCTCAACAGCGGTACGGAGGTGCCGCCATCGCCATCAAAAGAGGGATCAAGTACAAGTTAATAAGAAACCTGGAAGAATCCTATCTTGCAAGAGAGGTCGTACTCGATATAGAAAAACTGGTCATCGCCACCGGGTACCAGCCGCCGAGACGAGGATATTTACCTATTAATTCTCTCTCGTGCCTATTTGGCAGAAGATCCCACACATATTAATGAGGGAACTTAATGCCAGATGCCTGGAATCCGGGTACAGGACCTTCAATGGAAATGAAAGGTGCCTGGAAACTATGGTGGACCGAAATATGGTCCAGAGTATAGGCCCGGAATTCCCTTCCTATATTCGAGGAAGAAGCGCCACCAAAACAGACTTTTGTCTGGCTAATCATCAACTACCATTCAATTACTACATGAAACCAGTCCAGGTAACATGTAGTGATCATATAGAGATCTTACTTACCATCAACAGGAACCCTATACGAGTCCCAGCACCAGTCAGAAAAGACTACACAAGAGCAAACTGGGTACGGTACGAGGATCTTCTCGAGGCGTACCGTCCACCAAGTACGGGTGAGGTAATTCTCGAGGAGATAGACTAGGCACTCGATGACCTTAACGACCACCTTATAAACGCAGATAGGGCTTGCATCCACAAAACCCAGTGTAAAACCATCTCAGCATACAGTTGACTCATTACAACGAAGTAAAGAGATCAAAGAAGAGCTGAACCAGTTGATCCTTGAACAACAACAGAGAAGATAGGAAAATGCGATCGAGAGCATCGATCGAGATACATCCCCCAAAGACATTTGGAAGAAAGTCACAAGTCTCAGAGGATCATCTGGAAAAAAGAAAAAATGGAAATTCTAAAAGAAGATGTATCCATTGAAACAGAAGATAGAAACATCGAAGTAATATTCCGGCGTTAATGGAAAAAATCCTCAGTATACCCAAAGAAGATTTTGATATAGAGTTTAAAAATAACATCGAAGACGAGCTTAACATGGAAATACACAGAACGCATCCTCACCACCAGGAAGACAGACTGCGTGACGGAGACGCCGAGATCCCTGAAGAAGAGATTCTTGGCGCATTCCGCTCATTCCGCCAAAAAGCCCCAGGCCAATCGGGGCTTACGAAGTTTAAACTTTGAAAAGGCACCAGCAAACGTCATAGAAGGAATGAGACGAATATCAGCGTATGTCTGAATACGGGGTACTTTCCAGATGCTTACAAAAAGGGAAAGATGATCTTCTTGCCCAAGCATGGAAAGGAGCCAACGTTGAGAGAGAGCTACTACTCAATTTCACTCCTGGAATTTGGCTGGAAACTCTTTGAGAAGATCCTCAACCAGATTGGTGTCTCACTTGGAAGAGAACTCCCTCTACAGCCCTTGCCAATACGGGTTTAGAAAGAAGCGAAGTACGGAAATGGCAATCAATGTCATTACGAAAAAGCTTGCCCAAGCCAAACGGGACAGGATTTACGTGGATATTGTTTGTCGGGATGTATCAAAGGCGTTTGATAAGGTGTGGCAGCGGGGCATGCAGTATAAGATCTTACGGCTGGGTCTAAGTGAAAACGCCGCTCTCTCCATGACTACGTCATGGAGAGAGCGGCGTATGTCAGTTTAGGGTGCACGGACGGACCAAAGTTTTCACTCACTGCGGGCCTTCCGCAGAGAGGGTGTCTGTCCCCCACCCTTTACTCGATATACACTGCGGATATCCCAGCCCTTATGTTTCCCTCTTCCTTCAATATTCAATACGCCGATGATTTCAACCAGATAATCATATCTCCATGGAGGAAGGCACTGTGGCAAGTTGGCATGACAGCGATAGAAATTGAAAATCTAAAAACCTACGAGGCTCAATGGAAAATTAGAACTAACCAGGAGAAATTCAAGGTGGTCCCCATTGGACGCACCAGAAGAGCAGACGTGAAAGTGAGGGATACTCGCTATCCCTACAACAACGAATGCAATGTACTCGGCATGAAAATCACCTCTACCGGTTACAAGAAACACGCCGAAGAAAGAATTTCTCGAGCCTCAGCCGCTATCAGAACTCTATATACGTTCAAAAGTCTACGTGAAAGTAACAAGAAGAAGATCTACAATACCTTTGTTAGATCTACGTTGTTTTACTCGGTTTCCACCCTATATTGTGTCTCAAAAACACAAAAGAGGCGAATTCAAGTAGTGCAAAATAAATGCATGTACCTAATCACAGGTACACGCAGGCGAGATAGAAGACGCCAAGAAGACCTGCACAGAGAGGAGTGGATAACTCCCATTAACAAAGTCATCGAAGAACGGACCCGGAAGATGCAGTATCTGGTTAATCTAGAACTGAGAAGAAATTACTCATATGATTAACCAGAACAGAAGAGCAGAATGTCGCGCCAGTTTTCCAAGCTCCGCTAACCGAGTGGCTGGCTGGGAGGAAGTGCCGTTCTACGCATGATGAGATGTATAATCTAAGAAAACAACCGAATTAAGAATAAAACTCATAATTCTGACTAAAACTCACCGAAGAAGACAAAAGTAAAACCAAGAAAGAAGAAAACCCCCGAATACGACGAGAAATCTACCCGACTATGAAAAACCAATAAAACTAGGACACGCACATACAAAGAATACAAAACATTAAGCACGCACGTAAAGTTTAAAAAATCATAAACAAACAAGTAATGCATATCACACAACAAAGCTAAACTAAAGTTAGCAAGACAAATGGCTTGAACGCCATAACAAATAAAAATCAACGAAACATCAAAGAATACACACTACAAAGAAATAATAAAAGTGATAGGCCTGATCACCAGGCTCTTGCATCTCTTTACACCCTACCACGCTTCTTTCTCTTTTCACCTCTTGTCTCTTTTCTCTATCCACACACCCTATCGTACTTCCCTACACACACCCACACTTTAACATAATTGTAATTGTCTGACGACTGGACTGCCTTATACGCCTGTGGAATTCTACTCTCACGGATCTTGAAGAATCGATAAAGGAGGTTATCAAATGGCTACAGCCAGTGCTTTACCTTCCTAACACATAGAAGTGTTAATTGTTTTCAAACTTTTATTGACTTCAACGAGAACTTGAAGTGAAAAACTGAAGTGACAAAAGTGCAAATTCACAATAAATGCGATATTGCCTAATACGGTAATTAAACATTCAGTGCAAAAGTGAATTAATATTACTTAAGTGCACAGATACTCGCCAAACTCCGGAAGTGTTATAATCAGTGAACACGTTAAATAAACTTTAACAAACATTGTTCCCCTGGTGTATTTAATTTTAAAGTGGGACCGATTACCCCAAATTTAAAAGCAAGTGATCAACTTAGTGAACTTCACGCTTATCCACCTCAAGTAATTAATCTCATTCAACCTTAGAATCAGTGCTCCAACAACCAAAGTGAAGAAACGAGTGTTTTTTTAAGTAGTTGAGCCCTCCACCAGGGACTTGAGTGTAAATATTAACAATCTACTTTCACCGACCCCTTACCAAACCGTACAAGTGAACAGTAAGGAGAAATATTTAAAGGGATATATACTTATCAAAGAATAAAACTCAGAAGAAAGGTACGTGGAAAAGGACATAAAATTTTATTTATTCTATATCTTTTCCTACTCCCCCTCTATCCAACTAGGTCTCTAAATATAATTATATACAAATAGGCAAGTCATAATGTCTCACCCCCTTCCAGTGTCCTCTATTAATACAATTGTATCGGTATCATGGTTCACTAAAAAAAACCACTACAAATATGCGGGAAACAACAAGAATCCTTCTCAGAGCCCTAACCAGGGAAAGGCCCGACAGGGGGACAGTTTTCGCAACAATATATTCCAAAATCAATATTGCTTTGGTTAGATTAATCGAAAATCCCCCAGGCTATACAGCAATCTGCCAAAATGAGAAGGATGTCGAAGCCTTGACGGCACAAGGCTAAAAGATATCGGACTAGCTCCTCAAATCCCTTCCCAAATACTGACCCATATAAGCGTGATATGTAGGCGTCTAGACCCATGGGTCGGGTCTTATGACTCCGAAGAACTAAAAAGGGAAATTGAATCTAACCACAGATAGGCGACAGTGATTGAAGTAATCAAATTTAGAGAACATACACATGTCTTTAAAGTCGTTTTTAGTGACACAGGTATGGCTCAAAAGGCAACTGAGACAGGACTATTGGCGTTCAACGTGAGGATCACTCCCGAACAAATAGACAGGAATCCAGATTTGTTTCAGATGCTACCGCATGGACGACCACCCTACAAGAGCATGCAAACAAGAGACACAAAAATGTTCTGAATGCAGTGCGGATAACCACAATTGGAGGAGTTGCAATAGCGAGCGAAAAAGGTGCCTGAATTGCGGCGGCGACCACCGCGCCCTCGCAATGGCATGCCCCTTCAAGAAAAACATAAAAAAGAAGAAAGAGGAAAAAAGACAGGTAGAAGAGCAAAAAGAGGAATAACACGTACGCCCAGGTGACGAAAACATCTAAAGCAGAAGCAACCAAGGAAAATACTGTGCTACACGTAGAGAACGAAAATTCAACGCCCACATTGCGAACCTTTCTAGACCAGGGACTTTCAAGACAGAACTAAATATGATGCTGAAAAACAAAGGAATGCCACAAATGTGGTTACCCGCCATCCTCCATCAGAAGAAGTACTGAAAATTAAACTTGTGGAACCCACACAGGGTCAACTACCTACTCAAGCAGGAAAAAACGATTCCAACTGCAGGGATCCAAGGATTGCTCCACAGGAAGCGAGAAAGAAAGCGGGAACAGGCAAGAGCCAAGAAAAACAGGATCATAATGCACAGGAGATGGTGACAGAAACTAAACAAGAATAAATAATAGGAAAAAACTCAGAACATACAGCTAGAGAACAAAAGAGGTCAAACAGCAAACAGAGGAAAAGATCTCCAACGTCTACCCGAGAAAAAAACAACAGATTAATGTTAAAAAAATAAATCTCAAACTTTTCGCTACAGGGAACACTGTCTATTCCAAGGAACACCACGCTGAGGCCATCACCAAGGAAAATATAAATTAAAAAATCAAATGGCAATACGAGGATCAAATACCAGAGAACCAGGTCGAAGAGGCCCTCTATCAAGGAAATATTAAATACACTCCATAAATATTCAACAATATCTCTCAGAGTGAATTTAATAAAAAACGAAAGGCAAAATGCAGAACACCCTCTCACCAAGCCTTAGGGTCACAACAAGACAGAAGAGAAGACTAAGAAAAGGTACAACCAAGATAAAACAAAACAACAAGGAAAAACAAAAGAAACATTCTACACAATGGACACTACAAATAAGCCCTTAAAATAATGTACATGAACGTAAATGGTTCGACAAGAACAAGTTCCGAATATGGAAACATTATTCAGAACCTTGACCCAGATATCATTTTAATATCCGAACACGGCATCGATACAAAACACAAAGACATGAAAATATTCAGGTACAAAGTTTATTCAACAAGCCATACAGATGAGGCCTTCGACGGAGCGGCGATAGCAATCCGAAAAGGCCTCCTTCCCAAAGTTCTACCTTAATTAGACGAATCATACGTAGCGATAGAGGTCCAAACTACCATAGGGCCCCTAACTATCGCTACTGAGTACCAACCCCCAAGAAGAGGGTACATTCCTATCCAGAACTTCTTGAAGCTGTTTGACCATAAGAAAATGGTGATGTTCGCTGGTGACCTAAACGCAAGATGTAGGGCCACTGAGTACACCAGCACTAACACGGGGAACGAAATCTAGAACTTCTTCTAGAACGTAACATAGTTGTGCGCATTGGACCAGAGTTCCCGACCTATTACTCACGAGAGGTACAACTAAGCCCGACATAGTTTTAACGATCTCAAGGTTTTCTTATAACTATCACATCGCCCCCGGACCCGTGATACCCAGCGACCACGAAGCTTTAACAATCACACTCTCAACGAGCTCAATCAAGTACCAATAAGGGAAAGGAAGCCATATGCGCGAGCAGACTTGGATGCCTACCAGGCCGTTTTCTAGAACTACGTTCCGGCAAGCCTAGAGAAAGCTACGCCAGAAGAAATAGATGAAGAGCTAAACCACCTTACGACGATAATATTGGAGGCAGAATATAGAGGCTTAGTGAACGCAATCAACAGATGGGGACCAAACAGGGACCTCCATCAGATGAGGCGGGAAACAAACAAACACCTCCACCAGCTGATCATAAAGCAACAAACAGAAATCTGGGACCGACTCATTGAGGAACTCGATGAGGAAATGGACCCCAGAACATTCTGGCAAACAGTGAAGAGGTTCAGAGGAAAGCCAGCAAACCTAAAAGCAAACATCAAGAACCAGGAAGGTGAAGTGATCACTGAACCTTAAGAGTTAAAAGGAAAAGTTAGAGAATACTGGTCAAATATATTCAAAATTTCTCTTAAAGAGGAAAAAAATTTTGATACAGAATTTGGGAACGAAGAAATAGAGCGAACATATCCGTTGAATAACGCTACAGCGAAAAGATCCATGGTAGGCCTAGGGAAAAAGATCTCCATACAGGAATTTAATGAAACCCTGAAAACGTTTGAACAGCGTGCCCCAGGTCACTCAGGCTTAACAAAGGCAAACTTTAGCAACGCTCCACACAACATAAAACAAGGACTAGTTAACATAATGAACGCGGCCCTCAATACGGGATACTTTCACGATGTCTGGAAAATATCAAAAATGATATTCATTCCTAAGTCGGGAAAGTCCCCAATCTCCACAGCAGACTACCACCCGATCTCTCCTCGAATTTGGAGGAAAAATCTTCACAAAAATCATCGCCAACAGAGTGCAATCCTACCTGGAAGACAATAACCTTCATAATCAACAACAACACGGATTTAGGAAGCAGAGAGGTACGGCCACAGCACTGGCGATGATAACAGAGAAACTAGCCCAAATAGAAATAGAGAAGAAGCATGCTGATCTAGTATTGAGGGACGTCAAAAAAGCGTTCGACAATGTGTGGCGCAGGGGACTACAGTTTAAGATCCTCCAACTGGGACTTAATTCCAGATTGGAGAAAATAACATGTGATTACGTCATGGACATAAGAGCATTCATCAAGATAGGGGAGTACCAAGGACCAGAATTTCAACAGGAAGAGGGCGTTTCCCAAGGTGGGTGTTTGACCACTGCTCTACTCGATATACACTAGAGACCTCCCTAGTTCTAGGCTAGAGGAATCTTTGTATATTCAGTTCGCCGATGACGTGACACAGATAATGGTCTTCCGATATAAAAATGTGAGGATAATGGCTAGGATGACGTCATATGAAATAGAGAACCTAAACATTTACGAACGTCGCTGGAAAATCACGGCTAATCTGAACAAATTTACCATCATACCAATCAAAAGAAGTAAAACAGCACCAATTTATGTAGGGGATGAAAGATACACATACAAGAGAGCAGGCACAGTGTTAGGATTAAAAATAAATGCCAGGGGATACAACGACCAAATTAACGGCATAATTGTAATTACCAGGCAAGATATAAGAGTTATATCGATTTAAAAACCTAAAAAGGAATAATAAGAAGAAAATCTACTCTGCATACACCAAACCAAAAGTATTGTATCTCCCCCATGCCACTAGCGGCCATTCCAAAGACTTAATGAAATTACAAAGAGTGCAAAATAAAGCACTCTTAATAATATGCAACGCTAGGAGGAGGGACAGAAAACGCCAACAAACTCTACATGAAGAAGCAAACATCAGGGCACTAATAAAGACTTAGTTACCAGAGCCCTCAAAATTTGGCAGAAGGTGTTGAGGAATTCCAACTCAGATTTCATCAGGAATCACTTCGGAATTCCAGACCTAATACAGAACCAGACTCGAAAAATATTTCCCAGCAGCAGAAGAGCTGCGCGGCACAACCAGGAACCGATCTACGCATAAACTACCGTATAAACAATATATCCCAGAGACAATAAATACAATAGACAAAGTCACAGAACAAACACCCAAAAAGGCTTGAAAGCTACTATGTACAAATGTATAAATGTTTTGTACAAACTAATAATCATAGAATTTAATCAAATATATAAAAAAAAATCAAAAATCAAAATTATATATATATATATATATATATATATATATATATATATATATATATATATCAGACTAACACAAATGTTAGAAAACTTTTAAGCTTTTGAAGCTAAATTAACAAAGATTTAAGTAAAAGAACAAATCCACCAGCGTAAAAAAACACAAAACACCGAGATACCCTTTTCCCAGGGACCTATTTTATATATCCCTTATTTCCAAATTTCACCACTAAAAACCTTTCCCTAACTAACTAACTAACTTTTTCTCTATCTCTTCTTTATGTAACAAATTTCTTCACTTTTTATTTCCAAGTCTAAGTCCAAGTTTGACTATTGACTGCGAAAAACTCCTGCCATAATCACTCTTCGATTTCGAAAAAGGAGGAAAATTTGGTGGTAATATTTTTATTTTTTCACAAGACTCCTCTGAGAAGTTGAGGTGCTCGGAGGCACGGATATTGAGCACTCGAAGCACAGCTTACGCTACTTTCGCCTTTCAACGCCTGACCTTTTGGAGAAGAGGAGAAGAAAGAAGATGAGAGTATTACAAGAGAAGTTCCCACATAGGTCTTACAGAAGAAACCTTCCTCTCCAACGCCATTTTCCATTACGGGAAACTTAAAAAAAAAAGATTTACTACCAGGTGGTCATAATTAACTATGGTTACTTAAAATCATCTCCCCTCCGTTCTCGCCTTCTAAGGCGTAGCCGTGTATACTGCCATTCATAACCTAGTTCGAACTATGCCCACCGTGAGACAAGGCATAATTCGAGGCGGTTGAGAAAGCAGGTTTGTGGAATAGCTCACTGTAGAACCTTCCTTCATAGGCATCCCGGACAAGAGTCGATGCTGCAACCGTTGGGGGAGAGTTCTCTCTATCCCTAATGGCCCGACAGTGATAATAGAGAGACAAAAAACCGTCTCTATATGAGCTGGAAGCAGTTTAGATACCCAAATCCCTGAAGAGGCAGCACCCCGGGTGGTGTGGTTGTAGTTGATTCAATCACCACCCATCATAAAGTCCGCCATGAGTCATCCTTCTGGAGGGCCTGCCCGGGTCCATCATATCATTCATCCATCATCTTCACCCAGGCAGATATACCGGCTATGCTAAGGATTGTGGGGGCGGGGGGATAATTCTCATTTTTCATTTCAAAACTTTAACATATTTTTATCCCAGGCAAATTAATAGGTACAAAGAAGAAGAAAAAAATACAAAGAAGGAGGCTTTAACGAGCCAGAAATGGATGACCATGAAGGAGCGAAGAGGGTCCCCCTTCGCATCCTTCCTGGCCGGGAGAAACCAACTCGCGAATTGGCACTAAGGACTATCTACGCTGATATTGGGGTCATACTCCTTAGACTAATTGACCAGCACAACAAGTATGTGGCGCTATGCAACACAGAAAAGGATTTAGATCTCCTCCTGACCGAAAACGCAGCCAAAAAGCTGGAAAAGATCGGACTCGCACCTCGAACTCCCCCGGACGTACAAACGAAAAGATCTGTGATCTGCAGACGACTCGACCCCTGGGTCGGTGAGCACACTCTGCATGAAAACAATGAAGAGTTAGAAAAACGTCAGGATTAGGCAAAGGTCGAGGAAATAATCAAATTCAAAAAACAAAATGGAGAAGAGCATAACCACGTATTCAAAGTGATATTTAGATCGACAGAAATGTCCAAAAGAACTTTGGAACATGGACTGCTTGCCTTCTACACTAAGATCTCACCCGATCAAATCGAGAGGGAGATATTTGTCTCCGTGCAAGTATGCTTCACATGCTATGCCCTCGAAAAACACCCGACCAAAGACTGCACTTACAAAGGGAATGCATACTCAGAATGCGGAATAAAAAAAAGAAAATAAGCGCAGAAAAAAAAGAAAAAAACTACCTCCTACGCTGCAGCAACTGCAAACGGAAAACTCGCGATGCCACCAAAACAAACCACAACGGTAAATATAGAGGGAATCATGAGGCCAGACGTAATTCTCTGCATAATGCACGCACACTTTGTGAACATGGAAAAGCCAGGCTCATATGCAAACAAATTAAACACCATGCTGGAGAAGAACGGGCTTAAAAAATATGTGGTTCCCGGAGAACCCTCCTTCGAGCGAGCTATATAGAATTAACATGACCCAAAAAAAGACTCCGAAAAATACAAGCCCGGAAGAAGACTAAGCCGGTATGGATGCAGATTCTGAAGAAGAATCTACCGACAAAGAAACCTCGAAGACGACCTCAGAAAGCTCAAAACCAAAACCAAAACTCAATACTCAATATTTGAACATTAAAATTTACGGTTCCCCCGCAAACCAGTTACCTAAACAAATCAAACAAAAATAAATTGTGGACGGACTAGTTAAGGAAAAGTACAGGTAGGAATATGAGGCAGACGCCGATGAGACAGAGGTACACAATGCTCTAAAGCAGGGCATGATACACATCATCCCTGAATCGTGTCAAAACATCTCAAACGGGAAATTTAAGAAAAAACGTAATAACAAGAAGTAACAACAAGGAAAGAAGGTACCCTAGGAGACCTTACGGTCCATTCAAAGAGGGTACCTTTGGACTAGCAATTGAGCGGGCACAAGGCTGCTCAATTGTTTTGCGTCCCTAAACGGCCACTTTTCAAGACTTTGTCTAGTCTTGACTTGAACTGGTCAACAGATTCACTGTTGACAACTTCCACTGGAAGTGCGTTCCACATACCGCACATACTGTAAGTGAAAAAATTTCCACACAGATTGCGGTTGTAACGCTTCAGTTCAAGTTTGAAGCCGTGATTGCGCGTTCTGTTTTCACTCAGTGTGAACATATCCCGGTAGTCAACATTGTTGAACCCTCTAAGTATTTTGAAAACTTCGATGAGCTGACCACGCAGTCTACGGGTTTCCAGCGAGAACAGATCTAATTCCCTTAGTCTATCCTCATAACTTTTATGTCGGATAGAGGGAATCAGCTTGGTTGCCCTGGCTTGTACGCGTTCCGATCTCGCGATGTCCTTTCGCAATGAAGGACTCCAAAATTGTACGGCATACTCTAGGTGCGGTCGGACAAGTGAGTTGTACAGGCACAGTACAATCTCCTGGTTCCGATAACCAAACTGGCGCTTAATATAGCCTAGCATCCTTTGGGCCTTTTTCTCCGCCTCAATGCACTGTTTCGAGAACTTGAGGTCACTAGTGATTGTTACACCCAAGTCCTTCTCAGTGTCGGTGGATTCCATAGCAGTGCCCTTAAGGACATACTGAGATTGGGGGTTTCTGTGGCCGATATGCATCACTTTGCATTTGCCCACGTTAAAAGGCATCTGCCACGTGTCCGACCACTCCCCAATCTTCCCAAGATCTTCCTGCAGGCGGGCAGTATTTCCTTCCTTTGTGACATTATACCAAGCTTGGTATCGTCGGCAAATTTAGAAATCTTCGCAACCATGTCACAGACTATGTCGGTGACGTAGATGATGAACAGTAGTGGTCCCAGGACAGAACCTTGAGGAACACCGCTAGTAACGAGCACCCACTCAGAAGCCTGTCCATTCAACAACACCCGTTGCCGTCTGCCACTTAGCCAGTTCTCTATCCAACTTGCTACATTTCCGTCTATGCCCAGCGCACGCACTTTCTTGCGGCGGCGGTGGTGTGGTACCTTATCAAAGGCTTTCTCAAAGTCTAGGTAGACCACATCCACCGCCTTGTCCCGATCGTGCTCACTGAAAACGAAATGGAAGAATTCCACAAGGTTCGTCAGGCATGACCGTTGCCTTCGGAAGCCGTGCTGGAAACTCTTCAGTAGCAGGTTTGACTCTAAATACGACGTCACTTTGTCCACCATGATGCTTTCCATGAGTTTACCGACTATCGAAGTCAGACTGATAGGTCGGTAGTTCGACGGTTGGTTACGGTCTCCTTTCTTGAAGATAGGAGTCACCTCCGCCTCACGCCAGTGTCTAGGAACGCATTTGGTCCGGATTGACATGTTAAAGATAGCGCACAGATGTCGTGATACTTCATCGCACACTTCCTTCAACACTTTAGGTAGAAACCCGTCCGGTCCAGGGGACTTATTCGTCTTTAGGTCAGCGATCTTTTTCTTTATTTCTCCTTCGGTGAAGTCCATTGCCTCCAGCTTTTTCCCCGAGTAGGAATCCGTCGGCTGGGGAATGGGACCGCACTCTTCAGTAAACACTAAAGAGAAGTAGTCGTTGAGGAGGTTAGCATTTTCTGCATCTGAATGCTTTAATGTCCCCTCCTCATTCCTTAAAGGGCAAATCGTTCGACGGATTGGTTTACGGCTGTTCACATATCCAAAAAACTCCTTGGGATTCTCTTTACAGAGTCTCGCCACTCGGAGTTTCTCAGACCGCTTAGCCGCCCTTATACTGGACTTCACTCTCCTGGATAGCCTCCGGTATTCGTCAAAGTCACCCAAGATCTTCGATTGCCGGTACACATTTCTCTTCTCCCTAAGCAGTTGGCCGATTTCTCGATTAAACCACTTTGGTTGAACAGAGGACCGACGGGGGCATTTCAGAGGGATAAAACGCGATTGAAGACTCATGAATGTAGTTTTGAAACTGTTCCAAGAGTCTTCAACAGCATCGCACTCTTCTAGCCTCGCGTCAGTCAGTCCCGCGCGTAGACCTGCAAAGTCTGCTCTTCTCAAATCGAGTTTCCTTGATTTACTAGTTGCAGGCTCTGCCTTGGGGACTTTGACTACAAATCTAATTAGTCGGTGGTCACTGCCACCGAGCTCTTCGCCAACAGAGAGGTCCTCAACGATGTCATCCTCAGAGGTGAAAACCAAGTCGAGGATATTGTCTCCTCTCGTTGGCTCTCTCACCCACTGAGTGAGGAACTCGTTGTTCGTGAACTCCAGGAGTAGTGCGTTCTCGCCACAGGGTTCTCTGGTTTCCCAGTCAACTTGTGTGTTGAAATCACCCATGACGATACACACTCTGTCTTCGACAAGTTCTCCTAGTAGCTGGTACAGATCTCTGTCCTTTTCAACGAGTTGGGCAGGAGGTCTATAAAGCACCAGGGTCCTGTATTTGGCAGGACCTATCTCTAGGTCAACACCTAGTAGTTCATGGTCGGATATGATGTTGCAATCCGTCCAGTTGAGAGTATCCTTGACATACAACATCACACCGCCACCCTCTCTGTCTGGCCTATCTTTCTGGAAGAGCTGGTAACCAGGAATCGTGAATTCACCTTTAAAATCTCGGCTTGAGGTTTTTATCCACGACTCCGTTATGGCCACCATCTCAGGTTCCTCTGTTACTACGAGGCCACAGAGCTCAAGAAACTTATTCCTGATTGACCTCGCATTGAACAGAAGAACTTTGAGGGAGTCCCCTAGTGTAGGACTCTAGTGACGCACTCGTTCCCCAGGCCGCCCGGAAAAAAACGAAGACAGGAAGAGACCCTAACAAATAAATAAAAATGGATACGTACCAACGAAAAATTAAAATCTTTACACTAAATGTAAACGGCTGGTAAGGAAAAAGAATATCATACTCAAACATAATAAGAAAAGAAGGTACGAGGGTGTAGCAATTGGCGTAAAAACTGGAATCCACTTTACAGAGGTAAAGGACTTAGAAGAGTCGTATCTGGCCCTAATAGTAAAAATTACCACAGGAGATCTAGTCATAGCTGGGGCATATCTGCCCCCAAGACGCTCGTATTTGCCAACTCCAAATTTCCTCAAATTCTTTCGTAGACAGGCCTCAACCATACTAACAGGAGACCTCAATGCAAGATGTAGAGAGGCAGATGTAGGAAGCGAGGTTGGGCGAGGTCAACTTCTTATTGCAAATTTGCCTCCGGTTACGTTAAGAAGACAGTGTTACGGTGCTCTTCGCTCCAAGAGTCCTCTTCTAAATAATCTTGAAGCCTCTTAGTGTCTTATTCTTTAACGCCGATTTTTACCGTAATTAACGAACGGAACCTCGTTGGGGCTTGGTTATTCTCCTCTCACTCTTACAGACCTTGAGCTGTGAGACTTCTTCTAAGTCTGTAAAGGATTCTTCGATATAGCACCGATACAAAACTCGATTTATGTTAATTGGGCCCTGGGGGGAAGGATCGATCTCCACGAAATGACCTTATGTCTTTCTCACCGAATAATCTTGACTGGTTGAAGGATCGATCTTTACGAACTGATTCTACCTCGTTCTCACAGAATAATAATCCTTTCTCTTTCTTTCAGAGGCTTATTTATAGGCGGACCACCGCCCCATCTAAGGTGAAAGCGGAAAGGCTGCAGAGGGGAGCGCGAATGGTGAGTTCGCATCTGGGAAAGCGAGAAGTGCATAGGTTGGCACTGAGGTGCCCAAGTTGGCTTGTTAATTAGCGAGAACCTCAACCGCTACACTCCTTGGCGTTTATTTTTGACTGGCACCGCTTTTTTGTGACATAACCACGGGTTTATGGATCGCGTAGGTAATTGAAACGTTAGAGCGTCGTTTAAGGGCCTTATGTGGTTGCCTTAACACAGATGGTCGCTCCAACTACCTAAGCGGCGGGGACATCAAACAGGGTAGGTAGTTACTGTTATTCGCCGGCTACCGTTCCCACGATTCTCCTCATGGGGCTCGCTTCTCCGGCTTTCTCCACAAGAAGGGAGGGGAGAGTTTAAGGTATATGTCCGCCTGGCCCTCCGGGAGGCTTTATGTAACCATTCCTCTCCACCGCTATTAACTATTTTTTGTAACGCTAATTTGTACTATTATTTTTTCTCTCAAATAAATATACCATCATCATCTATCCTATAATTCTCTCCACATTCTAACTTTATACTATCTTGAATCTTGAATCTGACTATTTGTCGCTCCGATCTAGTTCTCTGGCAAAGGAGGCAAAGGAAAATGAAGTTTGAAAACGTGCTTCTTATAAAACAATAGTCGGCATGATCCTTAATCGTCGACAGGATTCCGACTTAACGAATCGGCCATACAATGGTCGGCCCCTTTTATATAGGTAATATTAAAATGGTGCGCTAATACCAATACTTTACCGCGCCTGAGTCGGCCGTTCGGGTTATCGAGTCTACCCAATATGTCACTAAATAGTAGTGGTATTTCAACTTACTCGAATTACTCTTCTTATGGTACTTGACTAAGTTTAAACTTAACCTTATGGCAAGCGCGGCCTATTGCAGTGGGACATAATTGATGGGAGCGGGGGTCCCATATTCCTCTTTTAACAAGGTACCTTGGAAGATCGAGTTTGTGTTCGATCTAATTTGTTCGGAAACCATTTTCCTTACCGGGGCCTGTTGCAGTGGGGCATAATTGATGGGAGCATGGGTCCCATAGTTCTCCTTTAACCAGGTACACGGAGAGATCGTGTCTGGGTTCGATCCCTGGGGTTCGAATAAAATTTTCCTTGCGGGGTCGTTAAGGGGCATGGAGCTCAGGTTTCGTTAGTTCGCTTTCCCGTCTGGTTCTTCTTTCTTCATCTTCCATTTTTATCATTATTCTTCTTGCTTCATCTTCCCTTTTTATCCTTATTCTTAATTTGTCTGCTTCTCAACTCTATCATCGTGCCCTACACATCAGACTATACGCTGCCCTCTTCTTCAACTCTTCTAGATATCCTTCAGAGTTCTCAAATAGCAACCGTACTAACTTCAATGGACGTAGAATCTCCATTCACAAATGTTCCCATTGATGAAACCATCAAATTGATAACCAATTTCATTTACCATACTGAAGGCTCTAACACTCATCATTCCCGAAGACATATTTCGACAGTTCCTCCAAGCATACATAAAAGAAGCCCCGTTCTACGGCCCCGATGGGAAAATGTACGTGCAAATCAATGGCATCGCGATGGGGTCACCCCTTGGCGTCCTTTTTGCCAATTTTTACATGGGCTCAGATGAGAACAAGATTTTCAAGAGCAATATAGCGCCCAAGCCTCCCATCTACGCGCGCTATAACGATGACATAATTTTGAATACAAATAACCTCGAACAAGTAACGGCCTAGTTGAAACATTCAAGAACAACTCTTGTATGAATTTCCCCCACGAAACGAAAGATGAGGTTCTCTTCCCTTCCTTGATATCCTCATAAGTGCCCAGGAGTCCAAATTTCTGACCCAAGTATACGTTAAGGCCACGAACTTGGGCTTCTGCTTAAACGGTTCTTCTGAGCGTCCTAAACGTTACAAAAGATCAGTCTCTAATGTCTTAGTTAACAGGGTAATTTCTCATTCATCATCGTGGACGGCTGTTGATTACGAACTTAAGAGGGTTTCCCCCAGTTCTCGTTAACAACGGCTACTCACAAGAATCCATCGACGCCATCATGAAAGAGAAAATGAACTTGGCTGTTGGCCCTGGTGTCAGGTCTACTACGAAGAAAAGTAATATCGACCTTTATTAAAAGGCCAATATGAACACCGGCTACCGTGAAGACGAAAAGGCTCTCAAAGTCTTACTTCATCGTAACGTAACCTCAACCGAGACTAATACGGTTATTAATCTAATTATATACTACAAGACCAAGAAAACAAGTAGTTGCATCATGAAGAACAGCTGCCTCCTCCAACGAGCCAACTCCAGGAAACTAACGTCGTGTACGAATATTCGTGCAAAGTCGGTGACTGTGAACACCGCAATTAAAAGTACATCGGCGTAACCTCCACAACTCTGTCAAGGCGACTGACAGCTCACTTTCAAGATGGCGCGATTAAAAAACACGCCCAATCTCATGGCACTACCCTAACTATGAAAAACTGAATCAGGACAAGGCTCATCATCCTGAGATTCCAAAATCGCAGAAGATTGCGGATGGCCGAAAGGCGTCATCATTCAAATGAATAAATCGTCAATTAACTTGCAACTTCAGCCAGAAACCATACTCCCGACATCTCTGCGTCCCCGAGTTGACCGCCGTTAAAAGAAGCACGTTTTCAAACTTTCATTTCCTTTGCCTCCTTTGTCAGAGAACTAGATCGGAGCGACAAATTGTCAGACAATTCAATTCAATTAAGTTAAGTTAAGTTAAGTTAAATGTTACAATTTCAATTAAGTTAAAGGTGTAGGTGTGTGTAGGGAAGTACGATGTGTGTGGGGATAGATAGAGAAATTAGGCAAGTGGTGAAAAGAGAAAGAAGCGTGGGAGGGTGCAAAGCCTGGGCGAATATTCGACTACGTAGCATTGCCTTCTGAAGAGCGATTTTAAATACTCGTGCTTAATTTACGGACTTTTGAGCCTCGCCAACTAAGATCGCGACTGTCCTGGAAGTCATCAGGATCCCAGTTGATCTGCAAAGATTTAATATATTTTTTCGCTGCGAGTGTCGAAATCAAATGAGGGCTTAAGCACCTCATTGCTTCCGTCCACCGCCCTGCGTGGGAACCTGCTCGGATGAATGCCCTTCATTAATTTCGTCTTAACTATGTCGGCCACTTGGACTGGCATAATTAAGGGCTTGCGTGGAAACTGGTTTGAGGACTATCCCACAGCTGAAGCACAAGTCAGAAATTTTCTCGAATCTGGGGCAAAACGGCGAGTCCCGGACGGAGGAGAGATCTTTATCGCCCGGGGGACCCAACAAGAATCATAGAGGGAAGCACACCCCCCTCTATGTAGTTGGATGCAGTTTTGGTGCACGTACCCGTGAGGGGGTGGCAAAAACTTAGAGGTCATTGATTCGACCGCTATGCATCAAGTTCACCAAGCTCAACCCTCTGAGGTCCCCACTCGAGAGTCACCCCCATCTATCATCACCCATCATCCCGGCACCACCCGAGCGGGAGACCAACAGGAAATTGGACGGGAGCGCTTTTCTCATTTGACGTTCCAAACACACTCTCGGCTCTGCCTCCCTTACAACTTCTAAAATCACTTTTGTCACCAATTACATATTAACTACACATTTCTTACAGAGAGGAACAAAAAACAAGAAAGAAGAGAGAAGAAGCCCGCGACGATAGAGGCCTTCCCTAAGAGGATTTCCCTAAAAGCCATACCAGGCAAAAAAGCACGGAAGAGAAAGACGGTATGCCAATCCTGATTCGCAAACCTGAAGATCGCACTCATGAAATTGATTGAGATCCCAAACGGATTCATCGCAATATGCGGAGAAAATAAAGACGTAGACCGGCTCCTATCCGAAGAACGAGCCGATGTCCTAAAGACACTCGACATGGAAGTTAAGACCCCACCAGCAATCTCGGCTTACCGAAGCTGGGTAGGGGAAAACTCCCCCGCCGATATCAAGACTGAAGTTGAAACGAATCACACATGGGCAAAGGTCAGAGAAGTGACCAAATTCCGTGACCACACCCATGTCTTCAAGTTGACGTTTCAAACCACCGAAATGGCCCACGAGGCGGCAACGGACGGACTCTTTATTTTTAACATGAGGATCTCAGGCTGCAATATTGAGCATGAAAAATATCACAGCATCCAGATGTGCTTCGTATGCTATAAGCTCGAAGCACACACCACCGCCAACTGTCCACAAAAAGGAACGACATGGTGCAGTAAATGCGCCTCAGAGGGTCATCGATATGACTCTTGTAATAAATAGCACAGATAAAAGTGCACGAATTGTAAGGGACCCCATCGGACGATGGTCCTTAACTGCCCAAAAAGGAAAGAAATCATCAAGAAAATTGAAGAAGAGGAGAGAAAGAAAAAATCGACAACCTACGCGAGCACTGAAGAAAAGTGAAGGGATGCCCTCAGCAATGGCAACCCCCTGACAGATGGTCTTATTTAGAGTCAAACCTGCTACTGAGGAGTTCCCAGCACGGCTTCCGAAGGCAACGGTCATGCCTGACGAACCTTGTGGAATTCTTCCACTTCGTTTTCAGTGAGCACGATCGGGACAAGGCGGTGGATGTGGTCTACCTAGACTTTCAGAAAGCCTTTGATAAGGTACCACACCGCCGCCTTCTCCGGAAAGTGCGAGCGCTTGGCATAGACGGAAAGGTAGCCGGCTGGATCGAGAACTGGCTAAGTGGCAGACGGCAACGGGTGGTGGTAAATGGACAGTCTTCTGAGTGGGTGCCCGTTACTAGCGGGGTGCCTCAAGGTTCTGTCCTGGGACCACTACTATTTATCATCTACGTCAACGACATGGACGGTGACATGGTTGCGAAGATTTCCAAATTTGCCGACGATACCAAGCTTGGTATGAACGTTGCAAAGGATGGAAATACTGCCCGCCTGCAGGAAGATCTTGGGAAGATTGGGGAGTGGTCGGACACGTGGCAAATGCCTTTTAACGTGGGCAAATGCAAAGTGATGCATATCGGCCACAGAAACCCCCAATCTCAGTATATCCTTAAGGGCACTGCTATTGAATCCACCGACACTGAGAAGGACTTGGGTGTAACAATCACTAGTGACCTCAAGTTCTCGAAACAGTGCATTGAGGCGGAGAAAAAGGCCCAATGGATGCTAGGCTATATTAAGCGCCAGTTTGGTTATCGGAACCAGGAGATTGTACTGTGCCTGTACAACTCACTTGTCCGACCGCACCTAGAGTATGCCGTACAATTTTGGAGTCCTTCATTGCGAAAGGACATCGCGAGATTGGAACGCGTACAAGCCAGGGCAACCAAGCTGATTCCCTCTATCCGACATAAAAGTTATGAGGATAGACTAAGGGAGTTAGATCTGTTCTCACTGGAAACCCGTAGACTGCGTGGTCAGCTCATCGAAGTCTTCAAAATACTTCGAGGGTTCGACAATGTTGACTACCGGGATATTTTCACACTGAGTGAGAACAGAACGCGCAATCACGGCTTCAAACTTGAACTGAAGCGTTACAACCGCAATCTGTGTGGAAACTTTTTCACCTACAGTATCTGCGGTAAGTGGAACGCACTTCCAGTGGAAGTTGTCAACAGTGAATCTGTTGACCAGTTCAAGTCAAGACTAGACAAGGTCTTGAAAAGTGGCCGTTTAGGGACGCAAAACAATTGAGCAGCCTTGTGCCCGCTCGATTGCAAGTCCAATGGTACCCTCTTTGAATGGACCGTAAGGTCTCCTAGGGTACCTTTTTTCCTTGTTGTTGTTGTTGTCTTTTCAAATAACCTAAGTGCCAAGATATTAATTTGCATTACACATGCAAACGTAGCAAATGCGGTAAAACCTGGATGCTACAACCAGGTTCTAAACGCACTTCTAAAAGCCAACAACCTACCATCCATCCATCATCCTGCCCGCTAATACCGAATGCTCCAAGGCATTCAAGGGTAGCGTTATAAAAAAAAACCAAGAGAAAGCGACCGGATTGAAAAAAGTAATTGAATCTCCCTCATCGGAGGAATTAGAAGAGGAAGACTATGAAGTAGACGAGGATAAAGAAGAAGAGGAAACCACATCTTCGGATAGTGATGAGAGCCCATGCAAGCGCACTAGAGCGACGAAGAGTAAGTCAAAAATTCCTAGTCCTTCCCCGAAGAGTGAAAAGCCTGGGCACGCCAAACCTGCCCCACAGGCCAAAAAGAAAAAGAAGAGCAAGGAAAACACAGATAAATACATTTCACAATGGAACGGAACGCACTAAGAATTCTGGAAGTCAACACCAACGGCTGGAGAGCGAAAAGAACTCTTTACGGAAATTTGTTCAGAGAAATTGATGCAGATATCATCCTAATTTATGAGCATGGAATTGATACGTAGCTCCGAAATGAAGATCTGGAACTAAGACGTGTTAATCACAAATTACTCTCAAGAGCGGTACGACGGTGCCGCCATCGCCATCAAAAGAGGGATCAAGTACAAGCCAGTAAGAAACCTCGAAGAATCCTATCTTGCAATAGAGGTCGAACTCGATATAGGTAAGCTGTTTATCGCCACCGGGTACCAGCCGCCGAGAGAGGATATTTACCTATTCATTCTCTCTCCGGCCTATTTGGCAGAAGAGCTCCCACCATATTAATGGGGGATCTTAATAGCAGGTCTCGGGAATCCATGTACAGGTCCTTCAATGTAACTGGAAGGTGCTTGGAGACTATGATGGACCGAAATAAGCTCCAGAGAATGGGCCCGGACTTCCCTACCTATATTCGAGGAAGAAGTGCCACAAAACCAGACATTTGTTTGGCTAGTCGTCAGCTACCATTCAATTACTACATGGAACCATTCCAGGTACTATGTAGTTATCATATAGGGATCCTACTTACCATCAACAGGAACCTTATACAGGTCCCAGCTCCAGTCAGAAACGACTACAGAAGAGCAGACTGGGCACGGTACGCGGGTCTTCTCGAGGCCTACCGTCCACCAAATCTGGACGAGGCAATTCTCGATGAGATGGACGAGGCACTCGACGACCTCAACGAACACCTTATAAATACAGATAGGGCTTAAATCCGCAAAACCCCGTATAAAACCATCTCAACATACAGAATGCCTGGGTATATGAAAGAACTCTATAGAGAATTGAGAGTACTTTACGAAATAAATATTAGAAATGCATCAGTTGACTCATTACAACGAAGTAAAGAAATCAAAGAAGAGCTCAACCAGTTGATCCTCGAACAACAACAGAGACGATATGACGATGCGATCGAAAGCCTCGACCGGATACATCCCCCAAAGACTTTTGAAAGAAAGTCACAAGTCTCAGAGGATCATCTGGAAAAAAAAGAAGAAAATGGAAATCCAAAAAGAAGATGGATCCATTGAAACAGAAGACAGAAACATCGAAATAATATTCAGGCGTTATTGGGAAAAAATCTTCAGTATACCCAAACAAGAAAACGAAGATTTTGACAGAGTTTGAAAATAACATCGTAGACAAGCTTAACACGGAAATACACATAACGCATCCTCACCACCAGGTTGACAGACTGCGTGACGGAGACGCCGAGATCACCGAAGAAGAGATTCTTGGCGCACTCCGCTCATTCCGCCAAAAAGCCCCAGGCCAATCGGGGCTTACGAAGCTAAACTTCGAAAACGCACCAGCTAACATCATCGAATGAATGAGACGAATATTCAACGCATGTCTGAATACGGGGTACTTTCCAGATGCTTACAAAAAGGGAAAGATGATCTTCTTGCCCAAGCACGGAAAGGACCCAACGTTGAGAGAGAGCTACCGCCCAATTTCACTTCTGGAATTTGGCGGGAAACTCTTTAAGAAGATCCTCAACCAGACTGGTGTCTCACCTGGAAGAGAACTCCCTCTACAACCCTTGCCAATACGGGATTAGAAAGAAGCGAAGTACGGAAATGGCAATCAAGGTGTGGCAGCGGGTCATGCAGTATAAGATCTTACGGCTGGATATAAGTGAGAACTTGGAAAGAACTCTGTGACTACGTTATGGAGAAGGCGGCGTATTTCAGTTTAGGGTGCACGGACAGACCAAAGTTTTTGCTCACTGAGGGGTGTCTGTCCCCCACCCTTTACTCGATATACACCGCGGATGTCCCAGCCCCTGTGTACCCCTCTTCCCTCACCCAGATAATCATATCTCCATGGAGGAATGCACCGTAGCAAGATCGCATGACAGCGATAGAAATCGAAAATCTAAACACCTACGAGGCTCAATGGAAAATTAGAACTTACCAAGAGAAATTCAAGGTGGTCCCCATTGGACGCACCAGAAGAGCAGACGTGAGAGTGAGGGATACTCGCTATCCCTAAAACAACGAATGCAATGTACTCGGCATGAAAATCACCTCTACCGGGTACAAGAAGCACATCGACAAAGAATTTCTCGAGCCTCGGCCGCTGTCAGAACTCTATATACGTTCAAAAATCTACGTGAAAGCAACAAGAAGAAGATCTACAATGCCCTTGTTAGATCTACGTTGCTTTACCCCGCCTCCACCCTCTCTTGGGTCTCAAAAACACAAAAGAGGCGAATTCAAGTAGTGCAAAATAAATACATGTACCTAATCACAGGTACACACAGGCGAGATAGAAGACGCCAAGAAGACCTGCACAGAGAGGCAGGGATAACTCCCATTAACAAAGTCATTGAAGAACGGACCCGGAAGATGCAGGATCTGGTTAATCGAGAACTCAGTGAAGAAATTACTCAGATGATATGTATAATATAATCTAATCTAAGAAACAACCGATTCAAGACCAATACTCACAATTATGGCAATAAAGAAAATCACCGATGAAGACAACTTAAAACCAAGAAAGAAGAAAACAACCGAATACAACGAGAAATCTACCGACTAAGAAGAAACAAAAAAACTAAAACACACATACAAAGAATACAAAACATTAAGCACGCACTTAAAAGTTTGAAAAAAACAAACAAATAAGCAATGCATATCACAGACAAAGCTAAACTAAAGTTATCAAGACAAATGGCTTGAACGCCATAACAAATAAACAATCAACAAAACAACACAGAATACACGCTACAAAGAAATAATGAAAGTGATAGGCCTAATCACTAGGCTCTTGCATCTCTTTGCACCCTAACACACTTCTTTCTCTTGTCATCGCTTGTCTATTTTCTCTATCTATCCACACACCCCTATCGTCCTTCCATACACGCACCCACACTTTAACTTAATTGAATTGAATTGAGGGTGCAAAGAGATGCAAGAGCCTGGTGATCAGGCCTATCACTTTCATTATTTCTTTGTAGTGTGTATTCTTTGATGTTTTGTTGATTTTCATTTGTTATGGCGTTCAAGACATTTATTTGTCTTGCTAACTTTAGTTTAGCTTTGTTGTGTGATATGCATTGCTTGTTTGTTTATGTTTTTCAAACTTTAAGTGCGTGCTTAATGTTTTTGTATTCTTTGTATGTTTGTGTGTGTTTTAGTTTTATTGTTTTTTCATAGTCGGGTCGATTTCTCGTCGTATTCGGTGGTTTTCTTCTTTCTTGGTTTTACTTTTGTCTTCTTCGGTAAGTTTTAGTCATAATTGTGAGTTTTTTCCTTAGTTTGGTTGTTTTCTTAGATTATACATCTCATCATGCCTAGAATGGCACTTCAACCCTGCCAAACACTGGGTTAAAGGAGCATGGGAATCTGGCGCGGCATTCTGCTCTTCTGTTCTGGTTAATCATACGAGTAATTTCTTTACTCAGTTCTCGATTAACCAGATCCTAAACCTTCCGGGTCCGTTCTTCGATGACTTTGTTAATGGGAGTTATCCCCGCCTCTCTTCGCAGGTCTTCTTGGCGTCTTCTTTCTCGCCTGTGTGTACCTGTGATTAGGTACATGTATTTATTTTGCACTACCTGTAGTCGCCTCTTTTGTGTTTTTGAGACACAAGAGAGGGTGAAGGCGGGTTGCAGCAACATATATATCTAACAAGGGCATTGCAGATCTTGTTACTTTCACGTATATTTTTGAACGTATATAGAGTTCTGACAGCGGCCGAGGCTCAAGAAATTCTTTCTTCGACGTGTTTCTTGTACCCGGTAGAAATAATTTTCATACCGAGTGCATTGCATTCGTTGGTGTAGGGATAGCGAGTATCTCCCACTCTCACGTCTGCTCTTCTTGTGCGTCCAATGGGGACCACCATGAACTTCTCCTGGTTGGTTCTAATTTTCCATTGAGCCTCGTAGGTGTTTGGATTTTCGATTTCTATTGCTGTCATGCGAGCTTGCCACGATGCATTCCTCCATGGAAATATGATTATCTGGTTGAAATCTTCGGCGTATTGAATATTGAGGGAAAAGGGGTACACGGGGGCTGGGACATCCGCGGTGGATATCAAGTAAAGGGTGGGAGGACATACCCCCACCCCCTGCCGAAGGCCCGCAGTGAGCGGAAAATTTGGTCCGTCCGTGCACCCTAAACTGATATACGCTGCTCTCTCCATGACGTACTCACAGAGAGTTCTTTTCAAGTTCTCACTTATATCCAGCCGTAAGATCTTATACTGCATGCCCCGCTGCCACACCTTATCAAACGCCTTTGATACATCCGCCAAACAATATCCACGTAAATCCTGTCCCGTTTGGCTTGGACAAGCTTTTCCGTAATGGCATTGATTGCCATTTCCATACTTCGCTTCTTTCTAAACCCGTATTGGGTAGGGTTGTAGAGGAAGTTCTCTTCCAGGTGAGACACCAGTCTGGTTGAGGATCTTCTTAAAGAGTTTCCCGCCAAATTCCAGAAGTGAAATTGGGCGGTAGCTCTCTCTCAACGTTGGGTCCTTTCCGTGCTTGGGCAAGAAGATCAGCTTTCCCTTTTTGTAAGGATCTGGAAAGTACCCCGTATTCAGACATACGCTGATATTCGTCTCATTCCTTCTATGACGTTTGCTGATGCCATTTCGAAGTTTAGCTTCGTAAGCCCCGATTGGCCTTGGGCTTTTTGGCGGAATGAGCGGAGTGCGCCAAGAATCTCTTCTTCGGTGATCTCGGCGTCTCCGTCACGCATTCTGTCCACCTGGTGATGAGGATGCGTTATGTGTATTTTCGTGTTAAGCTCGTCTACGATGTTATTTTCAAACTCTATATGAAAATCTTCGTTCTCTTCTTCGGGTATACTGAAGATTTTTTACCAATAACGACGGAATATTACTTTGATGTTTCTATCTTATGTTTTATGGATCCATCTTCTTTTTGGATTTCCATTTTCTTCTTTTTCCATGATGATCCTCTGAGACTTGTGACTTTCTATAAAAGTTTTGGGTGATGTGTCTCGATCGATGCTCTCGATCGCATCGTCCCATCGCCTCTGTTGTTGTTCGAGGATCAACTGGTTGATCTCTTCTTCGATATCTTTACTTCGTTATAATTAGTCAACTGATGCATTTTTTATATTTATTTCGTAAATTACTCTCAATTCTCTACATAATTATTTCATATAGCCAGTCTTTCTGTATGTTGAGATGATTTTATAATGGGTTTTGTGGATGCAAGCCCTATCTGAGTTTATAAGGTGGTCGTTAAGGTCGAAGAGGTCCTCGTCTATCTCCTCGAGAATTACCTCGTCCGTATTTGGTGGACGGTAGGCCTCGAGAAGATCCGTGTACCGTGCCCAGTCTGCTATTCTTTAGTCTTTTCTGACTGGTGATGGGACTTGTATAGGGTTCCTGTTGATGGTAAGTAGGATCTCTATATGATCACTACATGGTACCTCGAATGGTTCCATGTAGTAATTGAATGGTAGCTGACGATTAGCTAGACAAATGTCGGGTTTGGTGGCTCTTCTTCCTCGAATATAGGTAGGAAAGTCCGGGCCTATTCTCTGGACCATATTTCGGTCCACCATAGTTTCCAGGCACTTTCCATTTCCATTCAAGGTCCTGTACCAGGATTCCCGACATCTGGTATTAAGATCCCCCATTAATATGGTAGGGGCTCTTCTGCCAAATTGGCCAGAGAGAGATTGAATTGGTAAATATCCTCGTCTCGGTGGCTGGTACCCGGTGGCGATGACTAGCTTACCTATATCGAGTTCGACCTTTATTATAAGATAGGATTCTTCTAGGTTTCTTATTGACTTGTACTTGATCCCTCTTTGGATGGCGATGGCGGCACCGTCGTACCGCTCTTGAGAGTAATTTGTCATTAACACGTCGTAGTTCCAGATCTTCATTTCGGAGCTACGAGTGTCAATCCCATGTTCAGAAATCAGGATGACATCTGCGTATATTTCTCTGAACAAATTTCCGTAAAGAGTTCGCTTCGTCGTCCAGCCGTTGGTATTGATTCTTAGTGCGTTCCGTTGCATTGTGAAATGTATTTATCCATGTTTTTTCTTATTCTTTTTTTTGGGGGGGGGGGCCTGTAGGGCTGGTTTGGAGCCCCCAGGCTTTTCACTCTTCGGAAGAGGACTAGGAGTTTTGGATTTACTCTTCGTTGCTCTTGTGCGAGTGCATGGGCCCTCGTCACTATCCGAAGATGTGTTTTCTTCCTCTTCTTCATCGTTTTCCTCTTCGGATTCCTCCGATGAGGGGGTTTCAATAACATCCATTAGTCCTATGGTTTTCTCCTGGTTAGTGTTATTTTTGATGACGCTATCCTTGAATGCCTTAGAGCATTCGAGGTTAGCGGGCACGATGATCGAGGGTATATTGTATGCTTTTAGTAGTGCGTTAAGAACCTGGTTATAGCATTCAGGTTTTACCGCGTATGCCACGTTTGCATGAGTAATGCAAATGAGAATTTTGGCACTTAGGTCATTTGTGAAGACCATTTGTAAAGGAGTTGCCATTGCTGAGGTCATCTCTTCACTTTTCTTCACTGTGGTCGCGTAAGTATTCATCTTCTTTCTTTTTTTTTTTATTTTGTTAATGATTTCTTTTCTTTTGGGGTAGTTAAGGGCCATCGTTCGATGGAGCCCCTTGCAATTCATGCACTTTTTTTCGGTGCTATTGCATGAGTCATACCTGTGACTCTCAGTGGCACATTCACTGCACCATATTTTTCCTTTGCGGGCAGTTGGCGGTGGTGTGTGCTTTTAGCTTGTAGCACACGAAACGCATCTGGATGCTGTGGTATTTTTCGTGTTCAATGTTGCATCCTGGGATCCTCATGTTAAAAATGAGGAGTCCCTCCGTTGCCGCCTGGTGGGCCATTTTCGTCGTCAGCAACGTCACCTTGAAGACATGGGTATGGTCGCGGAATTTTATAACATCCTTGACCTCAGCCCAATTGTGGTTTGCTTCGATTTCTGCCTTAATCTCGGCGGAGGAGTTTTCCCCTACCCAGCTTTCTACCTTTCGTCAGATGATGCTGCGGTTGGCCGAGATTGCTGGTGGTGACTTCACTTCCAAGTTGAGTGGTTTTAGGAATTCGGCTCCTTTTTCGGATAGGAGCCGATCTATGTCTTTGTTTTCACCGCATATTGCGATGAAACCATTTGGAATCTCAATTAGTTTTATGAGCGCGATCCTCAGCTTAGCGAATAGGGTTTGGCACAATGTCTTCTCCGGTGCCTTTGTTCCTGGTATGGTGCTTAGGGGGACCCTCTTAGGGAGGGCCTCCATCGTCGCGGTCGTCTTTTCTCTTCTTTCTCGTATTTTATGTTCCTCTCTGTAAGAAATGTGTAATTATTGTGTTTTGGGTGAGAAAAGTGATTTCAGAAGTGGTAAGGGAGGCAGAGCCGAGAGTGTGTTTGGAACGGCAAATGAGAAAAGCGCTGCCGTCCAATTTCCTGTTGGTCCCCCGCTCGGGTGGTGCCGGGATGATGGGTGATGATAGATGGCGGCGAGTCTCGAGTGGGGACCTCAGAGGGTTGAGCTTGGTGGACTTGATGCATAGCGGCCTAATCAACGACCGCTAAGTTTTTGTCATCCCCTTACGGGTACCTATGCCAAAACTGCATCTAACTACATGGAGACGGGTGCTACTTCCCTCCCTACCGCACCCAAACCCTCCCATTGCGGAGGTACCTAAAGAGAAATAATATTAATTTACGTAGGCGCATCATCCTAAATTATCGCCTAATCCCCCTCCCTCACCCCCTATTTTAAGAAGGGAGGGACACCCACCACAAAAATGGACGAATACAAAAGACTACCGCTTAGGGTAGAACAGGAAAAACAGAAGCAGGAGAGAGGAGATCTTATTAGAACTCTGTACCTCGACCTAAAAATAGCTGTGACAAGGTTGATTAATGTCCCAAACGGTTATGTGGCTCTCTGCCACAAACAAGAAGGTGTGGAAAGATTGGTTTCCCTGAAAGGAACAACGGCCCTAAACAAGATAGGACTAACACCAAAATTACCACCACAACTACTGGCAAGCCGATCAATCATCTGCAGAAAAATCGACGAATACGTAGGAGCCCACACGCAAGAAGAACTGACCCCGGAGATTGAAAATGAAAACCAAAACCTCAAAATTACTGACCTTGTCAAATTTAGAAACCAGACACGTGTTTGAGATCGTGTGTGCGACAACGGAATTGGCACTCCCAAATGGGATTCTGGAATTTGGGATGAAAATCCCTCCAGACAACATGGAGTTGGAAAAATTCGTTAACGTCCAAACACGTTTTCAGTGCTATGCACTAGAGGATTACGTAACGATGAACTGCCCCCAAAAGGACTAGAAGATATGCTCCAAGTGCCGTCAAGTCGGACATATCTTCAATGAATGCAAAGAACAAATGAAGAAATACATCAACTGCCAGGGTCCTTACAGGACTATGTCTATAAACTGCCCCAAACGCAAGAGCATCATATAGAGAAAAGAGCACGAACAACGAGAGGAAGATCAGAAAAAAACAACCAGACCTATGCAAGTATTGCCAAAGTCACGGTTAAAGAAGTAAAATACACAAGAACCCCAAATTAATATCAACGTGAACGAGGGCACCGGCTTAGAAAATACTTGTCTGTATAATGTTTGCCCACGTAAACAATATCGCGGAACCGGGAACCTTCGCGAATACCCTAAACTTCCTTTTAGAGAAAAATAGGATTCGCAAGATGTGGTTCCCCCCCAACCCACCATCAGCACTCATATACGAAGTCACAACCGGGAAGACATTAAATGTAAAGGACATGATGTGTGTTGGAACAGAGAAGAGAGAACAAGGACAGGCCAAAGAGACCAAAAAAGACACCGAATCAGAAGAAATAAATACCGATCAAAAACTAAGGAAAGAAACTAAAACACAGAAGACTAAGAAAAATACTATACCGACGGAAACCGAAACGGATTGGACAACCGACTCCAAAGACAATTTCTATATCGTAAAGGAATTCCGGTACCAAGCCCGTGACTTCAATCTCAAGGTCTTCGTACATGAAGCATACCCCTTCTAAGACAACTGAAACCAATAGACGTGAAAAGGGTATAAAACGAGGGACATGCAAATGGCCTATCCTTTCTGACCACGAAGAAAAATAAATAACAGAAACTCATAAATACTAGTAAATATCAATAAAAGGCAAGAATAACAGTAAAGAGTGTTCCCTCCCCCCCTCAAGGGGTGCTCACCACCATAAGGGCGACCCAAAATGCCCCGAGGGTCCCGCTAAGGTGTATACTCGGCCAGGAAAAACCGGACAAGGGCACAGTCTACGAGACTCTGTTCGGCAAGCTTAGTGTGGCCGTCCTAAGGCTAATAGACACGCCTGCAGGATACGTCGCAGTATGCGAACATTAAAAAGACGTGGAAGCGCTCACAAAGGAGGAAGGGATTAAAACCCTCAATAATATAAACCTTGAACCAACCACGCCTCCTCAAATTCAAGCACACAGGAGTGTGGTGTGCAGAAGGCTGGACCCATGGATCGGCCAGCACAACAAAGGAAATCAAGGAGGAGATTGAAAGGAATCAGAAATGGGTGAGGGTGGCTGAAGTTATCAAGTTCAAGAACAAGCGAGATAACACAGATTATCACCATGTCTTTAAGATTATTTACTGAGACAGAAATGGCAACAAAGTCAAAGGCGATAGGGCTACTTCTCTCCAACGCCAAGATAAGTGGTGAGCAAATCGAACGGGAAAAGTTCACTTCTGTGCAGATTTGCTTCAGATGCTATCGCCTGAAGCACCACACCACGAAGGACTGCAAGGAGCAGGAATCAACCTGTTCCAGATGCAGCTAAAAAGTCCACGGCTGGCGCGAATGCCCAGCTAAAGAATAAAAGTGACCAAACTGCGGACAGAAACATGGAGCAATGGCGATGTCCTGCCCCAGAAAAAAGGAGATCCTAAAAAGAAAGACTTAAGAGAAGAAGGCAGAAGGAGTTAGGAGGGCGAACACCTCCTACGCCCAAGCGGCAAAAGCCACCACTTCAGGAAATGATCTGAACATCCCAGCGCAAAGGACATATATTAAGGTAGGCAAGGAGGATAAAAGCTCAACCAAAATCCTATATCCCCATATCCGCAACTTAACGAACCTCGGCTGCTTCGCTAAACAGCTAAACAACATGTTCAAACACAATGGCTTAACTGAGATGTGGTTCCCGGAGAACCCACCTTCAGGGGAAGTCCTACAGATGAAATTCGGCATAGAGGAAGAAGCACCAGCGACCGCTTTCCCACGAGTTGCAGAAGGAAATGAGAAAAAGAACAAGAACCCGGAACCAAAATCAGCCCCTCATAGGTCCCCAAACAGGGATCCCAGAATTGATGCGAGGACGAAAAGGGAGGAGAGTGCAAAAAAGATCAGCCAGAAGTATCAAGCAGGCCGAAGGGAACATCTTAAGCTCAGCTTCGTCATCTGAGGATGAACAAGAGAGCTCCCAGCCTCCTAGGATCCATGAGAGAGCGAGGAGAAAGAGCAGAAGGAAGAACTCAAGGAAGAATAAGGAATACGATGGCGATGAAATCAATATCAAATTCTTTAGAAATGCTGAAACCTCGTTCCCAGAAGAGCCCAAGGTAAAGAAATCATCAAAGTAGTAAAAACGGGCTTATTAAAATGGTCTTATGACTCACCAGACCAAGAAGCGCTAATCGACACAGCGCTCATCGAGGCCAAGATAAAACTATATAGGGACTCCTGCCTCACCGTAAGCGAGGCAGAATTCAACAGAATTAGGAACGGAAAAAACACACGCAACAAAAACCACTAAAAGAAGAAACACCCACACAAACGCACAAGCACCAGACAACACAATCATGGAAAAAAATAACAATACATTAAGAATTCTCACAGTTAAAGCCAATGGATGGGAAGGGAAACACATTCCTTACGGAAACATATTTCGTAAAGTGGATCCCGACCTAATCCTTATCACCGAACACGGCGTTAACACAAACACAAACAGGATAAAGATACCAAACTACAGTAATAAACAAAAACCACACACATAAACGATACGATGGCGCTGCCATCGAGATCTGAAACAACATTACATACAGAACACTCCCAAACCTAGATGAATCATTTGTGGCGGTAGTAATACCTACCCTGGTTGGAAACTTGATCGTGGCGGCTGCCTATAAACCTCCACGACGTAAATACCTGCTGATCCCTAAATTTTATTACCTCTTCGGGCGCGGGAAACTAGCATTGCTTGGCGGCGATCTAAATGCCAGATGCGGTGCGTCAGGCTACGGAAGCACCGACCAAACGGAAAGAAACCTGGAACTGCTACTCGAAAGAAGAGACTCCAGAGTGGCGGGCCAGATTTCCCGACCTTCTTAACACAATGTTCGGCAACAAAACCGGACATTGTGTTAACAAGCAAAAACTTTCCCTTCAAAATCGTCAATGAGCCCGGACCAGTGGTACCGAGCCACCATATCCCGATTCTCACTACGATCTCGCTTGCTCCAGTACTCAAGCCCGTTCCACTTAGGAAAAGTTACGCTAAAGCTAACTGGGAGCTATATAGAGATATACTCATTACATACCATCTAACTGCCCTGGGAGACGCTAATCTCGAATAGATTGATGAGGAGATAAACAAGATCACCAATACAAGCACCCAGACCAGGTGGCAAACTATCGCCCGATCTCTCTTCTAGAGATACAGGGAAAAATTTTCGAGAAAATTTTAGCAGATGGGCTACAAGCTCAACTGAGCCAGTAAGGAGCGCACAACCCCCAAATATATGCGTTTCACAAAAAGGGAGCACATATACCGCCCTGGCGCTCCTAACAGAAGAAGTAGCATACTCCCAAGTAAACAGGTTCTATGTAGACATTTTGTTGAGGGACGTGCAAAAGGTCTTCGATAAAGTCTGGCTGGAAGGAGTTCAATACAAGATCCTAAACGTACAGCTAGACCCATTCCTGGAAAATATCCTCTGTGACTTCGTCATGGACAGAAGGGCCTGTCTCATGATAGAAGGGTAGAGGACCCTAATTCGAATTGGAGGTGGGCGTTCCTCAGGGAAGCTGCCTGAGTCCTCTGCTTTACTTGGTCTTCACAATCGACCTCCCAACTCCGGTGCACAGGGGCACGATGTATCTGAAATTCACAGATGACATCACTCAAATTGTCCCATGCCCGGAGAGGAAAGCGAGGGCGCAGGCGATTCGCACAATAGCGGAAATCAACAACATCAGCCGGTACGAGAGACGATGGGAGATCAGGACCAACAGGGACAAATTCAAGATCGTCCCGCTGAGCCGCGAATTAACATGGCCCATCATCATAGATGGAAGGAGATACGGCTACTCCGCCGAAGGCATCGTTCTGGGCCTTAAAATCACCGACCATGTATACTCGAGACACCACACGGAGAGGCAGAACCTAGCAAGGAGAGAAATCTCCAAGCTACACAGGTTTAGATATCTTAGCTCGGCCAACATCATGAAAATATATCTGATGTATGTCCGGGATAAGCTCATCTGCCCCGCGGTAGTCTCTCAGGCGGCCAATAAAACTTCGATGAAAAGGTTCCAACGTGTCCAGAACACTGCCTCTCTGTTTATAAACAAAGTTAGAAGGCATGAACAACTTAGGCAAAAAGAGATGTGTACAGGAGGAAACGTTTAGAGACCATCAATGTCGTCACCCCAAAACTTGGAAAAAAGGTCTGGTCCACTCTAACGAATGGTGTCATTCCTGAGCTACAGGGAACAGGCGGCACGCTTAATTTACATGCAAGGCTACTGGCGAAAGCCTCACACCAACGTCGGTTCCCGAGCACAAAATTATGCACACAAGAAGTAATCACACCAATATATACGTAGTAAAAACACAATACAACATATAAAAACACTGAATTAATACATACAAAAATGAGAACAGCAAACAATACGACTATCACAAAATAGGAAATACTAGGTAAATTGTCGGCAACTAGAGCTAAAAAAGGCTTGAAAGCTGAATTTTTTCCATCAAAAATAAGTACAACTAATCATTAGAGAACAAACAATAAGAAGAACAAACGATAAGAAGAACACTAAAAATACTCATGAATTGACACAAACATACGATAAAAAGCATAAACAAACAACAAAAATAAATAGAAAATAAAAATAAAGCGATGCCCTCCCTACTAGGGCAAAATACCCACCCCCCCTTTAATTTTCGCCTACTATATCTTCCACTATCCCAACTTCTACTAAAACTGAGTATATTTTCGAATAATTCCATTTCTGTTCATTCACTGAAGATGACCTAACATGGTCGAAAGACGTCTAGGAATGAAGAATGTCATTTGCGGATGGTTTTTCTCGCCTCGAAGACCCCGTTAAAAGACTTGTAAGAAATTAAGAATATAAGGTGTTAAAATTAATAACGCTGCCACAGCTGTGGACTTCAATAGAACACACACACACACATATATATACATATATATATATATACATATATATATACATATATACATATATATATATATATATATATATATATATACATATACGTATATATATACATATACATATACATATACACACACATATATATATATATATATATATATATATATATATATATATATATATATATATATATATACACGAGGGGGCAGTCAATAAGTTTTGCAATTCGGATATAAGGAAACGAGGTACGAGGAAAAGTGTTTTATTATTTTTTAATATAACTACCCTCGACTTCAATACACTTGCGCCAGTTGTCCCTGAGGTTTCGAATTTCCGACAACCGGAAATCTCCCGACTGCTGTTCAACCCACTCCTGGACGGCAAGCTGGACATCTTCATCGTCCCCCAAACGCAGTGAAGCCTTGAGCTGGCGGAATAAAAAGTAGTCGTTAGGGGCCAGATCTGGACTGTAGGGGGAAATGGTTGAGCTCCTTGAATCCGCAGTCACGCAGGGCAGCTTGTGCAACTCTAGCCTTGTGGACTTTGACGACGTTGAAGTCGATCGTGGGGCGTGAGGTTTCTAGGGACCCAACGGGCCCTAGAAACCAAACCATGGCCAAATTGTCGTTGATAACACTTCCATGTGATATTCTAAGTTCTTGCTCGATTTCTTCGACCTTCACCCATCAATTTGCGAGGATCCTCCTCTCCACCAGTGCCACATTGTCCTCATTGGTCACGTCTGACGGGCGTCCTGGACGAGGGTCATCTTCAAGGGTCTCACGACCATGGCGGAACTCCCTATTCAAGCGAGCAATGGTTGCATAGGAAGGGGCGGTGTCGGTGTACACTGCAACCGTGCGTTCATGGTTCTCTTTTGAATTCTTGCCTTCCTATATCGAGTTCGACCTCTATTGCAAGATAGGATTCTTCCAGGTTTCTTATTGGCTTTTACTTGATCCCTCTTTGGATGGCGATGGCGGCACCGTCGTACCGCTCTTGAGAGTAATTTGTCATTAACACGTCGTAGTTCCAGATCTTGATTTCGAAGCTACGAGTGTCAATCCTATGCTCAGATATCAGGATGACATCTGCATCAATTTCTCTGAACAAATTTCCTGAAAGAGTTCGCTTCGTTGTCCATCCGTTCAGAATCGTCAGAATCTTAGTACGTTCCGTTCCATTGTGAGATGTATTATTCTATCTTTCTTCTTGTTCTTGTTCTTCTTTTTCTTTTTGTCCTTCGGGCTTGTTTGGAGTGCCCAGGTTTTTGACTCTTCGGGGGAGGACTAGGAGTTTTGGATTTGCTTTTCGTCGCTCTAGTGTGAGTGTATGGGTCTTCGTCACTATCCGAAGATGTGGGTAAAAGTCAGCAACCACCAAGTCCGCAACTGGCAAAGGCGGAAAAGTTTGGGGAAGATTGGCCAGAACGTCTCCATTTTTCTCCATTTTCGTTTCCTCACCTCGGCCTGGAAGTTAGCAACTGGCAAAGGCGGAAAAGTTTGAGGCAGGCAAGTTTTTGCCAAAACTTCTCCATTTTCACTTCAACGCGTCGGCCTGGAAGCTACCAACAAAGAGAAGAAGAAATTGAAGCCACAAGAGAGATAATACTCTATTACTTCTACACCATTTCATCTCCTTTTCACCATCATTTTTATGATCTTTTTCAGGCTACGCTTTTAAGAAGATGACCGGGTAAAACCATCACCCCCTCTCCCCCGTTTCAAAGCGGCCACACGGAGGAAATTCGCCGTACACAGCCTCACCCAACTATGTCGCTCACTAGAGAAGTCATAATTGGCGGCAATGGAGGAAGCTGGTTTGATGACTAGCCGACAGCAGAGAACAATGTCTTGAAGCTCGACTGAACAAGGGACGGACTACAACCTCTGTTGCTAACCACTGCGGAGGCCCATCTCAGGACCACAGAGGGACACTCAACCGCCTATGTGCATGGTGGGAGCAGTCGCGATTCAAAAACCGCCGGGGAGCGGCGTTGTCAATAAGTCCGTCAGTTGTCATCCCCCAGGAGGATCCCGCCCAGTCTCACACATACTTAATCATCTATCATAATGCGCCATTACCACACTCATCCCAACATTCATAAGGCGATTCCTCCGGTGACAAAGGCTGCTGAAAAAGCGTGGTGGGAGGGGAGGTCACCCTAAAGAGAAAAAATAAAACTCACATAATACTCATCAAACTACACACACAAAAACTTATCCTACTTGTTTGCCTAACGAGGACCACGAGAGGGTCACCCCCAGCAACATGGCAATGGATGTAGCCACACGAATACCCCTCAGGGTAATCAACGGCCAGGCCAAACCGGAGAGAGGTACAGTATTTGAGACCATCTTCAGAAAACTCAGTGTCGCAGTAATTCGCCTTATTGACACCCCAACCGGTTACTTGGCGATCTGCGAAAGGCAAAAAGATATTGAAATAATCAGCAAGGAAGATGGCATTCGTGTTCAACAAGAAATAAACCTCCAGCCCGCAGTTCCACCACAAATACAGGCCCACCGTAGTGTGGTTTGTCGTCGCCTTGATCCCTGGATAGGTGATCATACGAAGGATGAACTAGCGGAATAAATTGAGGCCAACCAAAGCTGGGCGAAGGTATCAGAAATCATCAAATTCCAAAACCGAAGAGAGAACTAAGAATACACCCATGTATTCAAAGTGATCTTTACGGACACGGAGATGGCTCAGAAGGCCAAAGAGAGGGGTCTTTTACTCTTCCATGCAAAAATCAGCGGGAACCAGATTGAGCGTGAGGAGTTCACGCCTGTGCAGATGTATTTTCCTTGCCACAAGATGGAGCAACACTCCACAAAGGACTGTCAAGAAGTAGAAGAGACATGCTCCAGGTGTAGCGAAAAAGGCCACAGCTGGAAAATCTGCATGAAGAATGAGAAGTGCGTGAATTGCGGGCAGGGCCATAGAGCACTATCCATGGCGTGCCCTATGAAAAGAAACATTATTAAAAGAAAACAGGATGCAAAGAGAGAAGAACAACAAAGGAGGAGGACTACTTCCTTTGCGCAAGCTACAAAGACACCCCACCCTACACAAACCCCGACTAAGACATATTAAACTGGAGAACAAGGAATCGACGAAGATTCTCACTTGCATCCTTTATGCACACGTGATAAATCTTACGAATCCGGGCACGTTCTCTAGTGAGCTGAATTTGATGCTAGAGAACAACAACCTGAGTGAAATGTGGTTCCCAGAGAACCCTTCCTTAGGAGATGTCTTACAACTTTAATTCTCCCCAAAGGTAAACAAAGAAGTTATTGCAGCAGCATCTATCCACCAAGCCGAACCAACGGTCCCCACACGCAAGGTCCAAGAACAAGAAACTCAGGAGCCCCCGAGAAGAGCCGACCCCAGGATCGAAGCTAGAAAGGCGAGGGAAGAAAAGGCAAGGAAATCTGCCACAAAGGTACCAAAAAGAAAGAAAAGTCGTACGACGACCGAACCAGACTCGGACAGTGACAGTATCGTGAGCGTACCCATAAGAGAGGTCAAAATAGAAAAGAAAAAAGCAAGAGAAACAGGCACAAGTACGACGGCAGGGAACTGGGTTTGAAGGTCTACACTTCGGACAAGTACCCTTTCCCAGAAAATCTAGACCTCACGGATATCACAAATGGAATAAAAAAACAAAAGCTAAAATGGACATTTACCGAAACAGATGACGAAACAGAAATCGCGGCAGAACTCTTCTCTGGAAAAGTGGTACTCGACAACACCTTCATTTATACAATCCCGGCCATGGAATTTAAGAAGCTCAAAAGCGGAAAGGTACGCAAGCACATGGAATAAGTAGCACACTCTATAAGTAGACACAAAACATGGAACATAAACAACAGCTAAAAATCTGAACACTAAACACAAACGGATGGGTGGGGAAAGCGAATGAATATGGCAACATATTCAGAAGGGAGGACCCCGACATTATCCTAATATCAGAACACGGTGTCAACACTAATAGCATACGGGTGAAAATCCCAAATTACTACGTCCTGGTAAAGAACGCCACTCAAGATAGAGTTGACGGTGCTGCAATCGCCATTAGAAGAAACATCACCTTCAAAAGACTCCCAGAGCTTGACGAGTCCTTCGTGGCGGTCAAAATCCCTACACTTGTTGGGGGACTCAATTGCAGCTGCATACCAACCTCCTCGCCGTCCATATCTACCCATCAACAACTTCCTAACCCTAACTGCCCACCGCAGGAATGTCTTCATTGAGGGCGACCTCAATGCCTGCCTGGGGGCCTCGAGCTACACCAGAACTAACGAAAGAGGCAGAAATCTACAACTGGTCATCGACCGGGACAGGCTCAAGAGAGCCGGGCCGGAATTTCCGACCTACATCACTAAGAGAAGTGCAACAGCCCCGAGCATAATACTAACAAGTACCAACTTCCCTTTCAATCTGGTCAGTATGCCTGGCCCCACGGTTCCAAGCGACCATATCTCCATCATGACCACAATCTACCTCGCACCTATCATGATTCCTATCCCACCCAGGAAGAGCTTTGCAAAAGCAAACTGGGAGCTGTTCCATCGAATGTTCAACAGCTTTGAACCAGCTGACCTAAGTGAAGCTATCCTGGAAGAGATTGACGAGGAGATTAACCGCATTGCACTCCTGATCATGGAAGCGGACGAAAAGTGCATTCCGTGCATCACGCACAAAAGACCTCCACAAGCCAGGTGGACCGAGGAGATGCGAGAAATTGCCTCAGAGCATAGATAGATCTATGAAGAAGTCAGGCAATTTGGCCCAAACAGGTACAACACTACAAGACTCCGACAACTTAGAGAAGAGCTCAAAAACCTGATCAACGCACAAAAACGGGCCACATGGGACGAAATAATAGAGAAACTTGACTCCGAGCAGAACCCCCAAAAATTCTGGAGGGAGATAAAAAAGCTCAGAAGTTTGCCCCCGAAGGAGAAAATAAGGCTGGAATCAAATGGCGAAATCATTGAAGAACCAGAAAGACTCGAAAGAAGGTTCAGGAGATATTGGAGAAAAGTATTCCCCATCTCCCCTGAAGAGAACGAGGATTTCGACTTAGAGTTCGAGCACCAGATTATAGATGAACTCAATACCAGAATTCACCGAACGCATCCCCACCCGCATGTTTTCGAAGAAAGGAGAATGATGGGCCTCAGACGACCAATCACCACTGAGGAATTCCTGAGCACGCTCAAAACTTTCAAACAGAGAGCTCTTGGCTGGACAGGGATTACCCAAAACTATCTGGTAAACGCTCCCCGCGCCTGCTACAAGGCATTACGAACGTAATGAACGCGGCTCTGAACACTGGCTACTTTCCCGATGGATACAAGGTGGCAAAAGTCATTTTTATACCAAAAGGGAAAAAGGTGCCTGAACAGACAATGGACTACAGGCCCATCTCCTTCCTGGAAATCATTGGTAAGATTCTGGAAAATATTCTAACCAACAGGCTTCAGAAACAACTCGAGGAGAGAGGGGCCCACAACCCACAACATGGGTTCCCGAAGAAACGTGGAACAGATACCACACTCGCGCTCCTAACAGAGAAAATCGCCAAGTGCAAAGTGGAATGAAAGTACACTGACATCGTGCTCAGAGACGTACAAAAGGCCTTCGACAAGGTCTGGCTGAGGGGCCTTCAATATAAGATACTGAACCTTCAGCTAGACCCGATTCTGGAGCGCATTATCTGCGACTTCGTCATAGAGGGCCAGAATCATGATTGAGGGTCACCAAGGACCCCGAGTTCCTCCTTGAGGCCGGAGTCCCGCAGGGCAGTTGTCTGAGCCCCCTCCTTTACATAATCTACACAATAGATTTACCAACCCCGGTAAAGGAGGACTCATTATATCTCCAGTTCGCGGATGATATAACCCAGGTGACCCCTGCTACATACAGGAATCCCTAGTACATACAGGAATCCTAGGGCTCAGGCTCAAGAGACTGCTAATGAAATCAGGAACATAAATGAGTACGAGAGCAAGTGAAAGATCCACACGAATAGCAAAGAGTTCAAGATCATCGCCCTCGGTCGCCGAAAAACGGCAGACGTGACAATAGGGGAACTTATATTTCCCTATCACCAAGAAGGGACCGTTTTAGGGTTCAAAATCTCCCCCAACGGGTACGGGCATCACTTCAAAACGCGGGAATTCTCGCGAGGTTAGAACTATCCAAACTTCACCGATTCAGGAATATGAGATCTAACAATATCAGATAGATATATCTCATCCACGTCCGACCAACACTCATATACCCCGCGGTGATGGCCCAAACCCTAAGTAGGAATCGCTTGAAGCGCCTACAAATAGTTCAGAACAAGGCGTCTCTCTACATAAATAAAAATAGAAAGCGAGACCGAATTCCCCAAAGACAACTCCACCGAAAAGGCGCTTTGACACCTATCAATCTGGTGAGCCAAAGTTTTGCCAAAGGAACTTGGGAGAGGATCTTGAATGAAACGGCGCCTGAACTAGCAGAGGATCTAAAAATTCCAGCGAAAGAGGCGATTTCCTAGCGATTTTCTAGGAGCAGTCGGCACGGTGGTTCACATAATAAACCGCACCGAACAAACAATTACATACACGATACATTAACAAATACACTCACAAACATGTATGAATGTGTAGAATGCAAGATAATTAAATGTATATTGTAGAATTAGACTCTTGAACAACTTCACTTAGTATTACTCTGGAAAAAAATAACAAAAAATAAATAAAAAAATAAATAAATAAAAAAAATATATATATATCTTTATTACTCTTAAAATAAGCATATTATTAAGGAGAATAATAAAAAAAAGGTTGCAAATTATGTACAAAAGAAAAGCTTGATTGCGTTAAAACATAAATTAAGATACAATAAATTACAGGATTGAAGGTCACAAAAAAAGAGAATAAGAAAATTAAACAAATGAAAAGGGTAGCCCTCACTACCAGGGCAAACCCTTCAAACTCTCTTCACCCATAATCTATCATCTCATCTTCCACGCTAATCTTTTTCCTAACTATTATTCATCAATCAATCAAATGTGGACGGCTTACCTTGATGATAGTACAGTCGATAAGAGTTAGTTAGTGGGGGGGGGGGGAATAACGTGAGACAACCTGGAGCTACGGATCTAGATAAAGGCGGTCCGCAATAAGTATTAATTTTATTCGTGTGAAAAAAAAAATTATTTACACGTCCTCTTCCATTAAAGAGTTTCAAGAAGAGGGGCCCCAACATGGGAGCAACCCCCCAGGACTGCAAGAGGATCCCCCTCCGTACCATAGGAGGGGCATCTAAACCCGAAAAAATGACGGTCATTCGAACGATATATAAAAAAATCAACGTGGTGCTGATCCGACTCCTCGACACTCCCAATGGATATGCAACCATTTGCAGCACAATGGGGGACGTCGAGAGGCTGGTCATGACGAGTCTCAAGCTCATCTCAAAAAGATTAGGCTTGAAGCTAGCATACCACAAGAAATCCTGGCCCAACGAACCATTGTACTGAGGAGACTGGACCCAATCTTCATAGAAAACTCCTGTGAACAAATCAAAAAAGAACTCACGGTGAAACAAGAGTGGGGCTGCATCACAGCAGTCTACAAATTTGAAAAAGGAAGCGGCATGGTGAAGGTAGTCTTCAGTAGCATTGATATGGCAAACCGAGCAAAAAACGAGGGGCTGCTCGGATTTTACCTGAAAGTAAGCCCTGAGCAGATAGAAAAAAGAAGAATACATACAGATCGACTGCTGCTTCAAGTGCTATGCAGTTGAACAGCACGCCACTAAGGACTGCACAACCACCAACACTGCATGCTCCAACTGCGCCAAAACCGGGCAGGTTGGAAAGAGTGCAAGGAAAGGGTGCAAAAGTGCATAAATTATGGGGTTGACCACAGGGCCCTGGCCATGAAGTGCCCCATTCGTAAAAAGGCGATCCGCAAAAAACGGGAGAGGATTAAGGAAGAAATAGAAGAGAAGAAAAAACCACGTACGCAGATACCGCAGCGAGAACGACAACCCCGACACAAACAAACTACGAGGATCATCATGCCTAAGGAAGGGCAAGAAATCATGGCCATGGTCATGTTTGCCCACCTGGCAAATCTTAAATCCCGGTTCCTTCTCATCCCACCTCAACCTTCTTCTTGAGAAGAAGAGTTGTAATAAGAAGGTCTGGTTTCCCGAAAACCCAGACTCTGCGGGTTTTTTCAATCTCGAGTTCATCGAAGAGCAAAAGAGGGCACCATCAAGTAATAGGGTAAACCAAACCGAAAAAGAAGAAGAAGGGAAAATACAAACACCTTCGGAAGGAGAATAAGAGAAAAAGGGCGCAAATAAGAAAAAGAAGAAGAAGACTATCGAGGAAACGCCGCAGAAACAACAAGACACTTCGGACGAGGAAGAAGAGGAGGATGGAAAACTCGAAGGGTTCCCCCTCACCGAGAAAAAGGAAATCCTCGAAAGAGGCCTCTTTTTCGACGGGAAAGACGTGGGTCTACGTATTTTCGCCCCCCCCCCACACACCTGACTCCGGCCCCCAAAGACGACTTGGAACTACTCATCATCGGCCTAGCTGCGGGTGAGTACAAATGGACATACGAGGGACCACACTCCAAAAGTACATTCACATTCACCTTAGACTCATCGTACGAAACGGATCTCTTCTCAAGTTCTCCGAAGAAGTTTATCACCGGTAAAGGCGGGAAAGGAAAGGGTAAGCAACTTCAAAAACGAACTTGCCACATTTTTTCCCTATGGGGCCCCCAGAAACGAAGATAATTTACGGAGTCACACATAGCCGATCCATGTCTAGCTAATCCCCCCCCCCGCGGCCCCCTTATCGGGGCAAGGGAGCGGAAATGAACTGAACTGCCATTCATCTAGTCTCGCTCCAACTATGTCAGTCTACTTTGATAGACATAATTGGAGACGTAAAGGAAAGCAGGTTTGAGGATTAGCCCACTGTAGAACTCTACGGAAGAGACCACCTGGTTACGAGGCGATGCTGAAAGCTTTGGGGAAGAGTTCGCTCTAATATCTAAGGGTAGTTTCCGGCCAGGACCACAAGGGGACATGCAACCGTCCCTGTGCAAGTTGGAAGCAGCATCGATAACCAAACCCTAGACGAGGCGGCACCCCGGGGCGGTGGTACTCGACTATCACCACCCAGCATTAAGTCCGCCACTTTTCACCCGTCTGAGGGGCCTCCCCGGGTTCGCGTACTATCATTCATCCACCCCATCCGGCAGTTCATGTTCATGGAAACTTGCTTGCAACTAGGAGGGGGCAGCACTTAAAACCCGTCCAAAAAGAATCGAACCCTACAGTAAAGGAAATACACCGACGAACATCCAGAATCCACTTGAAGGAGACAGCAACCCAACCGCAATGGATGACCGAGAAGGAGCGAAGAGGGTTCTCCTTCGAATCCTCCCCGCCTGAAAAAAACCCTCCCGGGAACAATCACTGAAGAGCATATATGCGGATATATGAGTGGCCCTCTTACAGCTTAAAGGCCAATACAATGGCTACGTGGCCCTATGCGACACGGAGAAAGACCTCGATCTCCTTTTGAGTGAAGGCGCAGCCAAGAAACTCGGCAAAATAGGACTAGCCACCCGGACGCCGCCTGACGCCTAAACAAATAGATCAGTAATATGCCGGCGTCTTGACCCATGGGTAGGCAAACATACAGCCCAAGAGATAAAAGAAGAGCTAGAAAGAAAGCAAGAATGGGCAAAAGTCGAAGACGTAATAAAATTCAAGGACAAGAATGGAGAGGATCACAGCCACGTCTTTCAAGTGATCTTCCGATCCACAGAGATCGCAAAGAAAGCCATCGAGCAAGGACTCCTAGCTTTTTACACGAAAATCTCCCCCGACCAGATAAAAAGGGAAACATTCGTGTCAGTGCAAGTGTGCTGCACATGCTACGCGCTAGACAAGAACCCAACCAAGGAGTATACCTTCAAAGGTAAAGCTTGCTCTGAATTCTTAAGCCAGGAACACAGGTGGGATGAGTGCAGAAGCACAGAAAAAAATGCTTGAACTGCGGAAATGGACATAGGACTCTGGCCATGTCATGCCCAGTAAAAAAGCAACTTATTCGGAGGAAGAAGGCCGATATCAACGCAGAGAAAGAAAGGAGAAAAAATACTACCTACGCTGCAGCAACAACTAACGGAAGCAAATCTGCACCCACCGCACAGACCACAACGGTCAATATCGAGGGCACCATGAGGCCTGACTTAATACTGTGCATAATGCATGCACACTTTGTCAACATGGCGAGCCTAGGTTCTTATGCAACTAAACAACACCATGCTTGTGAAAAAAAGACTAAAAAAAAATGTGGTTCCCGGAGAACCCACCCTCGAATGAGTTGTACAAAATGAATACGACTACAAAGGAAACTACTAGCCAATAGAAGAAGAAGATGACAAAAGTGAAATGGATACTAAATCAGAGGAAGAAAGCACAAAAGTGACCTCAGAAAAACAAAAATCGAAAATGACCACCCAACACTTCAACATACAAATTTACGGATCTCATGCTTACCCCATTCCTAAGCAATACAAACAGAAGGAAATAGTCGACGGACTAGTCAAGGGTAAATTTAGATGGGGATACGAAGCAGACGCGGACGAAACCGAAGTTCACAACACACTGAAACAGGGCATGTTATACATCGCTCCAGAATCATGCAGCAACATCTCATGCGGTGAATTCAAAAAGAAAATAAATGAACGCACTCAATCCCCAGGCCGACCAGAAAAGGCAAAGTCAGGTAGAGAACACAAGCAATCCTAACAGCAATGGACACGTATCATCGGAAGCTTAAAATATTCACCTTGAATGTTAACGGCTGGAAAGAAAAACGCTTAATCTACTCCAACATAGTAAGAAAGGAAGATCCAGACCTAATCATCTTAACAGAACATGGCATATCCACAGATACAGAAACAATAAAAATCTCCTAACTATAAATTCTTAACAACAAACCACTCACAGTAAAGATATGACCAAGTTGCCCTGGGCATTAAAAAAGGTATACAATTTACCGAAATAAAAGGGCTAGAGGAATCATTTTTAGCGGTGAAAATAAAAATGACTACAGGTGACCTGGTCATAGCTGGGGCCTACCACCAACCACCTAGACGCTCGTACCTACTGATTCCCAATTTCATAAAGCTATTCCGTAGACAAGCCTCAACCTTTCTAGCCGGAGACCTTAATGCAAGGTGCAGGGAAGCAGGGTACACAACCCATACAAACGGAACGGGAAAACCCCTACAACTCCTGATGCAAAGAGGCCTACTAAACAGAGAAGGACCTGACTTCCCTACGTATCTCACGGCCCGAGCCTCGACTACCCCAGATATTATTTTAATGAATCAAAACTTCAATTTAAATCACCACACACAGCCAGATCCCGATACTCCCTCCGATCATTTAAGCATAATTACCACCATCTCAACTTCGCCCATCCAAATAAAAATATTACGAAGAAAAGCAACCAGCAAAACGAACTGGGATGGATTCAAACAATATTTAAACACAATAGAAACCGGATCCCTTAACAACCAAAGTAAAAAGGAAATAGATGCCCAACTAGAGTTAATCACCAGTAAAATCAGAAAGGCGGACAGTTTACACACCCCAACAATAGAATACAGAACTATACCTGCACCTAGATGGACCCAAGAGATCCAAGATGAAATGGATGCATTTCAAAATGTAATAAATGAAATCAGAGTATCGGGTAATATGATTGGAAGGTACAAAAGCATTATCATAATTAGAAGGAAGATAGGTAAGATGGAGATAGAAAAGGATCCAAGGAAATTCTGGAGACAATTCAGGAAATTACGCGGATCACAGCCAAAACAAGAAATAAGCCTGAAAATTCAGAACAAGAAAGTAGAGCAAAATGAGGAATTACAAGAGCATTTCTGAACACACTGGATGAAAAAAAATTTTATTTCACCTGAAGAAAATCAGGAAGAAATCATACGTAGCTTGGCAACATAACGTGAACACATTATACCGTTTAGAAACGTCGACGAACAAAAAGAATCCCTTGGGGAAAAAAAGCCATTTACTATGAATAATACGTGACAGCATTAAAATCATTTAAACAAAAGGCTCCAGGACAAAGTGGGATATCTAAACCTCACTTAATTAATGCTCCAGATAATGTGCACGAATCGGTAGTGAAGATCTTCAATGCCTGCCTAAATATGGGATACTTTCCCCAAGCATTTAAAACGGCAATGATGATCTTCCTGCCGAAGCCGGGCAAAGCGAAACATCAAGTCGAAAGCTTCCGTCCTATCTCGCTCCTGGAATTTCTAGACAAAGTCCTAGAAAAGCTCCTTAACGAAAGGTTGATCAACCATCTTAACATAAACAACCTATAAAACCCACAACAACACGGGTTCCGGAGCAAGCGAGGGACGGACACCGCGCTAGCAATCATTACCGAAAAAATTGCTACTGCAACAGCGCGAGGCAACAGAGTTGACATTGTACTTCGTTATGTTGCCAAAGCCTTTGACAAAGTGTGGTTGCCCGGCCTAAAAGCCAAAATCTGCGACCTTAACCTGGAAATAAACCTCTGCAAAATACTCTGCAGCTATCTAGATGAGAGGAAAGCGATATTGCAGATAACGGCAAAACGGGCGATGCAATCAACCTACAAACGGGGGTCCCACAAGGAGGCTGCCTCTCACCTACGCTATGCACAGTGTATACCAGGGACTTTCCACATCCAACTGATGAAAGTTCGTTGTACATACAATTAGCGGACGATATCACTCAGATAGTGACCAGCGATAGGAAAAACCCCAAGGACATCGCCCTAAGAACAGGTATAGAAATTAAAAACCTAAATGATTGCGAGGAAAGGAATAAAATAAAAACTAACAAGGATAAGTTCAAACTAATTCCCATGAACAGAAGGAAAAAAGCTACTGTACGCGTAGATGGAAAGGCATATCCTTTCTCAACAGAAGGATGTGTCCTCGGACTAAAATTAACAACGACAGGCTATACAAATCACCTACCACAAAAAAATCATAGAAGCAAAATCAACCTTATCGGCACTATACAGATTCAGGCAACTTTCAGCCAAAAATAAAAGAAAACTATATCTGGCCCTAGTTCAACCTAAGCTCCTATACCCAATTGTACCATTGAATACACTAAGTAACTCCCAAATCAAGAAGATCCAGAGTCAAAAATCAAGCCACTAGATTCATAACAAACACAAAAAAGAGCAAGAAAGCTGTGGGAAAAGTTTAAAAATACGATTCCAAAGAATATAATAAACCAAACCATCGTACAAGACCAAATCCATCTTACGCAATATAATCAACGCTTCAACGGTAGTCTGAGAAAAACGTTAATAAACGTCAACTCAATCTATAGGTAGTAAACTATAGTGCAACATCTAGAAAGGACAACCGATTGCGACTACCAAGTATACAACCCAAATGAGAATCCCGATGAAGAACTATTATATTTATATAATAGCATTAATAATAATAATAAAAATAAATAAATAAAAATATAAAACAATAAAATGCTACAAACGCTCTATTGAGCAAAAGAAAACAAAGGCTCCAATGCTTAAAATAATAATGTATCACAAAAATATAATAAAATAAAAAGAAAAACGAAAGCGTTAGCCAGGCAACCTGGCACAAATCTCTATCACACACACACACACACACACACACACACACCACTTTAATTTCTATCTATCCTATCTCACTCTCTCTACACATTCTAACTTTATTTATCTTATCTTATCTAATCTTGCTTAAGATGATTAACATTGTAGGGGAATCGTCACTCCCCCCCCCCCGTTCACTCGTGGTGCAGTCACAAGGCGGTTACCGCAAAGACATCCACCCCAGGCATCGGCGGGTCAAGTGCGCAACCGCAGCGTCGCACCTTTCGGCGAGATGAAAGACCTTAAAGGTTAAAATGCAAGATCTCCCCCAGGAGAGTGAGATTCAATTTCACGTCAAATAAGAAATTGGAGACGTGTTTCTCCCAAGCTCGAAGGCTAACGAGGAGCCGATGTAAGACTTGGTGGGAAAAAACCGTTGGCATAAGAACTCTCCTGGGGCCGTCCTCAAGCCCCTCCCCCCTTACCACTCCCCCAGTGGGGTGACAAGGTATAAATGGGGAACACTGAGGGAAATCGGGGTAGTATACGTCAGACTCCAGGTGACGAAGTCCTCGATTAAAACCGAGCTACCTAGACTGGATTAGTAGTGTACTTGGCTCGCCAGACCAAGAAGTACCCTGCAAGAGAGGCAGGGCTACCTACCTTAAGGGGCTAAGAAGAACTCATCCTCGAGCTAGTCCCTGGTTATCAAACCGAACGCTAGGTTAACTTTGGTAAGTTCAACTTACTCTCGCCAGAGAGACTCCTTATATCCTGGTGCATCTTAAACACCAGGGGTATTCCTCGTCCTTGAGGAATTAAGAAAAGGAAAAGGCTCCCCCTCGAGCCAGTTACTCGGTGACCACACCGAACTCATAAGTTAACTTAGTGAGGAACCAAGTTCAACTTGTTCTCGTCAGAGAAACCCCCCTCCATTATACTCGCCCTTGAGGAAGACTGGAACTAAGAAGAAGCTCATCCTCGAGCTAGTTCCCGGTTACCAAACCGAACTTTAAGTAACTTATTCTCACCAGAGAAACCCGTATCATCGATCCTCGCCCTTGAAGAAGACCCTTCCCGAGTTCAGTCCTCGTCCATGAGGAATTAAGTAACGAAGGAGAAAAGCTTCCCCTCGAGCTCGTTACTCGGTGGTCGCACCGCACTCCAAGTTAACTTGATTTAAGAACCAAGTTCGACTCACTCTCGCCAGAGAGACCACTTCCTTGAAGACCCCCCCCCCCCCCCGCGGAATACCATGTGGACCCCTCAGCTGCTACCCTCGCCAAAACGACCTTGTGATCCTGCCCATCTACATCTGGCCAGGCGGCACGCGTCGTGAGTCAATAGCATTCCTGAGGTCTTTTAAACTCCAGATGAGTCCGTAAGCCTAATTCTTATATTATTGAGGTGTGTAGCGAAATTAACCAATTTTAGACGGTCAAATTAATTGAATTAATTCTTGTTTATAATAATATTCAGAGTATTGCTGTACTTAATGTTTAAATATTGTGTATTCAATGGTTAAAGTTAAAATATAAGTATATTTGGGGATTATTGTGCGTTTCTCTATATCCTTACGTGTTTCCAACGGCTCTATTTTTTAAGATATTCAGATATCAATATATTAGCACTCTTAGCACTCTTAGAACAAAAAGGGGGGGGCATTCTTAGGAATGGTAAAAAAAGCTAACACATGATCTTCTAGTTTAAATTCTCTAGAAATAGCCTTCTTATCAAAATTTCGGCATCTTTCAAGTTACTCATGGCATGATTCACAGCAGACTTTAATCGCTGTTTGAATTGATGTACATAGGTAAGAAGAGGCTTATTAGGGAGATCACCTAACCATGATTCCTTGAGAACTTTAAGGGGACCTCTAACTTCATGTCCATAAACCAATTCAAATGGGGAGAACCCAAGGGAATCCTGCACTCGACTCCTTACAGCATATAACACAAAATGGATACCTTCATCCCAGTCGGAATTATGTTTCATACGATACTTAGTCAGCATAGACTTTAGGGTTTGATGCAGACGTTCCAATGCACCCTGGGACTCGGGTCTACAGGCAGTGGAGTGGTACTGGTGAACTCCCAACTCATCCATGGTCTGTTTGAAAAGGTTAGAAGTAAAATTGCTACCAAGATCTGACTGTACCACCCCAGGAATTTCATACTGAATAAAAAACTTGCTTAAGGCTTTAAAAACATTCTTGGAAGTTATTCGTCTTAAAGAAAAAACTTCAGGATACCTGGTAGTGGAACACATAACGGTTAGCAAATACTTGTTGCCACTACGGGTCTTAGGCAAGGGACAAATATAGTCTATAATGACCTTACTGAATGGCTCACCTGTGACAGGAATAGGAGTCAAAGGTGCTGGTGGGATTGGCTGATTAGGTTTTCCAGCCACTTGACATTCATGACAGGTCTTACAATAGTAGGCAACAGACCGCTTCATCTTAGGCCAGAAGTAGTCTCTACAGATCTTATAGTAGGTTTTGTTAACACCTAAATGTCCACCACTGGTATCATGGGCTACTGACAGAATAAATGAGCGGAATTCCACAGGTATTACAACTTGATGACATTCATGCCATGTTTCATTAGAAGGTACGTTAGGAGGTCTATACTTCCTCATCAGGATACTATTCCTAACATAAAAACAAAAAGGAAACCTGGAGTCTTGTACTCGAGCTTCTTTAAGAGTGTCTGGAATTAAAATGACTATGAGTCAACCTATAGTATTCAGCTAGAGTGGCAGCCTTGTTTACACTGTTAACCTCTCTCTCTTGCAAGTATAACTTAAGGGAATATGGAACTTTGCAAAAAATTTCCTCAAGCACCATCAGTTGACGGAATTCTTCAAAAGTTGAAACCTTGCTAGCCCTGAACCAAGCATTGAGTAGCCTTTCTTTTTCCTTCGCAAACTCCAGATACGTCTGCTTCTCCTCCTTCTGAAGGCTTTGAAATTTTTGTCTGTAGGTCTTAGGTACTTGATCATAGGCTTCTAAGATAGCTTGTTTTACGCTATCATACTATAATTGTTCATTAGGGAGGTTAGCGTAAATCAGCTTGGCTTTACCAACAAAGGCTGTCTGAACAAAAAAAAACCACTGATCTCGTGGCCATTTAAGTTGAGTGGTTATACGTTTAAAAATTCTGAGAAAATTCTCAACATCATTCTCATCAAACTTGGGCATGAACTTAAGTGAACTACCCAATTCAGATATGGGCTTTTGACCATTTATTTCTTTCTCATTTTGATTTTCATTCCTCAATCTCCGTATAGCAAGCTCATGTTTTTTTTCTCTCTCTCTTTCCTCATATTCCATCTTTTTTTAAATTATCAATGAAGCACTACCAGTATCTTCAGCACAGATACTATATACATCAACAGTTAGTAAATCTTCATTTACTAGGTAGTCAATCACACCCTTCTTCACCTCTGCCTTTGTCATGCTAGACTGGTGAGCAGTTTCATAATGAGCAGCTAAAGCGATCCAATCAGACTTTTTAATGCGACTTGTAACCAAAATATCTAGTGTGGGTTTACTAGTGAATTCATCAATACTAACTTCCATAATTAAAAGTTATAATAACAATCAAAAATCTCACAAAAATGAATTAAAGCAGGTGACTAATAAGTAATAATACAATGGAATTACAAACAAAAATATGACAATTACTCAAAACGTGACAAACTAGTATAAATGAACACTGATTCAATAACACAAAAGTACACAAACGTAAGCAAGAGGATCCCGGATAGGGCCCACTTAATGTTACGGGCAGGGTTAAGTCCCACAACACTAAAGAAGATTAAGAAGAAACTTCGTTATGAATACGAGATAGGCTAAGCTGGACCCTATGCCAGTCTTAAGAAACCCAAATGTGTACCGATGGTTAAGTAACTTAAATCAGAGTTCAACTTATAGCACAGCCTAGTTTTGGCAAGGCAAAACAAAGAGAATATAGAAAATGATATATTAAGGTTATAAATGAATATATAAAATCATGAATATGATATTTACAGTTTATACAATAAAATCTTAATGGTACTCATCACACGTGAGAGAGAGGTCTGGGTACATAGGCGCCAAACAACTATAAGGGACTTACGTAGCAGTAGTAGTGCACTGAATGATAACAAAACAATAGAGCGCATTAATTGAACAGTTACACGAAATCTATAGCACATTAATTGAATAGTTTCTGTATAGCAAGCTCATACACTTGACAAAAGCAACAAAATACCGAAAACGACCAGTTTAATGCGCGAGTTTCTTTAGTAAAACTAAATTCCCAAATAAATTCAAACTTTGCAAAATTCAAATTCAAATAAAAAGAAAATAAACTTTTTCAAAAACCCACAGCGGGAATAAAACCCTCGCCTCAAATAAAGGCTTGAATGCCAAAAGATCATTACGATCTAAATAATTAAAAATTAAATTAACCAGATTAATTTAATCGGATAAACTCTAAATTTTAAAGGTTTATTAAATAAAAAACAAAAAAACAACAAAAACAAACAGAATTCATCCAAAACATAACATCTACTCTTTCACCAGGGACCTATTTATTCTGTCTCCTACACATCATCTATTCTTTAAATTCACTTTATTTCACCACTTTCATCTCTTACTATTTTCTCTCTAACTCTCCCTAAATCTCACCACTTTTTTATGTCCAATGTCCAAAACACACATCACTTGGAAGAATCTTCATATCTACGCTCTACGAGATGTCACAGCTGGCAAAGGAGGAAAAGTCGAGGAAGGTCATTCAACGCACTGATTTTCCTGCAAGACATACCGTGGACGGTAATCTACAGTCAGCCATCTACGGGATTCACCAAGCCTCCCACCCCCTGCTTACCCAACCCCCGAACTGAATACAAATTCCTTTATTTCCCTGGCAAGTCATAGTGGTATGACGTGCTAAACCCTCCTCATCCCTGCCCCGCCGTGACTTGGCTCTGTGAATGTGATTCTACACATAGAGCTCCGTTGCAACTATGCCGTTCTACTTAGAAAGGGCATAATTGCAAACTTTGGGGAAAGGAGGTCTGAGGCTTAGCCCGCTGCGGAACCCAAAAGAAGGAGCAAAGCTGGATTGGGACTTAGTTACCAACGCGGGGAGGAGTAACACCCTACCCTGCGTCACCGTCCAAGGCCACAGAGGGAGACTCTACCGTCTCGGTGAGTTGTCGGACGTAACTGAAAAAATACACAAAACCCAATAGAGGGGGCGGCACCCCGACTGGAGTCAGTTGATTCTGGCTTCAGTCATCATTAAGTCCGCCATGTTTTTACACCCTCTGAGGAGCCCAACCAGGTTCATACTCACCTATCATCCATCACCACATCCGAGTCATGTTCATAGGGTCGTTATCGGCGGGGCGGTATGACTCCCATAAAGAGAGAAAGAAGTAAAGAAAGAAAGAAAAATGGCAAGTAACACGTCATACCTCACACTGCTACATACATCAAACACAAAACCCACAACAAACAACGAACACACACTCCTAAACTTAGAAGCTACACATGACACCCCCATCACGAACATCATAAAAACACATACAGCCCACAAACTCGTCTTCCGCTCACAGGAGGACGCAGTAAAATTCCACCAAAATTCTTCCGGAACACTCGCCGCACTAGACTTACGCACAAAATTAGCAGACGGTGTAATCAAAAGACACCAAATACGCGTCACAAAGACCAACCCCCTATGGTTGGCTTTCCCCACAGATGACCTCCGCACACACCTTAGACAGAAGTATGGGGAGGAGGTCATCGTAGATCTCTATTACAACCGGACGAAACATTGGGCAGTAATCACACTGTCCGACGAACACAACATGTCACTGGTGCTAGACCAAAGTATTAAGGTCTGCGGCACCCTAACGCACCCACATCACATCAAGCGACAGTTGAACATAAGACCTACACAGTGCCACCGGTGTTACAAAACCAGACACTTTACACGTGACTGCCAAGCAGACCTGGTCTGCTCCAAGTGCAGTGTAGTGGGCCAACACTTTACCACCTGCACAGCCACCACACCCCTCTGCTCCAACTGTGGCGGAGACCATATTCGCAGTCAACCCAAAATGTCCTTACCTAAGTAAGGCCCGCTCTGACTCCATAGTGGCTATACGGCGTCCTCAACCCACTTACTCAACCACACACCCCGCCCCCGCTCCCCCGCCCCTCACAAGAACATTCGCCGCCGCTGCGGGCGCAACGGTTTCCGCACCTCTCCCTGTCCCACCCAAGACACACCCAACCCCATCAGCAACCCAACTCACCCACATATCCCGACACCCGCCCCCACCTTAGCACCTCACACCCAGAGACGCCCACTGCTTTCAACACCCTCCCCACACTACACACCCACCCCTACCCCACACCACACACCCAAATAGACCACACACCCTAGACTACACCTGGTCGCCTTGCTCTCAACGGTGGCAAAAGACATGTCTAGGGGTGACCCCCGACTATACGCAAACATACTAAACACACTATTGGCCTCGCACGGTCTAGAGCAGATCGCCTTCCCCAAGAAGGTATTCGCTCTAATCGACGAACACACACACAAGAGACCCGCACTCCTTCCCACCCCGGTGGGCACGCACACCTATCCCGCCGCACCCACCCCCCACCCTAACCACGCTCTCGCCTCCTCCCACTCTTCTGTTTCTACACCTCGCAACTGCACCTTCCTTACCTACCCCTCCGCCCACTGCTACCATCTCTCTCCCAAATGCCTCTTCTGCTCCCTCCACAGCTCCCACTCCTTACACCTCTTCACCTAAACTCCCTCCTACCTCCAGAACTCCTCCCCTGGCAACCTCTACTCCTCCCCCTATTGCCACCAACCCCCCCTCCAACCGTCCCCACCCCCCTATCACAGCCTCCGGACCAACTCCCACAGACACCACTACCCCCACCTCTACCAAGCCCCCCCCCACAACACTCCGTAACAAACAAACAAAAACCCCACACACACAACCACGCTTGAAGTCGACCCCCCCCCCCTCCTGCTGTTCTTCTCATCCCCCTTCCACCCCTCCTTCTTCGTCCAACCTCCTCTCTCTCTCGACACCCCCTCTCATAATCTGCACCTCCCCTACTATATCTAGCCCCTTATCTCCTTGCTCTACTCCCTCCACCTCTGCTCCTAACTCCCCCCCTCCTAGACTCTACCATTTTCAACCCTGCTTCCACGATCGCTACCTCAAAACCTTCTTCCACAAAACACACTCTTTCCTCTACCACGGCTTGCCCACCCAACAACACCAATGAAAACCTCTCCAAAACACAGTCAACGACACGCGTGAAGGTACTGGCTCCTCAAGCCTCCTCGGCAATAACCAAGGAGAGAGGAACGGTCCCGGGTAAATCAGCTTTACGCTCACTCCGCCCACGACAATAGGTCGCCTCAACGTGACACAGTTAAACGTACGCAGTAGGCACGGTATTCTCCATATGTTGCTAAATGGGTCTTAAACACACAAAGACCTGACATAGTACTCTTGAACTCGACCAGCCTACATCCTCCCAAAAACAGACTCCGCATCGCAGGTTACCACACGTACCTATCTCCTAGGATCAGCGATCCTAGAAAAGCGATCGATACACCACTCCCTCATCCAAACACAAGACGACTCTTTTCCAGCCCGCAAGGTACAAACGAGCTCCGGCCCCATTCTAGTGGGCACACACTACAGACCACCACGCCTACAACTAAACATAGAAATCCCACTCTGGGAATTATCAAACCACAACCTACCTATCTTCTTTGTGAGGGAACTCAACGCCTTTCACCCAACACTCTTTTCAAACACCACGAATGATGCAGGAAGGTACCTCGCCGGTGCCTTGCCGCGCTATCGCTGAGAGCACATCATTCCTGCTTTCGCCACATTCTTCAGTCCTCACGGAGGTAGCACGTCTCCGGACGTGGTATTCCGAAACGAACACGCTACACGCTTCTAAACGCACATCTCACCTGGTTCCCACGTACTCTCTGACCACATACTTATATTCCTCATCATATCCACATCTTCTATACTCATACCTACACCACCTCTCTTCGACTACAAAAACACAAACTGGGAAGAGTTCAAGAAACACAACAGATAAGACGCCACAAAACTTCGACCTGGAGCACACCAATCCAGACCTGTTAGACGACCACTGGTGCTTAATCTTAAACACTATACCCACAACACGCAACCTAGCCTCACCACAAAAAACCTACACTTGCATAAAACATTTCACATTTCCCATACACACTCAGAGACTCATCACACAGTACAATAATCACTACACTAGAGGCCCACGAAAACACAACATCAATTACTTACGTGCCCGCATCTTACAGTGCGTGCAGCTAGATAGGAACCGGCAGTGGCGAGAAAACGTCCGCATCGCGGACGATACCCGTTGCATTAATCCCTCCTTCTTCTGGCGGCACGTAAAAAGGATGATAGGTACTGACCCACGCAAACCCATCACCCGTCAAGTAAAGAACCAAACACTCACAGACACTAACGTCATATTCAACGCATTTAGGTCCCACTGGGACACAGTACACACACACAACACACTCAAACCACACGCGCGGGAGCACTACCAGGAAGTACAGGAGTGGTGCCAGGCTCACGCTCACGAGTTAAGGCCCGCACCCCTGATACGAATGGAGCTGCTCAACTACATATCCACACTGACCACTCCTATCACCGTCGAGGAAGAGATGAACTGGTTCTCCCCCCACCAATATGGGTTTAGGAGAGGCCGGTCCACTCAAGCGGCCGTGACCATCGTTTATGACAGAATACAGAAAAAACGCCAGGTACATCAAAAGACTCTCTCCATCAGCAAGGACGTGGAGAAGGCCTTCGATAAAGTGTGGCACGAGGGACTCTGTTGAAAACTCGCCAACAATACGGAGTTACTTCTCTGCACCAGAAGGCTCCTCTCACACTACCTCACTGAACCGAGATGCCACATAAAATACAATAATACCCTCTCACAACCCTTCACATCACGCTCAGGCGTTCCTTAAGGAAGCGTACTGGCACCCACACTATACATCATTTTCACAAACGACACCCCACGCCGGTTCGAAAACTGCTATCACACATACACAGTGGCTTACGCCGATGGCGAGACCATTCTCGTCAGCCGCCGTGATCGAGAAGAAATCGCGCTCCACGCACAAACAATACTAGACGATAAGACAGATTACGAGGATAAATGGCTGATTGCCACGAATCCTCAGAAGACACAGATGACACGCTACGCTGCAGGAGATCACTTCATGCACAACCTACAAATCTTCTCACACACACCAGACAGGAACCACCTAAACCCAACAAGGCTCGAATATACACAATGTGCAAAAATCCTTGGAGTAACTTTCGACAATACCCTCAGGTTCAATATACACCAGAACATAAAACAAGCAAGAGCCTCACGTACAAACACATCGCTGAGCAGGTTCTACCCTGCGGGAAAAAAACTACAGTCACACCTTTACAAAACGCTCATGCGACCTATTCTCACCTAATCCCCACTGTCACTCGTAGCCGCGAGTGACACGTGGAAGCGGAAGGCTCAGCGCATTCAGAACTCTGCTTTGAAACGCCCTTGCCGCTCTCCTTGGTACTCGACAACAACAAATTAGCCCCCCTCAACACATATGCTCACACCAGACTCACAAAACAACTCTGGAAACTCGCCAGAAACCCATTATACACCGCACTACATGTAAGAAGGTATGCGATGGCACCGCGTTACTCCGCTGCCGAGACCACCCGCAACTCATCCGTTCTTCGCATAAACGAAAGGCATCATAATAATGCGTTTTCGAATGAGCACACACGCTCTCCTTCCTGACCAACCTCCAACCGTCGTCCAGTCACAAAAACTTCGAAACCAACGAAACCACACCAACACTACGCATCGGTGTCTAGCCACCGACCTATCAACTCTTGCTATCTTTTCTTAAGTTATTTCCGCAACCTTTTCTCTATGACTGCCTGTTCGCCTGTGTTACACAGTGATCCCTCTCTATCCTTTCTATGCACAAAATGAAAGGAATGTTTTCTTTCACTTTAACTTTGAAGAAAACTTGAAGTCACAGCCGGCAAAGGCGGAAAAGTCGAGGAAGGTCAACTCAAAGAATTCGTCAACGAATTGTACTTTTCCCCACAGGGACTACAAGATATATTTTCTGCGGATCCACGTATAGGCGATCCATGTCTAGCTAACCCTCCCGCGGCCCCCTCATCGGGACAAGGGAGCTGAAGTGAACTACCCCCGGGTGGTGGTAGTTGATTCGATCACCATCCATCATTAAGTCAGCCACATTTTATCCGTCTAAGGGGCCTGCCCGGGTCCCGCCCCCCCATCATTCGTTCATTCCATCCCGTAGTTCATGTTCATCGAAACTCGCTTGCAACGAGGATGGGGCGGCTTTCAAAGCGCTCTACCAAGAAGAAGAAGTGGACCCTACAGTAAAGGGAATACATTCATATAGCGACGAATAACCAGAAGCCTCATACAAGACACAACAAGAAGAAAGACAGCCCAGGGGCTGACCCCCTGGGAAAAAATGAAACAAAATGGGACCACTCGGATCCAGCTGCGCACCATCAGCGGAAGCAGCAGGCCAAGCCGAGATAAGGTCTTTGAAGTAGTATACGGAAAGTTGAAGATCGCAATGCTCCGACTGCTCGAAGTACCAACAGGTTATGTTGCGATGTGCGAGAAGGAGAACGATGTGGAGAGTATTACAAAAGAATAAGCAGTCGGAACGACCAGTGAAATATGCCTAGAATCGGCAATTCCACGACAGATCCTAACCCACAGGAGCGTAGTCTGCCGACGAATGAACCCTTGGATAGGACAGCACTCTAAAGAAGAGATAAAAGAAGAAATATTAAAAAATCAAACGTAGGCCAAAGTATCCGAAATTATTAAGTTTTGGAACAAGAGGGACAATTCTGAATACACTCACGTGTTTAAGTTTGTCTTCTCCAACACAACAATGGCTCAAAAGGCAAAGGAAAATGGATTACTGCTTTTTAATGCAAAGATCAGTGGGGAGCAGATTGAGAGAGAAGAATTTACTCTCATGCAATTCTACTTCCGCTGCTATAAAATGGAGACGCACACAACAAAAAAATGCACAGAGCCGCAGGAAATATGTGCAAGGTGCAGTGAGCCAGGTCACCACTGGAAGAACTGCAGCTGTCCCAGAAAGAAGTGTGAAAACTGCGGCCAACGACATCGTTTCATGGCCATGACCTGCCCAATGAAAATGAAAGTTATAAAGAAGAAGCTGCAGCTAAAGAAAGACGAGCATGAACGCAAGAGCAAAACATTATATGCTCAGGCATAAAAAGCAGTCTTTATAGAAACTGAAAACAAAAGGACTTACTTGAGAATCGAGAACGAAAACTCGACGAAGATACTGACCTGCATCTTATACGCTCACATCAGTAACCTAACTCAACCAGGAGTATTCGCGAAGAAACTAACCAAATGATCGCTAAGAACGGCATGAGTGAAATGTGGTTCCCTGATAACCCTCCTTCAGGGGATGTACTGCAATTGCAGCTGAATCCCAAACAGATATCAGGAAAGAGTCAAGAGAAAAGAAAAGAAGACGAAAATAGACGGCCCGACCCAAGGACTGAAGCCAAAAAAGAGAGGAAGGCGGCCGCAAAAGCAGCACACTCGAACAACCTAAAGGACGAGGAAAAGGAAGAAACAGAATTCTCTGACACCACGGAAAACACAGACGCCTCGGACTCACAGAACGCAAAAAAGAAGGCACACCGCAAAAAAAGGTAAAGGAGGAACAAAGAAAAAGGTAGATGCAGACCAAATTAACCTCTACATCTACGCGAGCGAATAATTCTCCTCCCCGAAGGACTGGAACGCAAACCAAATTTGTGTGGGACTTAAGAAAAAGTATTATAAATGGAACTTCGACGCTCAATGCGAGGAAGAATCGGTTGAGGAGGTCCTATACAACCAGAACATCGACCTCTACCAGGAATCATTTATTGAACTCTCCTCAGCAGAGTTCAAAAAGAAGAGGAACGGGAAACGCAATTCGACAACCCATAAACACTAAGACATCCACCTAAGCCAGAACAGAGAATGGAGAACCAGAACAACAGGTTAAGGATCTTGACCCTCAACGTGAATGGATGGGAGCGAAAAGCCATGGCATATGGAAACATATTTCATGTGTTTGATCCCGACATCATACTAATCACGGAGCATGGTGTCAATACGATCAACAGGCAGTTAAAGATACCAAGCTACAGAGTGGTCTCGAAAAAATATTCTCAGGAGAGGTACAACGGTGCTGCCATTGCCGTCAGAAGGAATCTCTCATTCAGACACCTTCCAGATATGGGCGAGTCCTTCGTGGTGGTAGAGCTGCACACTCTAGTGGGCAAGCTAATAATCACGGCCGCATACCAACCACTTCGACGAAGGTACCTTCCTCTCACAAGCTTCTACACCCTGTTTAACTAAGACAGAATAGTATTCCTTGGGAGCGACCTCATTGCCAGATGCCGGACAGCTGGCTATGGTAATACGAATGGAAGAGGCCATAACTTGGAAATGATTATACGAAGGAAAAACATCCAGCGGATAGGTCCGGATTTTCCGACCTATATCACCGTACGGTCAGCAACAAAGCCCGACATAATCATGACAAGCGATGGCTTCCCTTTCAATTACCGTAGTGAGCCAGACCCAACAGTCCCCAGAGAACACATAAAGAATCTTGACGACCATTTATCTCACGCCAATCCAGCTTCCAATCCTTCATCGCAAAAGCTAAGCTTCAGCCAACTGGGAATCCTACAAGGAAAGCCTTGCTAGATTTGAACCAGCGGGTTTAAACGGTGCAAGGCTAAAGATGATCGATGGGGAGCTGGAGAAGATAACTACCCACATCATCAAGGCAGATCACAAGAGTGTACCGATGAAGCGGTACAAAACTCTCCCACAACCCAGATGGACCGAGGAAATGAGAAAGATTGCTAGAGTGGACAGAGAGGTGTATGAAGAAATCAGGAGAGATGGTACAAATCGGGAAAGAAGTTCGCTGTTACAACGCCTGAGTGAAGATCTTAAGCAGGCTATTAACCAGCAACAGGCTGAGATCTGGGACAGCATGATTGAAAAAGTAGACAGCTAGGTGAGACCCGATGTGTTCTAGCGACTTGTGAACAAGTTGAAAGGTCTTACAAGTAGAGAAAAGATTCGCATTAAGGAGGGTGATGACTATGGAAGACCCGGCGGTTTTGGAAGAGAGATTCCGTACATTCTGGAAATATGTCTTCAAGATAACACCAGAAGACAATGCGGAAGTCGACCAGGAATTTGAGGGCCAACTAATTGAAGATCTTAATCAGATTGTGCATCGCACGCTCCCACATGCCTATGTCGATGAAGGTAGGGGTTTGGCAGCCCATGGCCGACCAACAACACCTAAAGAGCTCATGGCAGTCATAAAACCCTTCAAACAAAAGGCACCAGGCTGGACGGGCATCACCCAAAATAACTTGGTGCATGCCCCCCAGCAGATCATCCAGGAAATTACCAACATCTACAATGCTTTCCTGAATACGGGCTACTTCCCCGACGGTTTTAAGATGGCTAAATTCATCTTTATACCTAAAGGGAGGAAGCCTAATCAACTGGTGGACTACAGTGCTATATCCCTCCTGGTGATCATAGGCAAAGTCTACGAGAAGCTTCTAGCCAACAGGTTACAAGACCAACTGACCGAGCTGGAAGCCCACAGCCCTCATCAACACTGGTTCCGCAAGAGAAGGGGGACTGACACAGCCCTTGCCCTTCTCACCGAAAAGCTCGCCCGCTGTAAAGCTGAGAGGACAAAACGCCTTCGATAAGGTTTAGCTAAGAGGTCTACAATACAAGATCTTAGGCCTCCAGCTGAATCCAATCCTGGAAAGGGTCCTCTGCGGCTACGTCATGCACAGAAAAGCCCAAATTTCGACCGAGGGCTACAGAGGACCTGAGTTCACACTTGAGGCGAGTGTTCCACAAGGTGGCTGTCTGAGTCCGCTGCTGTACCTTTTGTACATACTGGACTTACCTGATCCAGTAGGGGAGGACGTGATGTACCTGCAGTTTGCAGACAACATCACACAAATCGTCCTCAGTTACTACAAACATGCTGGATTTCAAGCAAGGCATACAGCCATATAAATCGATAACATCAGTTAATACGAACGAAAGTGGAAAATCAAGACCAACCGCCGAAAGTTCCAGATCCTTCCAATTAACTGCCGAAAACCCCAGCAGAATAAGAATTATAAATTATTTAAAAACAAAGAAAAAAAGAGTATATATGTGCATATGTTTGAGAAATATATATATATATATATATATATATATATATATATATATATATTCTATAGGCTTGCTTCTAAGAAGGCTTATTTTCAGGTTGAGGATAAATCCCAAAATGAGACATGTAAAATTTCTCATTTAATTAAGTAAAACGTTTCGGGTACCTTACCCATCTTCTGGTCTATAAAAGAGATTTAGAACACGTTTAATTGAAATTATGACAAATCGTTTGAAAACTATTGAAATTTAGATATGGATCAATTATGGGTACTTTAAATATGGATAAATATAACACTAGTTGATGCAATTATTGGTTGACACTTAATGAAGCAGAAATAGTAATAAATTATTTAATAAATTGAAAATGTGAAAAAATCATTTGAAAACTTGACACTAAATGTAGATGCTATAAATATGGATAAATATAAAAATATACTAATTGGGGCAATTAATTGGTACACAAAAATATTAGTCACCTTTAGAGGACGGCAAAAAAGGAGAAACTGAGGAAAGATTATACAGGGAACCGATTAGAGATTGGTAGGTTGTGAAAATATTTTGAGTGGTTTATGAAATGAGAAGGGGAAAAGCAGTTGAATCAGAATTTAAACTGGGATTTAGTTGTTTTATAAATAATGATTCGAGAATGCGCAGGGAAGTGGAGTTCTTTGCATATCCTATAATTTGAAAGTTTTTGTGGGAAATTTCTGTCCTACATTTAATTGAATGATCTCGAATGGGAGAAGTTTCTTTATTGGTCAAGGTGGATCCAGTTCGAGAGCTAATACCAAGATGAGAACAGACCCTAGCCCTAAGTGAGCGAACAGTGCTGCCAATGTAGATCTCCTGGTGGCACCTGGGGTAAATGAATTTATAGACAACTGAACTGCTCATTTCAGGTGGGAGTCCGTCTTTAGTTCTGAAAAATTTTCCAATATGAAAGTTGTTAAGGAAAACTATTTTGAAGTTGGTATGTGTGTAAAAACTTTTCAAAAGCTTATTAAGTTTTCGGCGTAAGGGTAGGTTGAGTGAGCCAATATCAGGGAGAAGACAATAGCAGACATCCTTGGGGAGAGAGGAAATTTCTTGTGGAGGATGGTATATTTTATCAAAGAATTGACGGATTAATTTTTGTACAAGTGAGGGCTGGAAACAATTCCTTTGAAAATAACCCATGAGAAAACTGAATTCAGAATGAACAAGAAAATAAGCAGATGAAAGCTGAAAGCCACGGTGAAGGAGGGTTTTGATGTTGTTGATCTTATAAGAAATATCACAAAAACTGTAAAAGTTCATGCCGAGACCAGAAAAGGAGGATTTACGATAGACGGAAGTGGTGAAGTTGGGCGAGGAGCGTGATATGAGAAAATCAAAAAATGGTAATTTTCCATCTTTTTCTTTATCAATTGTGAATTTTATATTTGAATGGCGATTATTGAAATATTCAAAGAATGAAAGAGACTGTTGTTCAGTTTTAAATATTAGAACCGTATCGCCAACAAAACGACAGTAAAATATCGGTTTCAAATCAGGAGGGCATTCTCGCAAAGCAACTTCTTCGAAGTTGGACATAAAAATGTCAGCAAGAAGAGGACCCATGGGGTAACCCATTCCAACACCATTAACTTGTTGATAGATGGAGTTGTTAAACAGAAAACAGTTGTCTCTAATGGTTAGTTCAAGAAGAGACCGTAAAAGCGATGGTGTGAATTTATGAAAGATCGAATCCGGTTCTGGAAAGGCCTTTTGGATGATTAGGTCTATGGTTTGATTTACGGGGATATTTGTAAAAAGGGAGACGATATCAAAGCTACACAAAAAGTCAGGACCAGGAAGTTTCAAGTTCCTGAATTCTTCAGCCAGAGAATAACTATTGTTAACTTTGTACTGATTAATGGTAAAAGGGTTAAGTAGAGGTAATAGATATTTAGCCAACTTGTAGGTTGCCATTGAGTATGCAGCTAGTATGGGGCGGAGGGGAACATTAGGCTTGTGGATTTTAGGAAGGCCATACATAAGTCCGGGATTAAAGACAAAGGAGAAAAGTTGTTTATAAGTTCCATCGTCAATGATATTAAGAGTTTTAAGTTTAGAAAGCAAGCGATTAACTTTATCATCCAGAATTTGGGAAAGTTTCGAGGGATCTTTGTTAAGAAGTTTAAATTTAGATGAATCAGAGAAGATGTTATTCATTTTGTTAATGTAATCAAATTTGTTGAGAATCACAACACCGTTACCTTTATCAGGCCGAGTGACAAAAATATCAGGATTGCTTCCGAGTTCACGAAGAAGCTGGAAATCATTCTTTTGTATGAAAAGGGAACTAAATCGAAGATTTTTCATTTTTATGTAAAATTCATTTGTAAGAAGGTAAAAAGATGATTTGAGATCTTTAAAGTTCCCAAGTATAGGAAGAGGTTGTAAATCATAAATGAATTTTTCAAAAAACTGGAAGTAGTTTAAGAATTTGTGAGAAAAAACAGGTAACTTAAATTGAAGACCAAGTGAGAGAAGAAAAGATTCTCGTGGCGATAATTTATAATCTGATAGGTTATGAATGACACTTTCAGGTGAGTGTAGGCTTGGACGGGACAAATTAAGCTTATTAAGTTTAGCATTATGGGCTTGAATGACTTGCCGAAGAATACAAGTTAGTTTCTTTAACAATAACTGAACGGTAGCAAATATTATCACAAAAGGAAAAGGTCGAGCGCAATTTAGAAAGGGAGAAATTATAACTTTTCTGGGTTTTATGCAAAAGTTGAAATTTGAAGTTGATTTAATTAGTGAGGAGATAATCCAATGATGACTTGTAAAATTCGGAAGAATACATGGACTTACGGTAGAGTTTAAAGATTATAAAGTTGGGATAAACATTGTTAGACCTACAAATTTCCAGAAATTGAATGTCAAGTTATACTTTCTTGAGGTGACAGGAAAGCTTGGATGCTTGCCGAAAAAGCTTAACGCCATCTTGTCCATAACGGGATCGTATATATTCTATAGGTTTGCCGTCTAAGAAAGCTTATTTTTAGGTTGAGGATAAATCCCAAAATGAGACATGGAAAATTTCACATTGAATTAATAAATACAACGTTTCGGGTACCTTACCCATCTTCAGGTCTATAAGATAGATTTAGAACAAGTTTAAAATTACGAAAATTACAATGCACACAAGGATTAGAAATAAATTATTTAGTTAATTGAAATTATGACAAATCGTTTGAAAACTATTGAAATTTAGATATGGATCAATTATGGGTACTTTAATTATGGATAAATATAACACTAGTTGATGCAATTATTGGTTGACACAGATATCAGTCACTTAATGAAGCGGAAATAGTAATAAATTATTTAATAAATTGAAAATGTGAAAAAATCATTTGAAAACTTGACACTAAATGTAGATGCTATAAATATAGATAAATATAAAAATATACTAATTGGGGCAATTAATTGGTACACAATTAATATATATATATATATATATATATATATATATATATAGATAGATAGATAGATATAAAGGGTGTTCCATTAAGACGGATCGAAGTTAGCAGTAAATAAAACAGTGTTATTGGTCAAAATTTATTGATTTCACTATTGGATCATGTTATTTGAGTCATGGCAATTATGTGTCAAGAATAATATCGTCTAAATGTCCGCCAAGGCTTCGGCGGCACACCTCCACTCTATGGTGAAAATTTTTGATGACGTCTCTTCATAGTTGCTCCTCGATCTCACCAATATGCCATATTATCTCATCCTTCAGCTGTTGAATTGTTGTTGGCTTGTTGGCATAGACTTTACTTTTGAAATGACCCCAAAGGAAGAAATCTAAAGGCGTCATGTCACGTGATCATGGTGGCTAATTGATCTCGCTGTTTCGAGAGATGGTGTGACCTGGGAACTTCTCATTCAATAAAGCCACTGTTGCATTGGCTGTGTGACATGTGGCGCCGTCCTGTTGAAACCACAAATGTTCGAAATCCATAGAATTCAATTCAGGCCATAAAATGTTTGTTATCATGGTACGGTATCGCTCGCCTGTCACAGTAACAGAATTCCCGGCATCATTTTCGAAGAAATACGGCCCAATGATTCCGCTAGCAAAAAATGCACACCAAACAGTGCCTTTTTGTGGATGCAGTGACTTTTCAACCATCTGCCTGGGATTTTCATCAGCCCAAGTGCGACAATTCCGCTTATTAACGAATCCACCAAGATGAAAATTGGCTTGTCTTTGCTCGTGCACCCAATTGACGAATGTACGGCGCTTTAAGTGGTCAGCAGTCTTCAGTTCTTGTTTCAATTGAATTTTGTAAGCGTGTAGAGATAAATCTTTTGTAAAAATTCGATGTAACGTTGTTGTGGAGAGGTTCAATTCCTGCGCACGATGACGAATATAGGTGTCTGGATCTTCGGCGACATTCTCGCGCACTGCAGCAATGTTTTCAGCTGAACGGCGGAAATCACCACTCACTGGCGTTTACATATTTGCCACCTACCCCGTTTGTTTGAATTTACGAACATTTTTCCCAATTGCACTCTCGGTTGGTCGATTATGTTGACCCCCAAAAATCGCGAAGTGCCCGAAATGCGTTTCTGTTTGAACGTCCATTTTCGTAATAGGCTTCGATAACTTTAACACGTTGTTCGATTGTTAATCTTTCCATTGTTGAAATTGCCAAAGACAGAAATTGTTAAATCTGAAAGAAAAAGAAAAAGATCACTAGACGCTTAAACTTAACTCACATATAAATCGGTCCAAGTTATTGGAACACCCTATATATATATATATATATATATATATATATATATATATATATATATATATATATATATATATATATATATATATATATATATATATATATATATATATATATATATAACAAAAAAACAAATATAACAAAAGGAGGAAGAAAAGTCAAAATAAAAGAAAAAACCTGAGAGATGCCCTCTACACCAGGGCAAAACTCAGCTTCTTTTTATCTTTATATACCTACCACACATTTTCTATCTTATTACATCAATTTCAATTTTATTTCACTTTATTTTCTGCCTGATCTTCACTCCACTCATTACCTCGGTAAAGAAGGCAAGAACATTTCAAAACGCTCCGAAGATGATCGAATAAGATCAAAAGCTTAGCAATTTAGTTTGGTTTTTACCAAACACATTAAATTAAAAAAGAGTTGAATACTGGACAAGTAATCCACCGGTGATCTATAAGATGGAATAGAAAAGATAGTTAGAAGAAGAGAAAGTTGCCAAAGGAAATTAATTAAGGCAAAATACACAATGGTCTTCAACAAAATTTGCATAAATATATACTCGTATATAGATTTATATATATGGGGAAATCAATATCGCTAGGACAATCAGACGCTAGTTTGGTTACACCGCGTCAACACCTAGGTGGCATATGGGCCGATACTTCCCTCCCCTTTTGCCCCGCTGGCACAACAATCATAGATATCGGTCGCAAGGAAAGATTATAATCAGCAGATTTCGTAGCCCGTTAGTATAAACAAAGGAGGGTGGGAGAGCCTTTAGAATAAAAATCTATGAACAGGCTCACTGTCCTCTCCTATTGTTTAGGTCTATTTTCGCCGAATAGACGAAATTTCACTTTCTCCGACGTAAACCAGAAGAGACCAGAAGGGCTAAGGGTCACAACGTTGAAAAGTGATGCGTAGTAATTTTTATTTACATCCTCTTATTATAGCCTTAGTATACTTAAAGTTTTATTATTTCATTTTGTTATTTAATTAAAAGTATATTTTTGCCCTAATTGTGTAATTCAATCCTCGAAACGCTGCATATGGCAAAAGATATATAATATTACGAATCCTCCCTGGTTAAAGAATCAAAACAAAAGATAAATAAAAATATAGCACTTTTAGAGAAAAATAGGATCGGAGTTATTCATGTACGGAAAAAACGTACATACATACTCGGCCGTATATATATATATATATATATATATATATATATATATATATATATATATATATATATATATATATATATATATATATATATATATATATATTTATATATATATATGTGTGTGTGTATATGTGTGTGTTAATTTGGGCAGTATATTTTCATTATAACATGTTTTATTACAGGCGATCGCTAGTTTCGAATAAATAATTATTTTTTCAATCTTCTCAATTTGTATTATATTCACCTTTTCTTCACTGTTAACCTGTGGATAAGCGTACCGACGTTCATCAGAGACTGATTTTTGTTATTTTGCCAAATTTAGAAGTAAATTAATGAAACTTAGCACTTTCTTTAATTTAACTGACGCGTTTCGATACATTGAGTACTATTTTTAAAGTTACAATGGGGAATTATTACAAAGTATTCAGTTTATATATGTTACAAAATGTATTTATAAAATTACGAACAAAGCTATACATGTGTATATATATATATATATATATATATATATATATATATATATATATATATATATATATATAAAAGAAAGATATAACAATAAATAAGTAAACAAATAAAAGCAAGGTAAAATAAATGAGAAAATAGCAACGAAACACAAGGTCGCGAGAGTGACCACCAGAAGAGTCAGCTAAAACACTGACACCACCGAAAGAGAAAAAAAAAGAAGTAGAAAAAGAAAGAAGCTTGAGATTCCCTCTACACCAGGGCAAACTATAAATATTCTTCACCACTATCTATACCTACAACACATTTCCCCACTTTCTGCATCAAGTTCAAGTTCAAGTCTGACTATTTGTCACTCCGAAAAAGAATAATATCGACCTCTATTACATGGCCAATATGAACACTGGCTATCGTGAAGAAAAAAAGGCTCTCAAAGCCATTATCGATCGTAATGTTGCCCCAACCGACCCTAAAACAGATATAAATCTGATTATATACTACAAGACTAAGAAAACAAGTAGTTGCATCACGAAGAACAGCTGACTCACTCCGACGAACGAATATTCGTGCAAAGTCGGTGACTGCGAACACAGCAATTCAAAGTACATCGGCGTAACCTCCACAACCCTGCCAAGGCGACTGACAGCTCACCTTCAAGATGGCACGATTAAAAAACACGCCTTCTCTCATGGCACTACCCTAACCCGTGAAAAGCTGATCAGGACACCTCCATCATCCTGAGACTCCAAAACCGCAGAAGATTGCGGATGGCCGAAGCCGTCATTATCCAAATGAAAAAACCGGCAATTAACGTGCAACTTCAGCCGGAAACCATACTCCCGACCTCTCGGCGTCTCCGAGTTGACCGCCGTTAAAAGAAGCACGTTTTCAAACTTACATTTTCCTTTGCCTCCTTTGCCAGAGAACTAGATCGGAGCGCCAAATAGTCATAAATGAAATGAAAGGGAAAGTGGGAGAACAAGTTTTAGACCTCCGTGCCCCTCCCCCACCCCCTGACCTGTCCTTCCCGGATGAGGTACCCGGTAAGGGGGAGGAGGCCCGGTTCCCCCGAGTTTCCCCGGCGCCCTCCTCCCTCTGGGCCTGAAGGCACCGAGAGAAAAGAGCTCCGGAGAGGGGGAGAGAGGGAGGGAAAAAGAAAGAAGTAAGGATAGCACAGAGTGAAATATAGTCAAAGGCTTGAAAGTTGACCAAGTTGGCCTGTGGACCTCCTTAACGTGGGACCCTGACCACGGTTTTTTTTATGTTTTCCTAGCTTTTTATTGTTACGGTTTGCTGTACCTGTCTCTGGTGTTAGTGTTTGGCCCATCTTTGGATATGAGTAAAGGAGGAAGATGATTGAAGTGGAAGGAAGTTGTAGGCTTGCAGAGAGATGCAAGTTGCGTGGAGGTCACGCTAATCTCTGTACGATAAACTAAATTTAGAGTTAAGTTCGAAATAAGTTAGAGTGAAAGTGTGTCTGTTTGTTTATTTCTGTGGTTGTTTTGTTATTATGTTATGTGTGTATGAGATAGGCGTTCAAACCGTTGTTAGCGTTATTTGTTTTCCTGATATGTTAATAACTCGAGTTTCTATGATTTTTGCAGCATAATTCTCGTATCTGTTGTGTAGGCTCATGTTCCTTGGTTATTTATTTGTTTAATTCTCTTCTTTATTCATATTGTTTTTCCTTTTTCGTCATTTGCACTTTTTGGTTATTTTTGTCATTCCTTGTGGGTATCAAGTCCAATCCGGTGAGTTTGTCATTATTCGGGAAATTTTTGTCACAATAAGTTTTCCTTATTTGGTTTACACGTAAATCTCCTCCTCTTCCCTTTGGTCCGCTTTGTTTTTATCACTAGGAAACAGCATATGTTGTCTCCATCCTGCCCCTCGTGCTATTTGATTATCTAGTTCCTCTCCTATTTCTTCTTGCGTTTTTTCTATGATTTTTTGGGCTTTTTTTCAATTATTTTGTGTAATGGTTTTATTTTCGCTTCGATGCATAAGTCTCTTTGTTTTTTCCTCTCTAATCGTCGTGTATTCGTAATTATGTATACTGCCTTTTTTTGTATAGGTTGCATTCTTATTAGATTACTTCTTGAAACCGTATACATGCCAATTGTTGGATATATCAAGGTAGGCTGTAATTTTCCATTTACGTTCATACTCGTTTAGATTTTCTATTTCTGTTGCCATTAATCTGCCCTGCATCTGAGGGTTCCGATAAACAGAGAATTAATTGAGTGAAATCATCTGCGTATTGTATGTTCACACAGCCCTCGTTCCTGGGTGGGGTAATGTCCAAGATATACACAGAGTATAGCGAAGGACTTAAACACCCTCCCTGAGCGAGGCCCCCATTAAGCTTGAGTCATTCACCTTGGTAATTTCCCGTGTCTATGCTGTATGCATATCTTTCCATGACGTAGTCGCATAAATTTTTTTCCAAATAGTTGTTCATTTCCAGATTTAGAATTTTATGTTGTATGCCTCTTTGTCAGACTTTATCGAATGATTTCGATACGTCCCGGCATACAATGTCCATTTTGCATTTATCTCCTTTCACTTTGCTTATTTTTTCTGTAATCACGGTGAGGGCCATCTTCGTATTCCTGTTCTTTCTGAAGCCGAATTGTTGATTGTTCAAGTGATTGTTTTCTCTGAGATATTTATTTAATCTTGTGTTCAGGATTTTTTTCAAACACCTTCCCAATGAAGTCGAGAAGGGATATAGGTCGGAGGTTTTCGACCTCCGAAGGTGGTTTTCCCGGCTTTGGTATGAATATCATTTTGGCTATCTTTAATTCATCAGGGAAGTGTCCCGTGTTTATACAGTCGTTAAACACGTTCCTTATCCTTTCGAGTATATTATCCGGTGCTTCTATATAGTTTTTTTTCTGGTGAGGCCCGATTCCCCAAGGGCCTTTTGTTTAAAATTTGAGATGGTATTCTTTAGTTCCTCGATTGTGATGTTGGCATTAAATCCATCGTTCGCATACCGTTCAACATAATGTGGTGCATCGGATCGAGACAACAGGAGGTCCTGTATTCTCCCGGCCTCGTCGCCTAGCCCCAGATAGACTGTGTGCAATACGTGATGAATTTGAATTCATGATGGATGCAGGCATTTTTAGGCCTTCCGCTTCTCCGTGGGCCTCTCCACTCCACAGTGTGACCAAATCTACGCCGTAACTATCCCTGATCGCTATTATTTGCTATACCTAACCGATTTCACTTCACCTCTCTCCGGCTGTACAATCTTTTCTTGCTTAGTTCTGGTTCGTGGTTCCAACCAGATCCCTATTTATCCAGACGATATTCCAAAGAGTAGCATCACCACTCTGTTTGGTTCTTCTGAAATGGTTAGAATGCCCTATGGTTTGCGCAACTCTGGTCAAACTTTCCAGCGCTTTATAGAGCAAGTTCTTATGGGTATTCCTTTTGTATTTTGCTACATTGAGCCTTAGCAACATTTTGCTTTCTTATATCGCTCTTTTTCTAACTCCCAAAAGAGGTATAGTACGTTCTCTCGGGAGCTTCTCTGAATATACTTTGCAATTCGCCACTTCCGCCATCATTTGGAATGGCGTAACTTCACTATTTTTACTGACCATAAGCCTTTGGTCGATGCATGCTCGTCTCGTCCCACGTCATCGGTGCACACTGCTGTTGATACTCGTCACCTTGACTTTATCCTGCATATGACGAGCAATATTCGCTATGTTGCTGACTCTTAAAACGGCGTTCCAGATGCGCTTTCTCGCATTTCCGCGATTTCTGGCACGCAACTCTCTCACACTGCGCCCATCTATCATACGACAATAGCGCTGGCCCAGGAACAGCATAAAGACACGCGAACGCTGCGTCACTCTTTTCAACTGGTTGTTCGCGAAGTCAAATTACCAGACAGTCCTTCCAGGCGCATCCTGGTCGACTATTCATTGCCTGACTATCCTCGTCCCCTCATTCCTCTCGCTTACCGTCGGCACATTTTCGACCAAATTAACGGTCTCTCTCAGCATGGCGTCAATGGCACACGCAATCCCGTTTCATATCGCTTCGTGTGGGCAGGTATGAATGCGACATGCCCAAATGGACTCGTTCATGCCTACCATGCTTGCTATGCCAGTGCCCGAAAGTCCATCGTCACACAAAAACACCTCTGGTCCTCTTTCATCTTCCTTCGTCGCATTTTACGCCGTTCACGTCGATCTAGTAGGTCCTCTGCTTTACTCTCGTGGTTGAAATTATCTTCTCACCCCGATCGATCGGTTTACTCGTTGGCCAGAGGAAGTTCTTATATCGGACATCAGAGCTTCCACTGTCACTCGAGCCTTCGTCTCATCATGGGTTGCTCGGTTTGGTGTTCCCTCAACGATCATGAGTGATCGTGGCAGCCAATTTGAATCCCACCAATGGGTTGCACTCATGTCAGTGCTTGGGTCTTTTCGTCTCCGTACCACTAGCTATCATCCCCAAAGGGCCGCCAAAGTTGAACGGGTGCACCGGACCCTCAAAGCAAACTTACGCTCTACAGGTTCCAACATCACCTGGGTGGACAAGCTACCTTTGATTCTCCTGGGTATTCGTCCATCTACTTGTCTACGTTACTCAAGTTCGTCTCCCTGGTCAATTCTTTTCTTCTTCTGACCGACCTCTACCATCTCACCTCAACCCTGCTTCTTATATACACGATTTTGTACGGGTGATGGCTGCGGTTAAGCCTACCCTCCACCCCTAGAGTGCCTCTCAATCTCTAAACCTTCGTGCCGAAAGAGATGACAAATTGTTCACATTCAACTCGTTCTTCCTTGCAACCTGTCTATGATGGACCTTTTCTCGTCATCTCTAGGAAGCCGAAGTTCTTCGTCCTTCAGCTTGGTACCAAGGAAGATACTGTTTCCATAGACCACCTGAAACCCGCCCTTATTCAAAACGTTCGCCTCGAACATCCTTCTTCCCCTTCTTCTCTCACTATAACGCTTTATGGTCCAGTACGTCCCGAAAATAACATCCAAACCACCCTTACAAACACCCCTGATACACAAACTTCACCTTCCGTTTTGCTGCCCCAGCCTCTTATGTGGCAGGAACCCTCGTCGGCAGCGGTGGTCAGGCAGGAGCAATTCTCTCCACCATTGGTCATCTCGTCAACGGAAAACCGGACTCGAGACTCCCAGGTCCCGCTTGACACCACCTTAGAAGGAACAAAGAAACGGATCACCTTCGCTCCCTCAATCTCTGCTCGCTCCGGTGCCTCGCACGACGCAACTGGTACTGGCACTGTGACATGCTCCCGTCGCGTCATAAGGAGACCTCGCCGTTATCAGGACTAGCAAGACCATATTAAGAGGGGGGGGGGGTAACTTTCTTTAGTGGGGAGTATTTGTATTGTAGGGGTCGGATTGCGCATAGGTAGGCTTCTGGACACCAAAATTGCTGGATCTAATAGGCAAGAAAGATACCTCCACAAATGGAGACGAATTGGTCCTATTAAATCCAAGCATGCCCAATTAAATGTATAGATCTAATTGTGTATTAGAAATAGAATGAGATTTGTAAATGCACATATGTAGCAAGAAGCGTGAGAGACAAAAGACGAGCAAAGAAATGGTTGAACACCTGCGTTTGATAAAGCTGCCCAAGTTGTCTCGATATAGAGTAATCAAAGACGGATATTTATTTAAAAAGAGCACGAGTAAACACAGCTGCTGACCATAAGAGATTTGCAGCGAAAGTTGTATCAAAAGAAAAATAAGGGTTTATCATGTAAACGTACACACATTGTACACAGGCTTCTTGGCCCCGCCCAGAGGTTGGAGAAAGGACAAGAAATGGAGGTAGGCCGTCCGGCGGTAGCCGTTCTTTGTGTAGGCCACGCCTTCTGTATTTAGAGGGCAAATATAAATAGAAAGAAGACAATCAAGGCACAACATCAGGGAGAGAATAGTAGCGAAATCTTCCGCGTTCACGCTCCCACCTCAATCCTCTAAGTCTTGTCTCGCCCTTAAACTCTTACTCGCGTTGAATATATATAGACTACTAGTCTCCCACTTAGGACGCTCCGTCTCTCGCCCTTAACTCGTACTAGCGTTGAATATATATAGACTACTAGTCTTTCGCCGCTTGCAAATCCTAATATTCCTTTGATAGAATAAAGAATTTATTTTATAAGTCCATCTTTGCCATGAAGCTTGAATAAGTCCATCCAAGTAGAAGAACACCGTAAAACCAGTTATCTTTGGAGTTAGATAAATAATTCGCCGTGCAGCCACCCTTCACCTCTAAACCGGAACTAGTCGCTCCCGCAATAAGGTGGTGGTTTTACGAAAATAATCATTCCCTCAGTATCACTACCTGATTTTTATTAATCTGCAATACTCTAAAAATAAACAAAATAATGTACGTGTATATAATGATTTGTGTATTACTCAAAATAAATAAAATAAATTGTTATCATGTAAATCTGCACTACTCCAAAAGTAATTTAAATATTTTTTTTATGTTATTCCGAGTACTTCAATGTAACTGGTATCTGTATCTGTAAATCCAATATATGTATATATAATGTATATATAAAACAAATTAGAATTCCCCTATATAACAAATTCCCCGAGAACCGCATTGTTTAAAATAAATCCAAATCGTCTTAAATCTGCCTCATTGTGCTCCGCATCTCCAGAAGCGCAAAGTTTGTGCAAAAGAGTTCCCCAATCTGGTTAATAAATTCATCTCAAGTGTGAGTACGTTATTAATAGATATTTTTAATTCATTTCAGACTCTCATTTACTATAACCATTGTGATAGCTGATACTATTAATTTATATCCTATTTAATATCGAATTTGATAGCTAACATACTATTATCGTACATCCTAGTTCATATATCATTGTGATCCACTATTATTAACATTACTGTTTACAGCCAATTTACTACCGTATTGTGATCCTATTTTATTTAACATCATATTTAACTTCCTATTCAACGTCCTATTAATATCCATTAAACCATCACTCGTGTATACCAATTTGTCTAAAATTATATTCAATCCATCCTGTTTTCATTTTTTAATTCTTAAATACTTTTTTTTTATCGTTCATTCTTCCAATCCTTCTAATTTCCCAATAGGTTAACTGTCGATTCTCCGGCTCATTAGGCCAAAGTTCATTATTCAATTTTCATCTCAAAAATTTATTAGGTGATTAATTATTGTTTGCTATATAGGCTAAATAAAACACTAATTAATTACATAATAATAGGATCACGTGGCAGAAGCACACTAGCAGTCGCAAATCAACCAAATCCAATTTGCAGGTCATGAGTAAGGCCTGTTTTGAGGATATCTGTAAGAAGAATGACTAGTTGAAAAACATCGCCTCTCGCAATGAGCCAGTAATGATGCGCGTCTTCGCTAAATACATTTCAATCCTTGCCAACGCCTTCGTGGGGCGCCTCTTTTCCATGGGCAAAGATATACTCATTGCTAAAAGATCCAGTTAAGAGTTATTTTCCTCAAGGTAAATAACATCGAAGATTATATTTAATGCCTTTGCATTTTAACGTTTCTTTGTACTGAAATTAACTACTCTGAGCCATTGCGCAATTCACACTTAATTCAATCGATGTATTTATACTTTAATATAAATACAGACATATAAATTGATTTATATAATATTATGACTGTAATTATTAATTATAGTTAGTAATCAATAACACCGGTCAACACATATTTTTCATCAGAGACCTTACTATACTTTTTTAAATGCATTTTCCATCTTGAATCCGAATCTGCCTTCGGTTTTGCTCTAGCACGTACCGTTTTTAAGATATGCCAAAAATTCAAAATGGCCGCTTGCGATCATAAAATGTAGTATATTACTGGTATTGCTCTATTGCATGCATCATGATTGTACTGCTAAGATGAGCAAACTAGATGCTTCGTGAGTTCTTGCTGGTTAAAGGGGTATAGAGAAGAATTCATTTGCATTTGTAACCCGCATGCATATTTTGCGCAATTATTTATAATTCTGTTTTATGCTTTCAGGTTCCTCATATGATGTGCATCTTCTAAGCTGTTCCTTCTGCGTTGATCATAACAGGCTTCCAAATATTTCCACAAAGCAGTAACAATGCCTCGAGAGTGCAAAAATCATCCAGATAAATTCTGCTATGTATGTGGTGGGCATTTTACAACAAAATCTCAGCCTCGTAGTATCACAAATGATATAAAGAAAATGTACAAACTCTACTTTGGTTGCCCTCTGGGTGACTAAGATAAAGCATGGGCACCACACAAATTTGTACTTCCTGCTCTAATGGATTACGTGACTGGATTAACAAAAAGAATGCTTCAATGCCCTTCGCTGTTCCTATGATATGGAGAGAGCCCAGATATCTTCTCGAAGATTGCTATTTCTGCAGTGGGACCACAAAAGGGTTTTCTGCAAAGAACAAGAACCAAATTGTTTATCCAACCATGGATTTGGCGTGCAGACCCGTTCCACATGATGTATCTTTGCCAATTCCAGTTCCACCTGATGATGGCCTCGGACGGGATAATATCAGTGATGATAGCAGTAATGAAGGTGCATGCACATTAGATGCGGATGTTGAATATGAGGATGCTAACTCTGAGCCAAAGTTATTTACTCAGGAAGATTTGAATGATCTTGTGATAGATCTGTCACTGTCAAAGGAGAAAGCGGAACTTCTAGCCTCTCGAATACAGGATAAATTCTTACTCGAGAAAAATGTGCATGTGAGTTACTTTAGAAAGCGAAATCGTGATTTAACTTCATTCTTCACAGTTAATGGACCTCTCTGCTACTGCCATGATATTAGTGGATGGTTCGAAGCCTTGTCACAGACATACGAGGTGTCTGACTGGCGTCTCTTTATTGATGCTTCTAAGACAAGTCTGAAAGCTGTCCTCTTGCACAATGGCAATGTAAAGCCTCCCATTCCTATTGGCCATTCTGTCCACCTTAAGTAAGACATATGACAATATGGATATTCTTCTTAAAGCCATAAACTACCAAGCCCATCAGTGGTACATCTGTGATGATCTAAAAGTCATAGGCATGCTAATGGGTATGCAAGGAGGATTCACGAAGTACTATTGATTCCTCTGCCAGGGGGATAGCCGTGTCACTGCGAAACATTATGGCAAGCGTGACTGGCCACTTCGATCTACATATGAGCCTGGAATAAGCAATGTTCAGTCTGTCCCCTTGGTAGAGCCTCAGAAAATATATCTGCCACCTCTTCATTTGAAACTAAGTCTAATGAAAAACTTCGTGAAAGCAATGGCTAAGGACAATTCTCACGGATTCCAATATCTGTGCAAAAATTTTCACAACTGAGCGCGGCAAAACTAAAAGAAGGCATATTTGTGGGACCACAAATCAGGGAGGTTTTAGCAAACCCTGACTTCGATAAGACCCTCACTCATCTTGAACTAAATGCATGGCTAGCCTTCAAGTGGTTATGTGCAAACTGTCTGGGCATCAAAAAGTCACCTGCATACAGAGATGGCGGGGAAAACCTTCTTCAATCGAATAAAGAAATGGGATGCCGTATGTCACTTAAATTCCATTTCCTGCATTCGCACCTAGACTTTTTCCCAGAAAATCTTGGAACCGTAAGTGACGAGCAAGGTGAACGTTTCCACTAGGATATCAAGACCATGGAAACTCGCTATCAAGGATTTTGGAATGAGAGCATGATGGGAGATCATTGTTGGATGTTGTATCGTGATAATCCTGAGAAATAATTCAAACGCAAATCCCATGCACAACGTTTATGAATTCGAGTTTTGACTTATTAGTCCTTCAATCATTGTTCACCATTCTTATACATGCTATATAAGTACCATTAACTTTATGATGCTTGTGGAATAAACAAAACATGGCTATTTATCTTTATCATATGTTTACGCCTAAAGAGAATGATAAATTTTAGAGTTTCTATATGTTAAATTCATCATTTTGTGTCAGTTCAACTTCTCAATGTACATGGAGATATACAGAAGGCAATTTTTTTCTAGCAATGGCGCTATGCAACAATATATCACCAGTTTCGGAAAAGAAATCAGAGTAAAACGCTACATTCTATCAGCGACAGTGGTCATATTTCATTTTCGAGAATATCTCGAAAACCTGATGGGCTACAGAAAAACTAAAGTCAGATTTGAAATCAGCGAGAAAAATGCCATGAGAAAAGTTTGCTCAGGTCTCTGATGATTAAAAAGTGTTCAAATTTGTTGGCCAGTGTAATTATAGGCAACCGCCAGCCCGCCAAGGTTATGGAGGACGTCAAAGACAAGGAGTCATTCGCAAGAGTAGGAACAAGGAGTGAAAGTCGTCATCGACCAGCTCCGTTTTTAATCTGTTTAAGCGCCTTTGTATTTCTTCCTTTTATATAATAAAAACTACGCTCTCTTTGCAGTAACTTACGTTACTTTTTGTAACGAGGTGATGTAAAATGAAGTTATTTTAGTAAAGGGGTAATGAGTAACGAAATGACCACATATGCAGATACAAAGGTATTGGTTTTAACTTACTCAATGCCCTCTCACTGCTGGCAACGAAAACTGCGATGGTCAGCATTATACGAATGCAAAAATTAGGGAAGACGTTCTCGTCTCTACACTGCATATTAAATTCAAGAAGCTCTTTAGGTCTATATATTTTCATATTTCCTCATATAACTACTATCCATTAAAATCAGAGATGTTCAATTCGCTCCAAATTTGGCACTTCTTTTTTAGCTTATTATATACTGTTCTTGTCTAACATTGTCACTCAAAATCGAAAAGAACTCGAACCTGGATTCCGCGTCATACAAACGAGCGAACCTTTGGTCTATTTTACTGTGAAGACGTTCGAGTGTTCCCTTTAAGAAGCTTTTCATTTCTTCATGGCTGTTGACCCACCGAAAACTAACTGCTGTGGCTCGTACCTGAACCAGTTGCACATCCTTCCCGCCCTGTGCACTAGACATTCTCAAACTACGAGTAAGTAGATTAAAACTTCCTGATATTTACACCATCTTGAAATTTCCATTTTATCCCATTTCGCCTCCTTATTTACAAGCCTTTTCTCACAGGCTAGTCGCTGTCAAATTTTCATTCACCCGTGTTCTGGACTTGGGTCATCCCTCCCCCTTGGCTCCGGTTGGATTGGTGGGTTTTAACATGCCCGCATTCTTCCCACTTTTCTCTCTCCATTGCCCGCCATTTTTCGCTTCCTTACCTATCCTTTTACTAACTAGCAAGCGGATGTCAAGAGGAGTATGGTCATTCTCCCTGCGGTTGCATCCGGAGGATTATGTGCCCCCTTGCTTCCAGATGAGACCATAGTACTTGGTTTTTAAAATGCTCATCTGTAAACTCTAGCGAACACTGGATTCCAGAATGTGTATGAAATTGTTCTGAAGGCCCAGGGAAAAATAAGACTTACATCCAGGATTAGTTCATATGAATGCGTTGTTCTTTCATGACAGGTTCAAATCTGGCACTTGCACCGCGTTTCCTCTTACTTGAGATACATAAGGACGTTTGTCATTGGGCACTTACCGGCGTACAGTGCCTAAACTCAAAAGTTGCGTGGTTGAGATGATTAGAAGTTTCGTCGCATAAATGGTACCTTGGCACTGGTTGAATTTCGGATGGTGGGGGGGGGAGGGGAACTAAGACTGCGTGTTCCTAAATCACGCGCACAGTGAGCAGTTCTCGAACTTCTTGTTCCGAACGATATTTTATCAGGAGAGTTCCATCATGCTAGGGGCGAAAATCATATGGGCTTAGCCGCTCTTCTGATCGATGGTGCGGAACACCTATTCCACGTTTATCGGAAGAACTTGTGCCTCGCGACTCACGACCACCAATTGGAGTTTTGTCGGGAGAGCTACAAGGAGCTAAAAGAAAAAAATAAGTACCCTAGAAGACCTTACGGTCCATACAAGGAGGGTACTTTTGGCGCAATCCTAGAAGGTGTCCGTTGGCAACCTCGAAGATCACTTGTGAGGATCTTAACGGTGATTTCGCCAGACTTTATCTAGTCTTGACTTGAACTGGTCAACAGATTCACTGTTGACAACTTCCGTCGGAAGTGCGTTCTAACTACCGCAGATACTGTATGTGAAGAATTTTCCACACAGATCACGGTGGTATCGCTTCAGTTCAAGTTTGTAGCCGTGATTTCTTGTTCTCCCCTCGCTGAGCTGGAAAATATGCCCGTAGTCCAGTCTGTCGAAGCCTCGAAGTATTTTAAACACTTCGATAAGCTGACCACGTAGTCTCTGGGTCTCCAGCGAGAACATATCTAATTCCCTTAGTCTATCATTATAACTCATATGCCTGATAGAGGTAATCAGTTTGGTTGCCCTGGCTCAACGCGTTCCAATCTCGCAATGTCCTTTCGAAACGAAGGACTCCAAAATGGTACGACATACTCCAGGTGCGGTTGGACGAGGGAGTTGTACAGACAGAGTACTATCTCATTGTTCCGATATCCAAACTGTCGTTTTATGTACCCTAACATCCTCTGGGCTTTCTTCTCCACCTCAATACACTGTTTCGAGAACTTGAGGTCACTCGTGATAGTTACACCCAAGTCCTTCTCAGTGTCAGTGGATTCAAGAGCAGTGCCATTAAGGATATACGGTGATTGGGGATTTCGGTGGCCGATATGCATCACTTTGCATTTGTTTACGTTGAAAGGCATTTGCCACGTATCAGACCACTCCCCAATCTTTCGAAGATCATTTGCAGTATTTTTATTCTTTGCAACGTTCATACCAAGCTTGGTATCGTCGGCAAAGAGATAGAGAGTTATATGTCGTGATACTGGTGTGGATTGGAGTGTTCAAGGGTACAAACATATTATTTATTGGTTTAAGTGTTCGACAGGAAAATGGTTGAGAGGGAGCATCCTTGACAGAAGTAGCATTGAGCGCAAGATGCGAAACCACGAGGTGTGGTAAATAAAGAGCGTGTGTAGAGTTTGCTGAGGCTTGAGTGCTGCAATGAACTTGGAAGAGAGATGAGAGTAGCCTTGGGGGAGGTTGCGGAGGCATAATGCTTTAAGAAATAGTGAATATATCATGGTCAGGGTGAAGCTTGCCATTGATGATCTTATTCTTTTAATCAAAGGTCATGGAGACCCTCATATTATAGCAGGGCGCAACAAGTAAACGCCCACCACAGTTACCTGTAGTCGGTCATCGCTATTTAAAAGGTCACCCGTCCCGCACAGTTACCAGACACATGTCAGTATGGTGACTCCACTTTGAGCGCATGTGCATAAATGATAGCTGTTGAAGAGAGAAATGGCGTCGTAGGAGGAAAGTGGTTGTGTTTAGGAGTGGAAGCTATTTACTGCCCCCCTCACACCCCAGCCTGAGCCAAGAGTGAAGGGGGGCGGGGGTGAGTACTTCGTCTTCCGACCCCGACCAGGAATAAGCTGTTCGGTAGCTACCTTACAAAACTAGCCACCGACCATTAAAGGTAGGCGAGAAGGGGCTTTTGTAAATTAAGTGGCGCTGGGTTTAGGAGGGCGTGCCACTCCTCCAGATGTTGTGTGTAAGTCTAGACATTGGCACCCCCTTGTGGGGGTTAAGGACGATTAAATCTTTCGACTTTTAAATTAATATAAATTTTGCTTCCTTTTTCCTCTTCGACGAGCGCCAGCCTTGAATCTCGAGGGTGGGCCTCGTTTCATTCCAAGTGCCACTCCATCTCCTTTGATATTAAGGTGCCACCTTCGGGACGACTTCCCATAAGAAACGTGACGACGTAAGGAGGGGGCCAAGGAGGCTTTGGCGCAAGAAGGTTTTTATGAAGAAGCTCGTAAAAGAGTGAAGTTAGTGGAAGTGAAGAGGCATGAAAGGTGCATAGCCCGAAGAGTCTAAAGAAGAACTCAGAATCAAGTGGACACGCAACTCTCCCCCCCCCCATCATTCTATTAAAGCAGATCTTCCCTTATAGCTGTTGGGGCAGGAAGGGCACACAATTTTACAGTTGTCTGATGCAGCTCGAAGTGGAGTAATGAAGGCACTATCGACTGCGAGGGCGCGCAACTCTCCCTATCATGCCCCTCTTTTGACACCGAAGGCCGGTTCCTTTGCGGAGTGCCGCATGAGATTTTATTTACCCCTACCCCCCACCTTTCCCTAAGTTATTAGTTTTTATACTTAAAAAAATAGAAAACTAAAAAAATATGAAGGAATGGTAAGGTTAGGGGAAGTGAAAATGTGTTTACGGTACAAAAGAATTGTGTATATATATCCCCGTGGTCTAAATAACAGACTGCCGGGAGTGTAGTGAGGGAGGGGTAAGAATCGCTGTTTCTCCGAGTCTGCTCCCATTCAACCACGGAAAAGGGTTCGGTCCGTCTTGCGGTGGCGATAGAAGTTCAATACCGCAAAGGAAGACATTTAGAAGCAAGAAATGCATTTAGAAGCGATCTCGAAGCAAGATTTTATTCAGAGCCCGTCTGGCGACTGACTCCTAGGGCATAAGTCGCCGTATTCATCTTACAACCTAATGCTAGGCTAGATTAAACCACATATACAAAAGACACTAACAAAACAAAATCAAAGGTAAAAGAAACAAAACAATTAGCAAAAAAAGCAGGAATATGCTCCAGCGTCGGGAGGAAGCCCACCTTACCCAGCGCAGAAACATGCGACCAACACCAAAGCGAATCAAATAAAATGGAAAAGGCTGTCCTTCTCCAAAAAGTCAGATAGTCCACAAGTCTGTGCGCACGAACTCGTCCCGAGTATAAGGGACAAGCGGTAGCAACCCTGCTCATCCGGTACCGGGACAGGAAACGTGCGCGAAGATCACCCAGACTGGGACATTCAGCAAGAATGTACTGAACAGTCTGGGGGACAACGCAGGCGAGCTATCCATCAAATGGCGGTGCGTCCCGCGAGTGTTTCCAATTCGAAGACGACAGAAAGCAACCTGAAGCTGTTGCGGCATTTGGGGGTAGGTCCAGGGGAACATTTGCGGCGCAATGGCGCGTAACTTTAAGTTCTCGAAGCAAGAAATGCATTTAAAAGCGATTTTGAAGCAAGATGGCGAAGGATATTTAGAAGCACGAAATCTATAAGGAGCCAAGAAGCAAGAGTAATAAGGCCAAGGAAATGGAATAGGAGATCGGCTCAGTGCGGCGCCCTTTAAATAGATTCAGCGAATCGAGAGTTTGCATTGAAAAAGGAGAAACCAACGACCTGCAGAAGAGAATTAGTGCAAGACCATAAAAGGGATAATCAACAAGGGAAAGTTTGATGGCTCTCATTAAGGAGAATAAAGATACACTAACGAATTACTGATTTATTTAACTCAATGGAATAGCCAATGAAGGAGTGTTTGATTGCTCTCTCTAAGACAAATATGTAACAAAAGATTTCAGTAGTTTAGTTAATTGAAAAATAAAAGATAAGTCAATGAAGGATATTAATTAGGGAAATGAATTTACACGATTAAAAATTAAGCAGTTAATGCGGTATTTTTCAAGCTTCCCTTAGACACATAATTAATATTTTGACTTTATATATATATATATATATATATATATATTATATTTGAAAAGGTTCGAACATCGCGCGAATCCCAAGACAGATTGCCTCATCTTTCTCCTGCAAGGGAAAAGATGATATAGTAGGAGAAATGCTCGGGACATCGGAAACCCTGGACGGACGACACGCCCTCTCGACTTCAATGCCCGTAGTTGTGTACCCTCTCGGCCTCTGTGACCGCAGTTGTATACCCTTTTGGCCCCAGGAGGACCTGTGGCTATATATCTTTCACTATTTTCACTTCGTCTACCTACAGTGATTTATTTACAGATCTCTCCTTACTAACTTCCTTGCGTGATGTGGCATAGTTGCTTTGGCGCTTTACATTTTGAGAGGTTTTTTTTTTTTGCATCTTTCAGCTACACCATAATATTAAAGGAAACGTGAAAACCTTTTAGCCAATTACCTAACTGATATGAACTTACTCAAACTGTTTCTAGCGTACAGTTAGATCATTATAGATCCAAAAATAGGAGTGTCCAAAAAGCCTCGAAAGTGGTCCTAGTCTCGAAATAAAAAATGTCAGTTTTCACATTTCTTTTATTGAGTCGTGAAAAGAGAAAATAATCCATACCGTTGTTACCATGAAAATTTCTAGGAACCACTGGCCCTAAACTATATGCTAGTAGGACCTATTTGTTTTCACTTTGATTCGCCTCCGAAACTAACGAGTGAAATTGAAGAGTCCTTAATGTATCCTTTTTTTACTCTGGAAGGCTGCAAGGAAAGAGATTGGATTTTTGTACTTTATTACAGAAAATAATTACTTTAACGATATTAATTAAATATGCTAAATACTTTTGTAACACATAAAAGGTAGAATTATTCCTTTAAATGAAAATTGCTAATGAGAATTAATTCACTATAATTTGCACTGAATCTATTCACTTCACTTTAGACACTGAAAATACTGTAATTATATATGAATTGATAAATTATGCTTTCCACTGTATGTTAAAGTTTGAAAACAAGCGGAGTAAAAATAAATGGTCTTTGAGTTAGGTGAAGTTAAGGAAAAGGAGAGTGGAAAAACTTGCCGAGCAATGGAAGAAGTAGGTTTCGAGGCGGAGTCGCTCGACGATGAATAAAGGAGTTGAAGTGATTTGAGGCAACATTTGATCTTGAAATGTAGTAATGATAGGTTAGCAGAAGACATTTACTATGGAATAATGAGGGCATCTCAGTGGTAAGCTAGTCTTCGCGGATATTTAAGAAATTAGTTGAATTTTGGCTTGACTCGATTGACTGATATTTACCAACTTCTCGACAAGCCGGTTTTATTCCTCCCCAAATTGGAAGAGTCTGGCTTATCCCCTAACTTGGAGAATAATTTCGTTTCCAGGATGAGTTGCCTTGACCGAAAGAGAAGGAAAAAGATATGAACCATCTTGTCTGGCAAGACGTCGAGTGAGACTCGCTATTTTTTCTTCCGCTCCAAGAGGCAGCCGGAAGCTCAACTGTGGCCTGGAGTCCCCCACTTACTATAACCTAACCTTACAATACAGCTTGGGCACCCAATCTCTCATTCACTCACCACAATAGACAACAGAAATCAAAGCGCTCCGCCCCCATGGGATGCACCCTCAGCCCCCCAATTAACCACTTATACTGAAACAAAGGTCGTGCCATTATTACATCTTGACCTCTGTGGAACACAATTTTCCATAGTACGAAAAACCCATGCCAGATCATGCAAGACTCATACCAACCTACATGACACTCGCAAAAAAACCAAGACACTTACAAAACACACCCTAGCATCCAATATCTAGGTCAAAATCCCTCCTCAGAGCGATTCTGCCGAGTATCAATTCAGAAAAATTATCCCTCCCACTTCAATGACAAGGTCCTAGTTCGGTCACTATCCAAAATTAAACGCATACGAATACCGCACTGGTATTACCGATACAGACATCTGCCTCAGTTGCCATTAGAAACAAAACAATTGAACACATATTCACCACAAGCCTGACGCATGTACAACTGAGAGAATACCTCCTGCAGATACAGGGGGCGATGGATCTCTAGGAGAATCCCTAAGGCCGGCGAGGAAACAGCAAGTAAACCATCGGTTGGTTATAGCTGATGCTACTATGTGCACTTTCTTTTACATCTTATGCTTACCTACAATTGGAAATGTTTTTTGTGGTGGTGAAAAAATAAAAGGTAGAACGAGATATACGGCGCGCAGTGTCCTTTTCAACGGGTCTTACTACAGCCTTCATTGCCTAGTGGCTAAGGAGTTGAATTTCCATGCATTGCTATATTTGTTCAATTCCAGTCAAGAGCGGGCACAAAATTTCGACATTCGTAGGAAATTAGTTGCCTATTGGCCGTGGGCGCAGGCACCTCCATCCATACACACATAGCCAATCACAATACTGCTATACAGTCGAGTTTCCCTCCTTCCCAAACATACACATTATTCTTTCGTCCCTGAGTCTGCCGAAGGGGGTTTTCTATCCGCAATCCCCTGTCGCTCTGTGGCAAAACGTAGTGCTACCGCTCTACCTCCCCCCTTTTCAACGAAGACCAGCCGCTGATTCCCTCGGGCTTGCCAATGCTTATTATGCTGATCTTTATGTGAATGTCATTATCCGGTTGTGTTGCCTCGTCCATGACGGGGGGCGCAATTAACTTAACTCCCCCCAAATTATTGCAATTGAGAGTACTACTCTGAGCAATCTCATCCAATGAGGGCACGAAGCAGGAAAAGGGAAAGTTCCCCTCTCCCCCATCGTACTCCATTCAGTAAAAAGATCAATTTATGCGTTCCTCTAATTTGAGAAAAGTCCGTCATGCGGCGAGTGTATAACTGTGGGAGCACAAATTTGATTTCTGTGTAAACGCTGTATTGATTGGGTCGTGATGGCAGAGGAACGCAGGCGCGCGTAGGCTATACGCTCAGCATTCGCTTAGTTTCCTACTTCATTTTCGTGAGGGAAGAAGTTCGAATGGAGCCGGAATGATTCGAGGAAGTGTCCGTTCCATAGCCTAAGCCACCTTCTCTCGATGAACCTTTGGCAAGGAGACACTAACCGTTTTTTAGGTTATCCGTTTCGTTTAAGTTTGGGGGTTAAATCGTTTTTCTGTTGCCCTGCGTGAAAAGCAATGACCCTTCTCCATTGTATGTGATTCAAATGGAAAAAGTTTTGTTATTCTTTAAATTTTAAGTTTCCGGTAGTCTGAAAGTAACGTTCTCAATACGTCTCTAATGGCGTCTAAAATAACGGCTTAGAATAACAATGGTACGTATAGCTATTTTCTTTTTAACATTTAGATGTTATCAGCAGAATTAAAGCGATTTTTCACATCTAGTTTAAATAGACAGTTCATAATGCTAAATTCCAATGGAAGATTTAGCATTAAAAGAATTATTAAGTAGAAAGATGTCTTAAATTGGCTTCAATAGTGGAGCGGAAGTATTAATTTAGGATGTGAGGTCGTCCCATTGCTCAGTTAATTCACTCTCTTCTCTCAGAATTTAACTACAGGGAGATAAGCGGTGGGTGACTATTTATTAGCGAATAATACAGAGGCGCGTCGCGTGAAACAAAAATACTAAAAACTAAAGAAACGAAATCCAACGAAGGAACTTCCCCGAGAAAGTTTGTGTTTTCTATAGAAACGGAGAAGTTGGGGGTAGTGAAAAAGATAAAATTGCCAATCTTACTTGCCCATTAGTACTCTAGATGAACTCTTATCGCTGGGTTCTTACTTTGCTCCTGAAATCCGCTCCAGCTTTTGATCACTGATGTTGGTGTGTCTGTCCATCCTCTTCGCCTTAACAACCGACCTCTGGGAGAGTTGCGCGTACTCCCGGTCCAAAGTAGTTTAGTGGGTTTTGCAACAAACACATAGTAATTCGACAGATTAACGACTCCTTCGCTATCGAAAGCGTTTGATTATAAATACGCAAATGTTATATAATATATACATACTCGTATCATCCATACCTCTATATTTTAAGTTGGAATTTTGGGGAGGGTTTGAATAATAATAGATATTTATTTTCTCTTAGTGTAGCTATGAGCTAAGTATATTTCAAGTTTTTATCAAAGTTATTTCTAAGAATTCTTTTAGAGTTTGAAAAAACAAAATGATCAAGTTCAGAAAAAAATAAATAGGATTATCGAATGTTTGGGAATTTTTTAAAATAGTGAAGTTTAGAAAATTGATTAAAATTTAGTCATAACTTCTATTTTATTTTAGTTTTTGGTATACATATTCGAAAGTTTTAGCGAAGTTATTTCTAAAATAGATTTTCAATTTTAATCTTTATCAGGGGGAAATAGTTACTAGCCCCTAAAAACGAGTAAAGCAAAATGAAATTATTTCAATGTAGAAAAAAATGAATCGTGAGGATTGTTTTTACCATATTTAAAAAGAATTCCAATGAGTTTTTCTTCTTGCCTTTTTGCCTAGAACATAAGCATCCTTGTGAAAAAAATATAAACCAAGGGTAAATTATTAGACCAGCCATGGCTTCGCTACTAAGATTAAAATTTAAAATCTAAAAAAAAAAGCAGCCATGGTTAAATTTGTATAAATTTTCTGAACTTCGCCAATTATAATAATTTTAAAAAGGAACTCTAAACTAAATTTCCCCACTTTCAAAATATCACGTTGCTAAAATATAGTTATAGAAGAAGATATATAAAAATAAATTTTCTGAACTTCACCATTTGTAATTCTTTGGGTTTAAAAAAATTCACAAAATTTCGATACTTTTATTTATTTCTGAATTTCATCATTTTGTTTTTTGATATTATAAAAGAATTATTACAAATAACTTTGATAAAAAACAAGTCATAACCAAACTAAGATGAAATTATTATTCAAATACTCAAAGAATCCCCTTCTTAAATTATAGTTAGTGATGAGATGATGATTAGAGATTGTTTTTCGTATATTTGAAAGCTTTTATCCAAGTAATTTCTAAGAGTTACCATTTTTCTCACTTTATACTTTTTACTCTCTGAATATAAGAATGAAGATGAGAAAGATTTTAATAAAATAAATTAGAAAAATATTGCATATGAAGAAATAGTTAAAGACGAGAATATTTATAAAACTTTAGAAGAAATTAAAGATTACGATTACAAAAGGAAGTGATTAAAAAAATATTAAAAGTTTTCTACTGTGAGAAGATAGAGAAAAATAAGAAAGTAATAAATATATTTCAGGACAATTTGGCACTATAAGAAAGGTAACTGCTCAATTCGATCATGAAATGGAAGCCGATACCATTAACTTGGCCGTAGGCCACAGACCGAAGCTCTGCCTGTGAAGCGCGAGCTCCTCCTGTAAGGAAGGGTAGCGAATCCGCACCTCTTGTAGATATATAATATATACATATATATAGCAGCTTCACTAAGTGTGCTTCTAAAATGTGTACATATGCTTTGATAAAGAAAAATAGATTGGCAACCATTAATAACTTGTTTTGAACCAGAAAAATAATGCTTGGATTAGGTGGGAGTTTATGGTCGGTTTGTTTTTTTAGTTTGTGTTTATGCTAGGTTAGGTTTTGTGGGTTGGTTTGTATTGGTTTTAGTAAGTTCTTTAAGTTTTTGCGTGCTGTTTTTACCGGCGGAAAGAGAACAAACAGGAAGCCTATTCTAGCGACACTTGCCGTGGCAGATCCTAGAGTTTAAAATGGCTGATTTTTATGATGGTTTTGATACAATAGTTCTTGCGTTCTCGCGTGAATATTAGTCGTTAATCTGTAAAATTACAAAAAATAAACTTCTGTAAATAACCTAATTTCCCTAACCTTCCCCATTGTGGTTAAATTAGCGTCTTACCTAAATGTGATGCTAATCATTAATCGTGAGAAATGGGTATTTCTTGAATCGGTGCAATCAAGCTCTCTTTTTCCCCCAGAGGTTTATGGCGTCATACTGGCAGGCTAGGAAGGGCAAATAATAACTCAATAGCTTGGAAAATACTACTCTCAAGTACTAATAACTCTGGAAATAATACTTTCCGAGTCAAATAAATAGCGACAGACAATTCAGATGGGACGATAGAATAGATTGAAAGTAACATTTCTGCTAAAATGGTGGAGTCGTTAATCTGTGGAATTAACATGTATTATCACTTACTCTAACTTCACCACTTTCTTTACACACTCTCTAGGGGAGATGCCCTCGTTGGTACTTGCTTATAGATGATAATACCCAGAGGTGTTAATATATGATGCTGACGAGTTTGACTGTACCCTTGCAACCCCAGCACCCGTTTGTCCTCTTAGCCTTCCTCTTGTTAATTTGAACGTGCACCCGTTGGATTACCCCTATTTCCGCCATGGAACCTTCCCTGAATCATGGCAGCTCCAATTGAGAAGTATCTTGCTCATCATTTACACTTGTACCAATAGACGAGGGTATAAGCTAGTGAGAAACCTATTATTTTTTTTAATTAAGAAGTAAAAACCATCGAGAGCATCCCCCTCGTGGAAACGTGTAAAGGCGGCGAAGTTAAGAGTGAAAATGCGTGAACGATATAATTCGAGTAAGCTAAGGAAGAGACTACTAAGAGCATTTGGTATAGGGAGGGGACGCAGCTCTCCCAATTAAAGGATATCTCCCCACGGGATGTAAGGATTGGCGAAATCGTGCGCTTTGAAGTCGCCCTCTTCCGCCCGACTTTTGCTCTGCTTCTGTGAGTCATCGCTGCTAATGGGGGAGGGGGGGGGATCCGACTCTCCCCCTTGGAGACTGCTCACGAGGTAGCCCATGTTACCTAACCTCCAAGGCCCTCGGGACTCCTGGCGTGGGGTCATACAGTGATCACTCGACCCCACCCCCTTCCTGGGGAAGAGGCGCGTGAAGGAAACTTCTCAGACGCGCGCCCCATTCAAATCAATGAATGGTACACACTATGTATGTATGTATATACGCATGCATATCTGGGCACGCGAGTAAAATACACTGTCGCACGCACACTTTAGCCCGGCATCAAATCCTCTTCAGAGGATTGAAAGGAATTTTCCCGTGCGTGCGTGCGTGTGTACGCATAAGGAAATCTGCAAGTAGACACCATTTTATCATAAAATGGACGGATTCAAATTCAGAGCATCATTATCCTTAATATTCGATTTTTGTTTCAATTGTAATATATCGATTAACTAGGCAAGAACGCGAAATTTAGGGGGAAAAATTCCCCCACAAAAAAATGTGTGAGCGGGGAAGGTAACTAACTGCCCTATGACATAGAAAAAAAAATATAGAAATACCGTACTACCCCCTTCTACTCTCTATAGAATAATAGTCCAATTGAATAAATACTTCAGTTGAATATCAGAACTCGATAAAAGACATCTTGCCTGACGGAAGCCTTCGACCTCTCCGAACATCTGTGAGAACAAGTCTTCGCCAGGGGGGCAAAGCCATAAAATTGTCCACCATAATCTAGTAAATTATGGTTATCATATTTGCCATTGTAGACATTAACATCACTAGGAGTGAAGCCTTCTTTAACTATAACATTAAGAGAAATGGTTGGGTTAACGATTAAATTTATAAGACAGTGAACACGTTAATGGGTGTGGAATTACTCAGACAAAAGGTTGGTTCATTCTGACTGGGGGCTGCGGCCTAGGTTTCAAAGGAACACTTCAATGTAAACTTAAATGAAGTTCATTGCGTATCCTACGTTAGGCCCTTGATCCCCACTGAGAGAGACGAGAGACGGTACGGAGTACCTCCACCACTACAGCTCCATCCTCCATTCCTTGTGGGGTATACGGTAGAACCCCATGAGTGGGGGACTACAAGTGTATTTATAGGTTAAATATTAAAAATACGCTGCAAATCGTTGCAATAATTTGCAGTTTTACATGAAAATCAACACCTCGAAATTTTTAGACCTTCAAGTTTTGGGGGTGGGGAGAGTTGAGCGCCCTCTTTTCCCTTGCGTGGGGAAGAAGGGAAGAGATAAACAGAGGAAGAAATAAAGTAAAAAAAAACTAAAAAGCTGGAGGGCACATTCGAAGCCTACATGAGCGATTTATACAGAGTACACATGCTCAAAAATACAAATTCGCCTCCCCCTTTCTTGTGTGGTGGATGCAGCTCCCATTAATTTGAGACCAAGTCGAGTGATTAACGCAGCTTCCGATTACAGGGAAGTTAAGTTACATTGAGTGTGGTCATTCGCTGGATGAAGTCCCGATTCGGGCTGACTTCACGGCTGTTGCAATAAGCTACATACCCGGGGCTCGGCCTCCACTGATAAATAAAAGGCTTTCCAAAGAGTGCAAAATGTTATTATTTCTTGTGTGTGACGGTATCGAATCTAACCACGAAATATCTCCTAATTAAAAAAAATGGATTAGAGCCCCTTTCAATCGCTTGGTTTTCTATGGATACGATCCGAATTCCTTTGCCCTAAGGGCTCATTCATAGAAGTATTTCTTGTTGCGGGTTCTAGAAATACATGCAGGGTCGTCGTAGAATCTTCAACCTGGTAAAGGAGGAAAAGTTTTGCGTTAATTTTCTACAGCCCCGAGCAATTTTCAAAACAGGCTATCGAACAAGTCTGATCAGCCAAACTCTCCAGTATACCTTGAACTGGCAGAGCCTAGCCTAAAGTGTCTATCTCGGTGGACCAACTGCTGACTGTCACACTATTCTCCAGCTGAGATGCGGCGGTTTGATTGGAGATTTCTCTTGTTTCTGCTACTCTCGGCGGTGGAAAAAAGACCCTGTTGGACTGATTGGAGATAACTCCTGTTCCTACCGGGGCTATAATGGTGCCTATATCGGGACCAGTGAGTCTGTAACGTCCTGCCTAAGAGATCTAATAAGGAGAGCCAGACTGATTGGAGATTTCTCCTGTTTCTAGCACTCCTCGGTCGGGACGGACTGATTGGAGATTTCTCCTGTTTCTAGCACTCCTCGATCGGGACGGACTGATTGGAGATTTCTCCTGCTTCTGTCTCGACTAGATCAATGAAGGCGTTCAGTAGGTGAGCGTGAATAAGCATCTCGACCAGATCAGAGAGGAGAGAGAAGAAACATCATCGTCGGGGAATCTTCAACCCGGTAAATGAGGTAAACTTTGGGGAAATTTCCTCTACCCCGAAACTTTTCCAAAACTGGCTATCGAACAAGCTTGATCAGCTTATCACACTAATATAACTAGAACTGGCAGTACTCAGCACCAAGCGTCTACATCGAGGCACCCCCGTTGACTAATACACTATTTCCCAGCTGAGAAGCGGCCGACTGATTGGAGATTCCTCCTGTTTCCGTTGCCACTCGAGAATGGGGCGAAACCCGTGTGGACTGATTGGAGATACCTCCTGTTTCTACCAGGGCTGTAGTAGTTAGTGGCGGTCTCGGGATTCCCGAACCCGTACCTCTCTGCCTCACAGATCTAATAAGGAGTGCCGGACTGATTGGAGATTTCTCCTGTTTCTGGCGCTCCTCGGTTAAGACGGACTGATTGGAAATTTCTCCTGTTTCTGCCACGACTAGATAAGTGAAGGTCTCCAAATTAATGAGAAGTCACCCATGCCATGAACGGGAGGGGGCAGCCGCTGGACTTTCGAGTCCCACTGAAACTAATTGGTAACAAAAAACTGGAAAAAGCGCAGGTATTCGAAGCCATCTTTGACAAACTCGGAATTGGCCTCAAACGACTAATCGAGACTAATAGAGGTGACACAGTCATTTGCCACACGCAAGATGACCTAGAAAAAATAACCACAGCGGAAGGCCCTCTAGAACTGGGCAAGATTGGCCTAGAACCACGGCCATCCCCAGGCACTGGCAGCAAGGAAGGCAATAATTTGCAGAAGAGTAGACCCCTGAGTAGGAGAAAAATCGGCTGAAGAAATTAAGGCAGAGATAGAGAAGAACCATCAATTGGTGGAAGTGACAGAAGTAGTCAAGTTCCGTAACCTCTCTCACGTATCCAAAGTGATATTTAAGAACATGGAAATGGCAGCCAAAGGTAAGGAAACAGGCCTCAAACTGTTTTCTATAGTAATTTCCACAGATCAAGTTGAGCGGGAAAGATTTTTCGAACTTCTAACCTGCTTTAATTGCTGCAAGGTCGAGGATCACTCAACTAGCGCCTGCCTTGACTCTGGGAAGGCAAAGATCTGCTCCGAGTGCTCGCAGGCAAGACATGACTGAATGCACTGCGTGAGCGACACGAAAATCTGCATTAACTGTGCGGGGAATCACCGCACCGTGAGCATGCAGTGCCGAGTCAGAAAAAAAGAGCTTAGAAGGAAAAGAGAGGCTGCGGACAGACCAAAACAATCTTACGCCGCAACCGCAAAAATCCAAACACATCAGAACGTCGCGCCGACTCAACCTCAGATTGTATTATAACTGAGCGACGCTACCCCTACCAAAATGTTGGCATGCATTTTGCATGCACATGTGATAAACCTAGCTTGTCCTGGTTCATTCAGCACCGAAATGAATAAGATGCTGGCGGCAAACAACATGAAAACAATTAAATTTCCGGACAATCCACAATTCAAAAAAGTCCTCTCGGCATCGTGCCCCAAAACAAAACCAGCACAAACAGCGGATAGTCCGGATACGGCTCAACATCAACAAACCGACGCCCCAGCACTTCCACCTAGCTCGCCCAAGCAGGAAAAAAACAGAAAAAACAAAGTAGAACCAAAGGTTCAGGAGACAGACACTGAACAAAAAGAGGATGAGGTCGAGATAGACGGCAGAGAAATCAGACTCGCCTTAGCTCTAAACTCCCAAACATCCATAAAAAAGAGATCTCCACAGAGGATGTGGCTGCAGGAGTCAGAAAAGCTCAGATCAAGTGGTGCTATGACTCGCCAGTTAACGGAGAGACAATCAGAGCATCTTTACTAGCCTGTAAAACCAAGCTTTACAACGAGAACTTTAGGCTCTATGACCCAGAATTGTATAAGAAATTAAAATCTGGCCGTCAAACGGCCAAAGAATATTACAGACCAACGGGATAGAGTATAGAAACCGGCTAACCATCTTTTCACACAATGTGAAAGGATGGGAACCAAACAAAAACAAATTATTCAATGTCTACAGAGAACTAGATCCAGATGTTCTTCTGCTGTCTGAAACCAGCATCAAAGACGAAGACAAATAGAAGATCTTTGGATATAATGTTATACAAAAGAACTGCACAAGAGAAAGATTTGATGGTGCGCTAATAGCAGTAAAAAAGGAGTTACAATTAAGACAGGGTAACCTTATGGATGAATCGACTCTGTTGGTCATCTTAAGGTGCTCTATGGGTGACATAGAACTAAGCGTGGGTTACCAGCCCCCTCGCCGTTCATATCTGCCCTATCATGACCTATACACCCTTTTCACAAAAGAGCACCCAGTACTATTCGCTGGGGACCTTAACGCCAGGAATAGAGCAGTGAGATACTCATCTACAAACACAAGAGGTAGACTACTAGATCTCTTAACTATAAGGGGTGTTGCAGACCGCATTGGACCGGATTTCCCACGTTTTTCTACCCAGGGTCAGCCACCAAACCTGACGTCGTGCTCACGAACCCTAACTTCCCTTTTCACCAACTTATCACTCCAGGGCCTCTAACATCAAGTGATCATTTGCTCATGCTGATCACTATTGCAACTGCCCCTATCCCAGTCCCAGTTATCCCAAGAAAAGACTTCTGGAATGCCGATTGGGAAGAATACAGGAGAGCATTCCTAGAGGGTATCCCTGATTTGAAGGGCGCATCCGAAGAAGATCTGGATGAAGAGCTAACTGCTATTAAAGAATGCATCTCTAACGCCGACACTATAGCTATCCCTATAACATCACATAAAATTATCATGCCCACAAAAACAACACAAGGGAGAGTGGTCATACAGCAACGATTCTCCGGAGTCTACGAGACCATCCTCAACTTGGGCTATACCAGACCCATGGACTTTCGCTTCGTTCAGTTTCTCAGAAATCAGCTGAACTCCACGCTAGGAACAGAAATCAGAGACAGATTGAATAGTCTAATAGAAAAATTAGACACTGAGAGGAACCCGAAGGCCTTTTGGACGACCATCAACAAATTAAAGGGGAACGCTCGCACCCCAGGCTAATCTGAAATCAAGCATGAAGGGACTACGGTGGTCACTCCCAATGAGAAAGAGAAGCTGTTCCGCGGAGTTTGTGAAAATGTCTTCAAGATATCAGAGGAAGAAGAAGAAAACTTTGACCTAGGCTTCGAGGACCAGGTTCTCGAGTATATGGAGAGGAGAGAAGGGAGGTTTGACCCTTATAGAACCACATGCTTCCATCAGTTTCAAGGTAACTCTCAGGACGGAAAGAGAATAACAATGGGGGAACTATCAAATTATATTTCTTCATTCAAGTCTAAAGCCCCGGGGCTCAGCAAAATTACCATCAGGCATTTGAAAGAAGCTCCGAAGAAACTTAGCACCATGCTGCTGAACCTGTTTAATGCGTCTCTAGCAATGGGATACTTCCCGGATGGCCTGAAGACCTCCAAAATGATCTTCATACCCAAACCGGGAAAACCATCTAACCAGGTCATAAATTATAGACCCATCTCAATGCTGGAGACCGTTGGGAAGGTTTTTGAAAAAATTCTCAACAGCAGACTGGCAAAACACCTAGCAGAAAAGAACCTACTGAACGAAGAAATGCATGGATTTAGAGAGCACTGAGGCACTGAGACAGCAATAGCCCATATGCTGCAACACGCGATAGCATGGCGAGCTAGAGGTTGCTGGATTGACGTCGTCTGCAGAGACGTAAAGAAGGCCTTCGATAAAGTCTGGATCGAAGGCCTGGATACAAAATCTCAAGGCTCTAACTCACTCCCCACTTCGAAAAATCCTCTGTAGCTATTTAACCAATAGGCGAGCGGTGATAGCCTTCGAAAGGAAAACAGGGAAAGCCTTTGACCTCGCCTCCGGTGTTCCACAAGGAGGATGCCTTAGCCCCACTCTCTTCACCATCTACACGAGAGACATCCCTAAACCAATCGACGGGAAAACACTGAACATTCAATACGCGGATGATGTCACCCAAGTGGTAGTGCGGAGGACAAAGTTGGCAAGGCCAGAGCCACGGCCGCAGAAGCCGAGAAAATCTCCAACTTCGAAAGACGCTGGAAAATACAAACAAATGTGTCTAAGTTCTCTGCAACTGCAATGGGGAGACATCATACCGTCCCTTTCAATATAGGAGACACCGACATCGAATACTCTCCTCACGCGCCTATTCTCGGATTCGGACTCTCCAGTTCCTGAATGAGCAAACATGTGAGCACTAGGATTGGATTTGCAAAAACCGAAATAGACAAACTTCACCTATTCAGAAACCTCACAATAGCTAACAAGAAAAAGCTATACATCAGTTTGGTTAGGTCCAAACTGGTGTACCCCAGTATACCACTTAACGCTGCATCTAAAAAAAACGTCGATGCTTCAGAGTGCAGAACCAAGGACTTCGATTCATTACTGGCACCAAGTGGTTCGACTTCATGACCTCGAGGAGCCGGCACGAACAAACAGGAATTGAGCCTATAAACCCGTATCTCTACAAAAGAGAAAAAAACATCTGGGAGAGACTGGAAAGCATTCTCCCCAACAAAACACTCGACATCCTCGATCCTGAGTTGAGAGAATATAAGAACTACCTCCCAAACACCAAAGGGGCAGAGCCAACCCCAAGATTTAAGTGAATGAACTAATATATATATATATATATATATATATATATATATATATATATATATATATATATATATACACACATAAATAATTTTATATATGTGTAAAAGAAAAAAAAGAAGTAAAGTTCACGAACATACTTAAGAATCAAAACAATGGAGATGGCCCGTACACCGGGCAACTAAACTAATAACCTTATGCTTCTTTCATTTCCACACCTTTTTCCATCCCCCCTCTTAACTATTCACCCCCTCTTTTTCACAACCTTCTATAAAAAAGAAAGAAAGAAATACATGCAGTTCAATGGGAATGTTCACACGAACGTCAGCTTCCACAGTGAAGTCGAGCGCACGTTTAAGCGAGCTAGGACGCGCGGCGACAGGCGTTCTTAGTTGCTACACGTGGCAATGGGGCTTTTCACACGAACATCTGTTGTCGCAGATATATATATATATATATATATATATATATATATATATATATATATATATATATATATATATGCAACAAAGCCCACAGGGAAAATTAATACGAGGATTCCAAGTACTTCGAAAGTACTTGGAATCCTCGTATTAATTTTCCCTGTGGGCTTTTTTGCATTTCTTGCTTACTCACACGATACTTTGTGAGTTTTCCATATATATATATATATATATATATATATATATATATATATATATATATATATATATATATATATATAGTGTGGGTGCAATAAATACCTTTCGTCGCTAGTACAGCTTCCAACCGTTTGGGATATTTACTTATGAAGTTCTTACAAATATTTGTAGGTATCTTGGCCCATTCTTCTTGGCATATTCTTTTTAAATCTGTTAAATTTCTTGGGTCTCTTTTCTGAATCTTTAGTTTTAATTCTCGCCACAGGTTCTCGATAGGATTTAGGTCTGGCAACTGATCTTCTGCTGAAACCACGCTGCAATGCCCTCGGCTGTATGTTTTGGATCGTTGTCCTGCTGGAATGTCCATCCTCTTGGCAACTTCAAGTCGTCTGCAGACTGTAAGAGATTATCATCCAGAATCATGCAATACATCTGAGCATTCATTTTCCCTTTAATAATATGGAGTTTTCCAGGACCCGCAGAGGAGAAACAGCCCCATACCATTATGCTGCCTCCTCCAAATTTCACTATGGTCTCATCAGACCATAGTACAGCGTCCTCCAAACTTGCAGGCTTCTCTAAATGTTCCTTGGCAAAATTCAGACGATTTCTGACATGAATTGGTTTCAACAAAGGTGTTTTTCTTGGTGTGCGAGAATGGAATCCCTCGTTCCTAATAACTGCTCTAATTATATTTTGCATACATTTGTCCCAGCTGCTTCCAAATCTTTCTAAAGTTCAGATCGAGTCACTCGAGGATTCTTCTTTACTTTACGGCCTATATGTTTAGCCGCACGGTTTGAAATTTTAGATGGATGCCCTGAACGTGGTAGACTTGCAGTTGACTGATGACGTGAACCGGCGAATTGTGTCACCAATTCAATGGTTGAGATTAGTATTTTTAGCATAGATGAAATTTTTATATAGTCCAAAGCACTTTTATGTAACTGAACAATTAGTTCTCTGTTCCTTTTTGGCAATTCTTTAGTCTACGCCATATTAAAATTAGAGTGTTAAACGATGACCTGCTTCTCATGCAGCTCTCAGACACTAACTGAGGTCCGCTGGTTCACGTGTTGAGATGAGAGAAGTATGGGGAGAGAGAGAATGATAGCATGAGAGATTTTTTGGGGGGTTGGGGGTTGGATTGAGGGAGATTGGTTAATATATGAGATGATGAAGATGATTAATTGCCAGGTTACTGGCTGATCTCTTTGGCGTTATGGATTCTTTATCTTCACTTTTCTTCTTAGCTTGAGTGGGACCTTTGCAGGTGCGTTAATTCTAATTTGGATGATGAGTAATTTTTCTCTTAATATAAATCTTTTCCATATATATGCTTGTTTCTTCTAATTTCTTTTGCTGTATTTTTATTGTATTAGTCTTTTGTGACTACTTGGGGCATTCAGGCCTTTATCTTCTTTTTTCTTTGCTTGGAATTACATATTGGGTTTTCTTGTTGATTTCTCAACATTTTATTTGTTTATGCCCAGTTATGTTTTTCTAGTCAGTTCCTCCTGCTCTAGGTTGACCCTATTGCTGAGGAATAACTTAGTTATGGTTTCTTGGGAGTTTCCTAGTTTGAGTTTGCTTTGACGATTCCTTGTTTGCCTTTTGTCCATTTTTCGTTCGTTATCTTTCAAATAATTCCTTTCTTAGTATTTTGACGTCGTCGGGTTAGACTATGATTTTATTTTCTTCTAAGAGTTTTTCGATGTTTTTTTCTTCGTGGCTAGAAACGAAGGTCCATTTGAATTTTCCTCGTTCTATACCCTTTTTCACGTCTATTGGTTTCAGTTGTCTTAGAAGGGGTATGCTTCATGTACGAAGACCTTGAGATTGAAGTCGCGGGCTTCGTACCGGAATTCCTTTACGATATCGAAATTGTCTTCGGAGTCGGTTGTCCAATCCGTTTTTGTTTCCGTCGGTTTGGTATTCTTCTTCGTCTTCTTCTGTGTTTTAGTTTCTTTCATTCGTTTTGATCGGTATTTATTCCTTCTGATTCGGTGTCTTTTTGGTCTCTTTGGCCTGTCCTTGTTCTCTCTTCTCTGTCTCTGTTCCAACACACATCATGTCCTTTACGTTTAATGTCTTCCCGGTTGTGACTCCGTATAGGAGTGCTGATGGTGGGTTTAGGGGGAACCACATCTTGCGAATCCCATTTTTCTCTAAAAGGAAGTTTAGGGTATTCGCGAAGGTTCCCGGTTTCGCGATATTGTTTACGTGGGCAAACATTATACAAGCAAGTATGTCTAAGCCGGTGCCCTCGTTCACGTTGATATTAATTTGGGGTTCTTGTGTATTTTTTACTTCTTTAACCGTGGCTTTGGCAATACTTGCATAGGTCTGGTTGTTTTTTTTCTGATCTTCTTCTCGTTGTTCGTGCTCTTTTCTCTCTATGATGCTCTTGCGTTTAGGGCAGTTTATAGCCATAGTCCTGTGAGGACCCTGGCAGTTGATGCATTTCTTCATTTGTTCTTTGCATTCTCTGAAGATATGTCCGACTTGACTGCACTCGGAGCATATCTTCCGGGCCTTTTGGGGGCAGTTCATCGTTACGTGATCCTCTAGTGCATAGCACTGAAAACATGTTTGGAAGTTAACGAATTTTTCCAACTCCATGTTGTCTGGAGGGATTCTCATCCCAAATGCCAGAATTCCATTTGAGAGTGATTTTTTTGCCATTTACGTGTCGCACACACGATCTTAAACACGTGTGTGTGGTTTCTAAATTTGATAAGGTCAGTAATTTTGAGGTTTTGGTTTTCATTTTCAATCTCCGTGGTCAGTTCTTCTTGCGTGTGGGCTCCTACGTATTCGTCGATTTTTTTTCTGCAGATGATTGATCGGCTTGCCAGTAGTTGTGGTGGTAATTTTGGTGTTAGTCCTATCTTGTTTAGGGCCGTTGTTCCTTTCGAAGAAACCAATGTTTCCACATCTTCTTGTTTGTAGCAGAGAGCCACATAACCGTTTTAGACATCGATCAACCTTGTCACGGCTATTTTTAGGTCGAGGTACAGAGTTCTAATAAGATCTCCTCTCTCCGGCTTCCGTTTTTCCTGTTCTACCCTAAGCGGTAGTCTTTTGTATTCGTCCATTTTTGTAGTGGGGGTCCCTACCCTCTTAAAAGAGGGGGTAATGGAGGGTGATTAGGCGTTCATTGAGGATGATGCGCCTGGGTAAAAATTAATATTATTTCCCTCTTTTAGGTACCTCCGCAATGGGAGGATTTTGGTGTGGTAGGGAAAGGATGCGGGAGACAATAGATGAAATGAAAGGAAATGAAGTCTTCTTCTTGCACTTGAAAAATCTTCTAGGTAATTGCTTTCTTCAAAAGCAAACTGTAGTCTCTATTCCAAGGAATGAGAACGAGGCAAACTCTTCTTCGGTTGAGAATGTGCCGAGATTTTGGCGCGGTCGTATGCTTTACGTGCGTTGTGTAGCAGCAATCCAAGCGGCGAATTCTGTTTCACGTGGACGAAGTAGATTATTTTTCTAGAAAGTTCCACAGCATTCCTGTCACGTAAACCACTCTGGAATGTTCGAGAACTATTTATTATCGCTTTAAAACTGATTTTGTGGGTGTGTTGGATACTTTTTGAGGCGATAACACTTTTGTCGATATAATAACAATGTTTTATTATTTGTGTATTCTAATACCGAATTTGTATTCAACGTACAAAATACATAAGATGTTCAATTTTCAATTACTTTGCTGTTGTGTAACTATGGTAAATAAACTTTTGACCATGCATTGGATATTTATTGCACCCACTGTATATGTATATATATATATATATATATATATATATATATATATATATATATATATATATATATATATATATATATATATATATATATATATATATATATATATATATATATATAATATATTTATTTGTATATATATATATATATATATATATATATATATATATATATATATATATATATATATATGAGAAACTCACAAAGTAGCGAGTGAGTAGAGCAATAAATGCAAAAAATCACACAGGAAAATGAAAGGCGGATTCCAAGGACTTTCCAACTTGTTTAGTTCATTATCAAAGGAAATAAAACAAACAGCGAGCTTTCGAGACTAACAAACGTCTCGTCTTCAAGCAAATATGAACACATCTGAAGGAAAGGAGAAATAGATATAAGTAATAACAAAAAAATAAAAAAATCCCGAACGCATCACTTGACTAATGATATCCCCATAAACCCAACACTCGTCAATCCTGTCGGTCAGCGATAAGCCAGGTACACAGGTAAGCAAATAAATAGGACAAAGACATTTATCTTTAATCATAGAATTCTTGAAATGTCATAAAAAATTAAGTTATCAAACTCAAGGGTACCTTTATATTCATTTAAATTGTCATATTTAATGATATAAAAAATGCTTCTAAAAGTGTACGAATGTCGGTGTCTCGAACCTTTTTAATAATTTTAACACAATTAAAATCAATTGGATAATCCTTTTCGTTTAGGTTTTATGCTGGTGATACGACGTTTTAGATCCACAGTTGGACTGCACAAAGCAGTCCAACACATAAATACATCCGGCGACTTTTCGCGCCAAATTAATTCTATGTCTAATTAATTTCGCGATTATATTAGGCAACGAAGTAACGATCCTTATGTTATCGGGATTAGGCTTGAATCCCGTCGTGAAAGAGGGATAGGGACCTTCAAGTAACCCTCTGGATTACGCTTATTCTCATCTTTTTATGTCATAAAATATATTTTTGGTTTGTTTAATAGTGTTTACAAAGAAGTGTTTATAAACCAATTTGGTAAAACATTGTTTAATGTGTTTAATCTCCTCGTGAAGAGGTTAAGACCAAGACCGATGTGAAAAAAAAATCATCTACTCTTTCGACGTTCCAAGGTCTAGCCTCAGCATTAAGATAATTGTGAAACAGAAAAGGAAACGATTATGAAAACAGAAATTTTACAAAATTATCCTAATCTGTATTTTTACATCAAGTTATAATGTACACTATTCACTGGGATAAAACATGAATGATTATTAAAGGAAGGCTTAAGTTTATAGATCTAAAGGGATTCAAAAAGTCTGAGTTTATTTATCGTCACGTATACTATACGAAAGTCATCTAAACCTACCACGGTTTTGCAAGAATTGTTTTGCTCTTGAATGTCAGAGTATCTTAAGGTCTGTCCTATACAGCTGCTTTTCCCTAAATGATGAACAACCCTGCTATGAAGGAGACACAACATATGAGGCATCGTATCAATGGAAAACGTCCACTGTCTCCAGTATTATGATGCCTTTTATAGAATATTTTGAAACGGACCTTGGGTCCTCTATTTCCCATGTTAAGCCACTGAGGTATGTAGACGTTCTGATCCTCCTATGGCTTTTCGACTACAATTTTAATGAGTTATTTGCCCAATTAAACACTCTGCTTAGGTCCATAACATTCGAATATGAAAAGCAAGAAAACAACTCACCCCCATTTTCACACAAATACAGTCTCTAACACCCTAGAATTTTCGGTTCACTGCAAACCCACTCATTCAAACTCGTATATCCACTTCGATTCAAACCACCGTGACAAAAGAAAAAATAGGGGAGGACCTCCATCTTTCTCGGAGCCTTACGAGTTTGCAGCATCGCCTACATCTATGAAGAAATTGATAAAAATAAAAGCAGTTGCAGCCCAAAGTTCTTATTTGCATATCAATATGAATATAGCAGTGAAATAAGGAACAATAAATAGCAATAAGTTATAAATGCCCCAAATTATCAACAAGAACTTACAAAATAGAAAATTTTCCAAAATATGCAACATATAAGAAATAAGTAGATAAAGCTCTATGAAAATTACACCAATAACAAACTGATACAGGAAGCTCAGTAGCATGTCGAGAGTCCTTTAATGGTGAAGAGAGCTTTATTCTTCGAGGCAGGCTCTCCACGAGGGTGCGACACCTGAAGGGTGTAATGGTGATCCACTCCTCGATGATGACTGCCTTCAGTTGCTCATTAGATGATGGCCAACGACGTCTTACCGCCTCTTTCAGGTCCTGCCAGATGTCTACCAGTAGATTCCTACCTGGAGATTGAGGTGAACAGTTCTTTCACTTTTAAATTGTTGTCTCGGAACCGCTGTATGGTAGATGCAGAACTGTGGCATGAGGCATTATCCTGCTGAAAAATAACATTCCTGGCATTTCTAGAGCGATCTCAGGCTGAGGATTGCATGTAATATCTCAGGACAGCTTTGGTACTTGTCTGAATTCATGGTGCCATCACAGACGGAAAACGACTAAATACTAAACTTGATATGCAGCCCCATGTCATTACAAAGCGACAGTCATGCATTGACTTCCTTGGAGTCGAGAACAACTGGAACGTTTACTCGTCGGACCATGAAACACGTCACCACTGACGCATGGTTCAGTTGCAGTGATTACATGCCAAAGCAAGTCGATCTCGCTTCTGTGGAATGTTGATCAGCAGCTTCTGGCGTGCTTTAATTCACTTCAGGCCTTGTGCAAGCAGCAGATGTGGGCAATAAATAAATTAAAATATTAAATAGATGATAAAAATGTATTTAGATACTAAATACATTTTGAAAATGTATTTAGTATTTAAATACTAAATGTATTAAGATACATTTTTAAATACATTTCAAATACATGATATATAATGACGATCGATAAGGTACATTGGTATCGCAACAAAAAAAAATATCCATTAAAATGAAATTGTATATTATAATTACTAATGTAGGATTTGACGACAATTGGACCTAGGTACTACAAAAAAAATAGAAAGTTCCATAGAATGAAATTTCAGTTAGCTATTTATATTAGCATCATATTTAAGTAATATCAGTGCTGAAATGTTTCGTCAGATAAAGAACTCCGTTTTGGAGAAGAGCCATTCCACAGGAGCTGACGACGGAAGGGTGGTGTTGTATTTAATATATAACTTTTTTATGTGTGGATATCTATCTAAAATTTGAAGTGTTTTATTTGAATCCTGAAGGTAACTGAGCAATTATAAATTTGCAGTTGATCGTGTTTGAGTGGGTTTTGTAAATCCAAAATAATCGTCACTGTCCAATACACCACTGGATGATTCAGCTTCGGGTCCCTCTGCTAAAATCTCAATCACTTGAATCATAATATTTTTGACTGACTTTTGGTGGCTTGAACTGTCCCATGAAATACTAATATCTAACCAGCAAAGTTTGAAGAATGGATGGTTTGTTGATGCAATAATGGCATATGTAACGCTGGCTTCATTTGCCAAGGTCAAATAAGATTGGTAGCGCTTTCCAAAGCCCTTAGTGACTGCACTTAGAGGAGGCTGGCAAAATTTCAGAGAGCGTGATTGAAGGCTCTTCAGTTTTTTCTCCACAGTGAGAAATTCTCCATAAAAACAGTTTTGTGATCAAGATATGACATGAACATAAAATGAGCTGCTTTCTTCACCACGACGGGCATTATATTTATGCTGAGAAATTCGGGTTTTTTTTAATAAATATAATGTCCTTCGTAGCGAAGAAAGCAGGTCATTTTATGTTCATATGTCATATCTTGGTCACAATATTGATTGGAATTCTAAAAAAATCATCTGTCATAATAACGATACAATTACATGAAATAAATATCATTGAATCGACCTTTATTAGTAAATTCCCAAATTTTAATCTAAGTCCTGGCTTATATAAATTTGATCGTTATTTTTTAAATTATATTCGCAATGTACTGTCGAAACTTTTAATTTGAGACTAAATATTTATAATAATCTTAATACACTATTTAATTTTATTTTGTGTGCATCTATGTAGCCTTATGTTTATGTCTGTGTATTTATTTCCATTTGAGTCAAGTCTTTAGAACATTTGTACTTATTCTACCTTGGTTTTTCGATCCTGACCTCTGAGGTTAATCTCTCGTTCAGATTTTTCTTCCTCTCTAATTGCTTAGGCGGTATTTTAATCCTCTTGTCAACCTTTAGTCTTTTGAATTTACCTGATTTAATGATCTTATTTTTTATTTATCTTCGCTCCTCCTAAGGTTTCCATTTCATATTAATCTATTTTGTTGATTGGTTTTTTGCTTTTTTGTTGGCGTTCTTTATCCTCTGTATCATCCTTATAAATATTACATTTTTCAATATTTTTGTTATTCCTTGATAAAGAACTTGAAATAAAGTTCGAAAGTACTTGGAATCCTCGTATTAATTTTCCCTGTGGGCTTTGTTGCATTTATTGTTTACTCATGCGATACTTTGTGAGTTTCCCATATATATATATATATATATATATATATATATATATATATATATATATATATATATATATATATATATATATATATATATATATATATATATATATATATATATATATATATATATATATATATATATATATATATATATATATATATATATATATATATATATATATATATATATATATATAATTTGAAGGATGAACGAAAGGACGTATAAAGGGAAATTCATTTCATTTTCTTGATATAACGTTTCGGGTGAACTTTTCACCCATCTTCGGGTACTGGAAATACAATTCGGGGAAAACAATTTAAGTTAAGAGCCAAACAGATAATCAAAATGACGAATTTATGGAAAGTATTTAATGTTTATTAAGGAGGGGGATAGCGATAAATTTACAGGTAATTGATATTTTGGGATTATTATGTTGTGAGTTGAAAATTTACGATTGGGGATACACAGGAAACCAACCTCAAACAATCAGGCGTTAGAGGTTAACTGGGGAGAAAGGGCGAGGAGCGTAAGAAGAAAGAGAAGGTTAGGGAGTTGGTAATATTTTTGCTTAGAGTAGAAGTAGTGGGTGAGAAGAAGAATCGGAATTTAAGGAAGGAGAAATGTCAATATGGCCAAGTTTGGTCAAGGCCAAAACTTTTTAAGTTTTTGTGACTTTTTCTTTCAAAATAAGTGCCATCAAAACACTAATATTCCGGGCTTTTAATATTTGTTCATCCTACTCCGGATTTCCCCAAGAAGTCGTATTTCTGACTAATTATTTCAAACAAAACGGCTTTCCTGTGTCTCTGACTGAAAAAATTACGGCCCAATTTTTAAACAATATTTACCATCCCAAATTTAAATTCCCTACTGTTTGCAAAGATTTCCGTTACATAATCTTTCCGGATCTGGGTTTTTTAAACAAAAAATGTTCAAAAGAAATTACATCTCTATTAAATAAATTCTTTTTCACTACCAATTTTAAGTTAATTTTCATAAATAGACACCAAAAGGATTATATTTTAATTGTAAGGACAGAATCCCGTCTGAAACGAAGTGCTCAGTTATTTATGAGTTTACTTGCCCCAATTGTAAACTGGGGAGATACATAGGCAGTACGGTGCGCTCGCTGAGGGCGAGGTTCTGTTCACATTTGGGTGTTAGCCACAGGACAGGAAAGGTTCTCTCTATGAAAGAATTCTCACCTGTTAGGCTTCACTCTATTAATTGTAAAACCGAAATCACAACGGACGATTTTAAAATCTTAAAAACCATCCCTGATCCCATATCACTAAGGATTCTTGAATCTATGTATATTAAATACCTTTCTCCTTCCTTAAATTCCGATTCTTCTTCTCACCCACTACTACTACTCTAAACAATAATATTACCAACCTCCTAACCTTCTCTTTCTTCTTACGCTCCTCGCCCTTTCTCCCCAGTTAACCTCTAACGGCTGATTGTTTAAGGCTGGTTTCCTGTGTTTTCCCAATCGTTAATTTTCAACTCGCAACATAATAATCCAAAAATATCAATTACCTGTAAATTTATCGCTATCCCCTCCTTAATAAACATTAAATACTTTCCATAAATTCTTTATTTTGATTATCTGTTTGGTTCTTAACTTAAATTGTTTTCCACGAATTGTATTTCCAGTACCCAAAGATGGGTGAAAAGTTCACCTGAAACGTTATATCAAGAAAATGAAATGAATTTGCCTTTATACGTCCTTTCGTTCATCCTTCAAATTAAATTGAAGCTCCATAGGAGAAGCCCTAACCAATATATATATATATATATATATATATATATATATATATATATATATATATATATATATATATATATATATGTGTGTGTGTGTATGTGTGTGTGTGTGTGTATAATCGATGAGGTTACTGCTAGCCAGATGAACAGACGAATCTTTAATAAGACCAGGAATGAGAGAACAGAATGCGGAGAAATTCTTCATTTATTGCGCATGAACTGTCCGCTCATCTTCAGGTTCTATGATACAAAAGTATAAGGTAATACATAATTTAAAATTAATTGGAGTATTAAAAAAATGTCTAAAAATTAGAATATTATAAGTGTTACAAAATACCTCAAAAAAAAGGAGATAATTTTTTCCTATAATACAAAAACTTAAGAAAATACATAATTTATAATGAATTAGGATATTAAAAATTGTATGTGTGTAATTTGAGTTCTTTGTCTCTTCTTTCTTCCTTCTTGATGTCTCGTTCGGTTTTAAATAAGTCTTGCTTTACGTAAAACGGCACTTCGTCTCCTTCAATCACTATGCTAGCGGAAGCTTGGAAAGCTGGCGCGACTTACAGCTCTTCTGTTTAATCATTTGAATGATTTCATCATTCAGTTCTCGATTAACCAGTTCTTGCCTTTTCCTTGTCCGTTCTCAATGACAATGTTAATGGGACTTAAACCCGCTTTCCTGTGCAGCGACTCTTGGCGTCTTCTTTCTCGCCCACGTGTACCCGTAATCAGGTACACGCATTTATTCTGCACTTGTAGTCTCCTCTTTTGTATCTCCGAGACACAAGAGAGGATGGATGTTGGGTAGAGCAGCGTATGTATATCGTACAATTCCATTGTAGATCTTCTTCTTGTTTCTCTCACGGAAATTTCTAAACATGTATAGAGTTCTGACTGCGGCCGAGGCCTTAGAAATTCTATCAGTGACGTGCTTCCTGTACCCGGATGAAGTAATATTCATTACAACGAGTACATAGCACTCCGTGGTGTAGAGATAGCGACTATCCCCCCCACCCTAATATCAGAAAGAAGTCTCCTGCCAATGGGGACTACTTTGAATTTATCTTGATTCATTCGAATCTTCCATTGAGCCTCATATATGTTTAATCTTTCAATTTCTGCCGCTGTCATACGAGATTGTATAGGCGCCTTCCTCCAAGGACAAGCGATTATCTGACTGAAATCATTGGCGTATTGAATGTTGAGGAAAGTGAGGTTCTCAGGGGGCCTTAAGTTGGTAAGAAGAGTTCCGTAAAGAAAATAGCGAAAATAGAAGAGGCGAATCCTTCAGATGTCAGCTGCAGCTGACACCCCCATTCTGGCTGAATGTTTCACAAATCTTCAGGCGAAGATGCCTTTGTTGGCTTTCTCTCGTGAATTTTAATTGAAAAAAGTTATTATTACGATTAAATAATAATATCTTGTGAATGATAGTTACGGGATACAAACTGAAGCATTTTACACCTCTATCCATTGAAATTCATTTAAGTGGTTGCCAACCTTAGGTAAATCAGTTGAAATAGGAGCAGAATGGTAGCGGGGCGGCGTTTAAAGGCGGACGGAGCGATATGATGAGCATCATCCCGCGGAACCGATTCTTCCAATCACGTGGCTGGAGCCAAATTCTGACCGGTTGCCATTGAAGATTTGGAACTCTGTTCCTCGGCTGGATCGACGTAGTTGGAAATAGCACCACCGTCTTTGAACCTATTGACCCGTCTCCTTCACTCGCACACACCCGTATAAGTACGTGAGGAGGGGAAGGGGGACATCAAGTCGATACTCGAGGATCCTTTTCGTGCACTCGTCATTTGTGTTCCCCTCGACGCGCCTTCCCTCCTCTCCCTCGACGTCAGCCCTAGCCCCATCATCCTCTCTTCGGTTTCTTTTTGTAGTTCCATGGCGGATTCATTACAAAACTTTCAGGAGAGTTGTGCGCCTCGTGGTTCCTAGTTATTTTAACAGTCGGATTTGGAGAAGGAAGAGGGGGGTCGAGGTTCTCCGATCTTGTAAATGTGACCACTAATGCAGTGTCTTAAGCTGATTCCAAATACGAGTATGTATTTCTATTTCTGGAGGAGAAATTGTTATTTATAACGATAGGCTTGGTTAGGAAAGGTAAGTTAATAACATTTCTTTAAAAATAACTTTTAAAGAGTTAATTTATTAGTTTAATGCTTAAATTTCGAAATTCATTGCAAAATCCTCTTAAATAGGTCTGTATTTTCGTATTTTCTACGTCATACGAATTCACACAATGAAGTGGTTGACACCGCAAATTCAAGCAATATGACTTTTTTTCTTCACCCAAAGTTTGCAATCAACTTCAAACATTAAAGAACCGATATTGGATCTTTTGGGTTTGGTGAACGTTAACGAGCTTTTTGCAAACCAATAATTTCTTCAACGTGACAAATACTGTCATGACCCCAAAGTTTTGAGGCTACTATGTTTTTTCATATAAGAAAATTAATAGAACGAATCAAACGATGAATTTTGTTTTAGCATATTTATATCATAATTTGAAGGTGAAATATATAAAAATTTAGAGTACAAACCAATTTTATTACTAAATATAATCAATTGATGCGCGTAGTCAATATTTACAATGATGTTCCTTGTTCTTGAGAACTGTTTCAATTGGTTTTTGCTTGCGGGAGACCAAATTTGCGATGATATCTTGCCTGATATTGCCCCCATTTTTTGTTCAAAAAGCACCCAGCAACTGCTTACAATTGGATGGCTTCTGTTTATCAACCGCAAGTTGGATTATCGTTCACAAATTTTAGATTGGGTTCGAATCTGCCAAATTCCCGGGCCAAGATCAAGAACTTTGTTTTTGTTTTTGCTTTATGACAAAGTGCACCAAGTGCAAAATACAGTCATCATCGCAAAATTGGTCCTAAACCGATGGGAAAAGGTGCTGATGACGCACATGTTGGTACCATTTTGTGTTTATGGCAGTGTTCTGGAAGAAAAATTGTTAGTGCTCCAGTTCTCTTGGATAAGAAGCAGCTTTAGGCATGGAGAGCGTATGGATAGTTCACTGTGGGAAAGACACAGGACTCGCGAAAGCGTTCCCCTCTTCTCCTCCTAACGAGAGATCTTCGAAAAGCTCCAAACAATCGGAAGGGAGCTTCATTAAAGAATATCACTTTGCTCCGTCTTCAAGTCCATTCTTTATATTCCCTAAAGAAGTGGAGCCTATCTATAAGGTTCTTCTCGGTAAAATGAGGCTTCTTCCAGCAGTTCTCGACTTGAGACCTTTCTCGAAGTGTTTCCGCCTGACTGTGCGCGCTGAAGCGTTCACACCTTCCTCTTTCAAATCGTGAGCAAGCTTGGCACTTGAAGCAACCTCATCCTTGAACTGGGATTTTACCAGGATTGTAAACAGTTTTTTTAATGTCATTACTGATCCTAAAGATGCTGCTCCTTGATACAATATCCTTAGCAACTATCTCCATATATTCCAGGTCATTTTGGTGCAGAGCAACAATGGTTGAACGCTTTTCTTTAGGAGGAACCATTTCTGCATTTGAAAAGGCTTCAAGCATTTATTTTTAACAAAAGAATATTACGAAATAGATTATAATTACACATTATCATTCATCTAACCGATATTTATCATCATTTTACCATTTTGATCGAATAGCAAAGTTCCAGGGATTGAAACTCACCTCTTACAAGAACAGGACCAGAGCGCAATTTTAGATTTCTTATTATTTTTGAAATGATCACTTTTTAATAAACCTGCAAGAATTTAAATATTATAATAATTATTCCTATCACATAAAGTTTCAAAACGAATGAAAAATATAAAAAATATATATTAGTCTCAAAACATTTTCCCATGACTGTATGTATATATTTGGAATCAGTGGAAGAAACTGAATTAGTGATGAAAATTACAAACATAACCCAACCTTACCTAACCTAACTTTAAAACTAATAATTACCCTAAAAAAAGAAATACAGGGTGAAAACACAAAGTATAGACTGATATATATTCAATTATTTTCAGAACACAGACTAATATTAGACAATGCTTAGACTAAAACGAAAATAAAAATATATATGCTACAAGATGATGCAATATTCAATTGGATCGCCTTTTGCGTCAATTACACGACGAAGTCTACCGAATTTTGCAAAAGTTATGTTACACTCGTTGTTGTTTTTTACCTTTCGAGAGATTTACGTGTGTGATAGAAAAGGTTTTGTCATTAAAACGAATTTTCCATTGTGTTCAGTTTTGTCGAGATGAAAGTGAAAAGAATTGAGATCTCTGCTCTCCTGCGCGCGGGCCAACAGCAAGTCCGACATCGCCAAGCAGTTCACTGGCAGCCGGATGACCATCTACAGAGTCCCTGAAGGGCTTAGGAACGGGAACAGACCTCAAAGGTCGACCTCGTTCATGCAGACTTCAAGTTGTCGACCGCTTAGTTGTGAGAAGGTCCTTCGAAAGTGCTCCGAGCTCAAAATGGCTGCACTCACGAAGAAGAACAACAATGCGGTAGCCACAGTGGCAATGGCCATCAAGGAGGACGGCGGGAAGAGCTCGAGGTGCGTAGAAGGCTTCTGCTCAGCGACCGTATGCGAGAACAACGTCGAGAGCGCTGTCGTCACCTTCTCAACGACTTGAAGAGTCATGGAATCAAATTCTCTTTTTTTCTGATAAAAACCCTCCAGGGTCGATCCGGTCATCAATAAACCGAACGACCGCGTGGTAATCTTCTACCCGGACGTCTCTGAGGTCCACTACGTGTCCACGACCAAGCACCGGCCTCCGGGATGAAGCTCGGTGTCGTGGCTTCGAATGGCGAGAAGATGCCGCCGGTGTGGCTCGCAGCCGGTTACACGCTCACTGCGGCCGATTATAGGGACATCTTGGCTACGAAAGTTCTGCCATGGGTGAGTAAGATCACTGATGAAGGCGGAGTATGTCTTTCAGCAAGAGGTGTCCCTGCCCACACAGCTAAAACTGGTCGAAGAACTTTTGGCCGCCGCAGTCACTGGACCTCAATCTCCTCGACTACAGAATATGGGCGCATGTCAATGGCAAGGCCTGCAAGGCCCGTCGCAGCAACGTTGACGAACTGAAGTAATCCGTAAACCGTGTATGGGCGAGCATGAGGAAGGACTTCGTCCGTAACGTGGGCGTGCCTTCACGTCTAGCCGGTAGAGCGAGCTCGCCACCGAGAGTGGCCACATTGATCAATATTACAAATTAAATACATATTTATATATTAAAACATCAAAAGCGTGTCTAACTGCATAAACAAATATTACTGTGTCCTTTGTTGAGAGCGTCGTAGCGAGTGTAACAGGATCTTTGCAATTCCGGTAGGTAAGACCTGAGCGCAAGTGGCGAACAGTCTTTCAGCTATTTCCTCCCAGCATTTTTTTCAGTTTACACTTCAGAAATTTTACAGTTTTTTACACTTCAGAACTTTTACAATTTGATGTTTTTTTACAGGCCTTCTGGCCAAGCATCGACCACACTCAAAAGTCCATGGGGTTCAAAACGGGTGAACTGAGAGGCCAAAGTTCATTTGACTAAAACCTCTTAAAATTTGCCTGGCACCAGTCTTAAAAATGTTTTTGGCTGCGTGTGAGGTTGCTTCATCTTGATGAAGATTTATATCCCCTGTATTTTCTATGCTGTCATCTACCCAGGGGATGAATTTCTCTTTCAACATCTCCAAATAAACATTGATCAATCTTTACACCCTCTTCAATCAAGATAAGACGTCCTTATGGGCCTGTTGAAGCTACGCCCGCTCACCACTATCACCGAAGCTGGTTTCTGTCTCTTGAAAGATGTTTGCTGTTCAACTGGAATCTCACTTTTATTTTGTACTCAAACACTATCATTTTATATGTTCTGAGGGCCCTGGATGCTGAACAACGTATCAGTCTATAGAATTGGAGGCTGTGAGTCCCCAATGAACCGTTAGAGGAGCTGCTTTGCTCTTTCGACTCTCTTCTTTTTGGTGGAGTTGAAAAACATATGTCCTTTAGCTCTAATGAATGGTCAAAGTTTCAAATCATCTTTCAGCAATTTTTGCATAGTAAAATGGCTCACCTTAGCATGCCAAATCCACCTTGGATTTCACCTGATCTTGTTCATCATATTTTTGATGAGGAGAGGTTTGGGATTGTTACTGATCGGAACAAGGTGTTCTTCAGTCTTGGAACACAACTGCCTGTCTCTTTAAGCTGTTTGATAGATTTACAACACCCTGATTTGGTATCAATAGGGTTCAACATTTTGAAAATAATGTCCGCTGTCTTTCCGATCTTGTAAAAGGTACTCGATTTCTTCATATTTCCAGTCATATTTGTAAACGGGTGTTGTTTCTTATTAATTTGCACTTTGATTCACAAAAATCAATAAATTCTCAAACAACCTACAAGAAGGTAATTCATTAATGGTATGTAAATATATTTAAAATGATTTGTCTAAGCCGTCTACACTTCGTGTTGCCACCATGTACATAGTGTATTTGTAATCAGCGTTAAGAAACTGCATTAGTGGTCTAATTTACAAAAAAAAAGATCGGACAACCCCCACCAAACCCAAAAGATCTCAAAATTCTCCCTTTTTTTGTATGCACGAATTTAGTAACTATCACACATTTTTACTGCTACTAACTTCACCATTAGCCTCTCTTCCAAACTCTGGTGGAGATGCTGTCGTTTGTTTTCGCAAACAATGGCTATGCAATCTTTTTGACTTTCTACATTTTTCATCGAGATGGGGTCGGCGCTTATCAATGCGACTGAAATTCCATACTCTTACGCTTTATTAAACACCCCCTTCCCCCCCGTCACTGACCCCTTAGTTTGTTTGTTTCTGTTTACTGTCCGTGAACCCACTCGCCTTTGGGAGCTTTTCGCGATGCTCAAATTGTATTTTCATGAACGAATAATTTGCTCCTGCCCCATCTGTATCAACCTCAGGAACCCAAATTTGGATTCCTGAATGGAAATCTTCTTGTATTGTAGGAAGTGTGCTATTGCTTTACTCCACGCTATATACACTAAATATATACATAAATGTTTGTTTTGTTTTTTATTTTTAATGTGCGTGAACCTATAGTGTTATAGACACATAAATAAAATCTACACATCTCTATCTGAAATAGGTAAACATTTCCCTTATGCGAAGAGGTTGATTTTAGTGTTCAAATTAGTTACCACTGATCAGAAGATGGTAATTTTTTCTATCTAAAACTAATATGGAAAATTTTGTGTTATCTCAGAAAACAATTTATTATAGAAAATTAATTTCAGAAATACAGAGATTTTTTCATTGTTATTCCGACAGTAATTTATATGATATTAGGCACCTTATGAACATATTCAAATTTAATATCCCGAATGCAAGTGAATGGAAGTAATAAGATGGGAGAAGGCAAAAAACGTTTTATAAACTGAAGACGTTTGTTATTGAAGTCTCTCATTCTCTTTTGTTTTCATTCTTTTTGGCTGTTGGTGTTATGTACTTTCATTTTCTCCCAGCACTTCACTTTCCTTACGAACTTCCTTTGAAAAAATGCACCCTCATTGGTAGTCTCCTATTTATAATAAATAAAACCTCTTACACTTCCTCGTCTACCATCGTTTTTTCTTTCATCTTCTGTTCCTTCCTTTCGCCCATGAATATGTAGCGTTAGTTACATTGGTTCCATCCTTCCTCTTAATTATACACTCTACCTACATATGGTACAAAGCCGTCCCTACCCCATTTTTGTATTCACTTTTCCCATTACATTTGATGTTATTCCACAAAGGCGTCATTTGGTTCCTTCGCTGTTTCGCCCTCGCATTTGTAAAGTCTTAACTGGAAGTTGCATATAATTAAGAACGATTAAATTATTATATTTTAAAAAGGATTTACCTAGAGATACTTGGACACAGGAGAGGAGTAAGGGGAAAAGAGGAAATTGAGAGGACAGTGAGAGTGAAGACAAAGTCACACCAACAACTTCAGTGGATCAGTTCAAACCTGACACCTTGAAAACAACGGAACTCAAATGTGCCGGAGATTATCTTCTGGTGGGGTTAATTTTTGTTTCCGGAAGAAATAAGGCGAAAACCAACGTGAGTTATATCTCTGAGGCTTATTTTTCTATACAAAATAAGCGACAACCAACGAGGGAACTTCCTACATTATGGGTTGGAAGAAAAGTGTTGAGATTGGGAGAAATGAAAACGTGAGGTAGGTATCCAGATAGCTCGAGTAGACAATGCGCTGGGCACTGAGAGGAAGCGCAACTGTTTCGAGCATCTTTCCGCAACTAAGGCAGCCACCTCAACCTGAAGGTGGGGGTGGGGAAAGCTAAAAAAAAAAACAACGAGTACATTTACGCCAGAAGCTTTGTGATGAGATGCTTGCAGAAAAAATGTTAAGGATGGGGTAAGTGAAAACGTGCGGTATGTATATAGCCCGAGTAGTCTAAAGAGATGACTACTTATAGCGCTTGGGACCGGGACGATACGCAATCCTCCAAATGTCGGTTGCAACATGGTTTCCATGACTACACCCTCAACCCCTTGCATATCAAGGCCTCCCTCAACCCCAAATGAAGGAGTCAGATGACGCAGATGTGCACTGCCGTCCCCCTGCGCGCAGCATTGCGGCGAGGAGGCTCACCTTACCCCAGCGATGGGCGCCGATAAGGGAAACTGAGAATGAGACTGGGCACTGAAACTGCCAATGGTTAGGATAGAACAGTGGCACTGAAATCCTAATATCTGCCTCCATGATCCTTTAACTAATAATCAAATTAATTACTACTTTGACCACAGGTTCATATTGTCAATAAACAATTAAGTGATGGATTGCTCCTCCTGAAAACATATGGACTAGTTCTTTATTCTTTAAATAAATTAAATTAATATATGGATACCAGTTCCATATGATTTAAAAATATAAATACAAAAATAACACCTGGATACGAGATTTCTTATCCTTTAATTCAATAAAAAAGAAATTGATTAATTAATACGTGGTTCCTTGAAAGTGTACGAGGCACACAAAGCGCAGAGGCACTCGAGGAAGTTGGCCCGAATTCGCTGAGGGGAGGAAAGTTCGCGTCAAGGGAGGAGACGCAGGGGGCTATGCCCCTTCCCAGACAAACTTGGGGTCTCGGTGCCTTCACAAGAGTTCCAAGTTTCCTTACCTGTCTTTCACAGACCTTTGGTGCTGCGTCGGTGAAGTTAATGAAGTGGACTTGAGTAGTTCTTGTCATCTAATATTATTACTAGGTGTATGCATGGTTCATGGATATGGGGGAAACCTATGTACGAGTAGCTATGGAGGATTCACAGGATCTAAGAATATATTGAGTGAGCAGTAAACCGTTGGATGTGAAAAAAGTATTTATGTTGGAAGTAAGGCGTGGGGTGGGGATGAAAATGGCCAGACTGAGTGGTTCGAATACGTTGGTGGGCTTTTAAATATCTTTATGGCATGAATACTGAGAGAAGTACGAATTGTAATGAAGGGGTGAGGTGTGAGATTTATTAGAATTGACGAGTGAGAAATTTTATGTAAATTGTTAGACTTCTAAACAAATGCGCACACTTCGATAAGAATTAACCAAGAAATAGGATTTGAGAGCGTTAGTTACAATGGAAGATTTTGATATTATTGCGGCCACTGAAACATGGATACAGAGCTATAGCAGGAGTTTTATTTCAAAGTTTAAATTATTGGTTTTTAAACAATATAATAAAGATATGATTACAATAAATTGTTGTTTTATGCATATATGTATAGGCGAAGTTCATTTATCTACTGAAACCGAGATAAATGGCACTAACGAACTAAACTCATTGTTTTCTACAGGCCGCTAAGACAAGTCGAAAATGAAGATAGTATTCTCTTTTATTCACTTTTGACGTCATTATTTAGGCAAAAGAAAAATTGCAGCTCTATGTTGATAAAGTAATTTCCCGAATGTAAATTTCGATAACGAAATGGCAGATAGTGAAGAAAAAGATCAAAGAAATGATGACCCAACGGGGAACATAACGTTTTGGATTTTAATTTGACAACTGCTTGAAATTTAATAGAAACTGTACGTGTTAACTAATTATTGGAAAATAGTGATCATCACATAATTCATTTTAATATAAATATTCAAAGAATTATTAAAAAATATTTTCAATTATTTTCACACTTTAAATATTATAACTTTTATCACTAACGTTAATACTTAAAGCACATAAATTGGGACTAAAGTTTGAATGCTGGTAACGTACACGAAATGTATTTAGAATTTCAGTAGTTATAGGATACATACAAAATTGAGACAAATGCCTTAGATTAGTGGCGAAATTAAAGTAAACATACGTGAAAGTATCCGGCGTTATAAAAGTTTAAAGGCTACTAACACTGTTGAGAACAGAACCGATATAGTTTTTATCATCACCTTGTAAAATGTAGCATAAGGAGACGAAAGAGAAACCATAAAAGGTGTTTAGCGTTGGCATGAAAACGAAAAAAGAGGGATTTTATACATAGGTAAAAAATCATAAACAGGAAATTCAAGGATTCTCTGGAAGATTCTGCGAGCGTGTTAAAGTGTCGAACCGACCCATATGGTGAAGGTACTAAATTAACATTTGGTAAGTCTTTATCGTGGAAGATACCATAAATTTACTTAAAACCTTCGAAGCAATTAATTTGTATGATTTTAGTACTCTTTTGAATATTGATTTAGCCGGAAATGCAATAAGGTTGTGTATAAAGAAAATTAAAATATCCCCAGCGCCGGTCCCGATAAAATCTATACAATTAACATTAAAGATTTGGAAAGTAAACTAACGAAACCCTTTTGTAGGAGTTTTTTTTAACAATTCCATTAATGAAATTTAAGTTTCAATTAAGTTTAATGAAATAAATGTGACTCCGATTTTCAAAAAAGATATAAAAACTAATCTCAGAAATTCCAGGCCGATTTCCTTAACTTTCATTATTGGAAAACTCTTAAGAGTCTATTATTAGAGATCGAAAAGTAAGGTATTTGCAGGTTCTAAGACTTAATTAAGATACCCAGCATAATTTTTAGGCGGCACGACTGCTCTTGTTTAAGTGGTTAGCATTTTTCACAAAGTGATCTCAATCTTCTACCAATATAAATCTGTCAAAATAGTTTAGTTCAATTTTCAGAAGACGTTTGAAACTGTCCCACATAAGATACTTATGATAAAGTTAAAAAAAGCATAGTATAAGGGGAGATGCACAAGGAAACTGCGAAATAGCAAAATATACCCATGCCCTAGTAAATTTACAACGCGGCTTAGAAATTCTAAAATTATCCAAAAAATGGTAGATAGATATCAATGTAGAAAGTATAAGGCAATCAATCTACTTAAGACAAAAAAAAAATAGCAAAATTTTAGCAGGTGACAAAAGTATCCAACCACTCTAATAACATGCAAAAATATTATTATACAAAAGAAATCTTATAAATTCCATAAATTCGATGAAAATGGTAAGATTGAATATTTGAGAAATTTCTAGAAATGAAACTGATTTAAGCTGCAGAATATTAGCACCGTCATTCAATGATAAGAATCATAGATGAAGGACGTTTGATTTGAGCAATGTCGAAGGTCAAAGAAGTTCCTTAAGCTATTCGATGGCGAATAACTAAACTTTATTCAGATAGATTATCCAATATCCAGTATCACGAGTCTGAAATCACCTCGAACTTGCCAAAAGACGGACTCATCGCCAGATTAACGATCGGCCTCGACGTTACATACTTTGGAAACTAAAGAATAATCCAGTAATTACTATGAAAGATCTACAAAGTGATCTAGAATTATCAGGGGCTAAAATGAATACAAGAAATATAGGTAGAGAATTCCGTCGTAATGATCTTCATTCTTTCACTCCCCTCAAAACTACACTAATTAATAAAAAAAACGTAACAAACCGTTTAAAAGTTGCTAGAGAGCATCTTGAAAAGAGAAGTGAATTTTAAAACAAGGTTATATGGTCATATGAGATTAAAATAAAATGATCACGCCGATGAGGGCGCGAAAGAGTCCGCGAGGACTGGGCGACCAGACCAGCGTTTCATTCTTCCTCACACCGACTACATGGCAGGAATTAGGGAGACGCCCCAAGGGAACTTAAAGTTATAATAATAATAATAATAATAATAATAAGTCTTTTGTAATGCGCTCTTCAAGGCCTGTAATAAGCGCACGTTGTGCTGAGATGAGAATGGAAATTCAATGGAAATTCAAGAGGGGGGAGAAGGCAATACTGAAAAGATGCGTTTTCAGGAGACGCTTAAATATGGTAAGAGAGGGAGAAGACCTGATTTCAGCAGGAAGAGCATTCTACAACTTAGGGGCGCAGATTGAGAAGAAGCAGTCCCCCATTAAGCAGAGGGGTAAACGAGGAATATTCAAAAGAGGTGCATGTGATGACCGAAGGGCCCGAGGGACATGGCGTGGCGAGAGGGCAAAAGAGAGGTAAGACGAGGCCTTGTTGTTTAGGGCCTTAAATGTGAAGAGAAGTATCTTGAAGTGAGTACGGGATCTGACAGGGAGCCAGTGCAGTTTATGCAGCAAGGGTTTCGAGGGAGAGAAGCGAGGGCGACGGAGGAGAAGCCGGGCGGCATAGTTCTGTACAAGTTGAAGGGGGCGGATAGAGGAGGATGGCAGATTCACAAGCAGAGAGTTACAGTAGTCAAGGCGTGAGGTGATGAAGGCATGAACAGCAGTCTCAAGACTTTGGCGATCAAATTGAGAGCGAATGCAAGAGAAGGTACGAAGGAAACATAGAGAGGATTTGCTGACATTGCAGGTATGAGGCTTAAAGGAGAGATGCTCATCAAAAACAAAACCCAGATTCCTAACGCAGTCAGAGAAAATGATAGTAGTATTACCGCCCAGTAAGCGAGGGAAAGAGAGATTTAGATTTTTTGACAAGAGCAGGGGAGCCGACAAGGAGGACCTCAGTTTTGGAGTGATTAAGCCTGAGGAAGTTGGTAGAGAGCCAGTCAGAAATGGAGGAGTAGGCAGCGAGGAGGTCAGTGATAGAGTAGGCAAGAGACGTGGGGGGTGAGGAAACGAAAATTTAAGTGTCAACAGCATATAGTAGGACCAAGGACAGAGCCTTGTGGCACTCCAAAGCGAATGGGGGTAGAGTCGGATGAAACGTCGTCAATCACAACGGATTGGGTACTAGACGAGAGGTAAGAGCGGAACCAGTCAAGCACGGTGCCTGATATGCCGAGTAAAGAGTGGAGACGATCAAGTAGGACGGTATGGTCAATAGTATCGAAGGCAGAGGAGAGGTTGAGTAGAACGAGGATGGAGGCACAACCCCTGTCCGCAGCTCTTCGTAAGCAATCGGACACATTGAGAAGGGCGGTTTCTTTGGAGTGACCTGACTTGAAAACAGATTGATAGGTTTTATCAATGTTATAGGCCACCATGTGACAGTTGATGCGTGAAGCAACCACTCTCTCCAGGACCTTAGAGAGGAAAGGAAGTTGCGAAATCGGGCGATAATTGGAAGGGTCAGTGGGGTTCAGGTGAGGCTTTTTTAAGAATCGGACGGATGTGGGCACGTTTGAAGGAAGAGGGAACAAGACCAGTTGCAAGTGAAGTGTTGAACAGGTGAAGAAGCGTTGGGAGGATAGCAGGTAGAATTTTACATAACAGTTTAGACTGAAAAATGTCCTTTAGGGAGCCCGATTTCTCAGAACGCGAGAGCAGGGCTGTAAGCTCCAACGCGGTTACAGCGGGTTAAACGATAAGCCACTGAGGTGGGAAGTCAGGGAGAATGGCAGGAGCCGGGACAGCAGGCTGAGGGAGGGAGGCACGGAGGTTAGTGACCTTATCTGCGAAGAAATTCGAGAGAGTAGCAGGGCTAATGGGTGGGGAGACCTGGGCTGGGGCAGTAAGACGGGAGAGCAGGCGGAAGACAGTACGCGGATCATTCCGATTATCAGTTAGCAGATTACGTGAGTAGGCTTCACGAGCAGATTTTAATTTCGCCACGTAGGAAGCTGTCGCAAGTCAGAACGCCAGCGAGAGAGGGGTGGTGTCTTGCCCACGGGTGCGAGCCTTTCTAAGGACTCTTTCATGGGCACGCATGGACTGCCTAGCACGGAGGAGTTCCATAGAGTACCAAGGGGCACGGTGACAACGGGAGTTCGAAGGGGTGACAAGGGGAGATTGGGCATCAAGACAAGTGAGAATGGGTTGCTCCAAAGAAGAGAAAATCTGGTCAGGAGAGGCAGAAGCATCAATGGGAGGAATTTCGGAGGCCACATCATTAGATAGGGAGGGAATATCAATGGAGGCGAGTCGACGGAAAGACTTAGGATTATGAGACAGCTGGGGAGGTATATGGAATGGGATAGAGAAGTTGAAATTGATAAGGAAGTGATCAGATATAGCATTGGACAAATTTGTAGTCGTCAGGTTGGAAATAAGACAGTCAGAGATTACAAGGTCTAAAATGTTACCGTGAGAGTGGGAAGGAGAAGAAACGTGTTGGGTGAGGGAGAAGATATCAAGGATTTCAGAAAAGGCTTTGAAATTAGGATTGTGGGCAGTAAGGTTGAAATCACCGAGGATTAGCAGCGAATTAGTGCCATTGCGTCGTGACTGTTCCCATAGACCTACCCCCGAATGTCACGACGGTTTCAGCTCGCTTTCGAATTGGGCACACTCGCAGGACGCACCGCCATTTGATGGAACGCTTTCCTGCACCTTAGTACGACGAATGTGTTGTCCCCCAGACTGTTCGGGAAAATTCGTTTAATTTTCCCTTCTGGGTGATCTTCGCGCACGTTATCTGTCCCAGTAACGCGACGAGCGGGATCGCTACCGCTGTCCTTCGTACTTGGGACGAGTTCGTGCACACGAACTTGTGGACTATCTGACTTTTTGGAGGTGGTTGGCCTTCTCTATTTTATTTGACTCTCTTTGGTATTGGTCGCATGTTCCTGCGCCATGGGGAGGCGGGCCTCCTCCCGACGCCGGAGCGTGTTTTCTTCTTATTCTTGGTTATTTTTTTTATTTTTAGGAATTTGTTATTTTTATCTTTTTGCATATATATTTTTTTAATCTAGTCTAGCATTAGGCTGTAGGATGATTACGTCGACTTATGCCCTAGTAAGCAGTCGCCAGACGGGCCCCTAAAAAAGAAACAACCGTGAAACACGGAGGACGTAATCTTATGGTTTGAGGGCTGCTTTACCACACATGACACGGGAGTACTCCGCATTATTGGTGAAAAAATGTATGATGCGACGTATCAAAAGATTTTTCAGGAGGACAACGATGCTGAGCACAAGACAAAATTAACTCAAGAATGGTTGACGAAGAGAAAACTAAACTTCCTTCAAAGGCCAAGTCAATCGCTAAATCTCAATCCTAATGAGCATTTGTGGCCTATTACTTAGGGTTGCAATCCGAAAGAAAACCCATACAACCTCGCCTCTTTGAGGGTGATGTGCGCTGAAGAGTGGAACAAAATATCCAGAAATGATTGTGAAAAGCTAATATCATTCAATCTATGAAAATAGTCTTCTTGCTGTTATTGCAAACAATGGTTATGCCACGAAATATTAAATGACTAAAGTTTTATTGGTTGAATACTTTTGTCACCTGCTATTTTTTTTATTACCAATTGTTGTTATATACAAAGAAAATCTTTATGCGTATTTTTTATGTTAAATATAAGTTTACTGAGTTTCCTATTTGTTTTATAACCAGACGAAAGTACGAAATATTTCAGAAATATTGAAAATTTAAGTGTGCAAATACTTGTCACCTGAGTGTGTATTGCGTAGGCAAAGATGACATAAACACGACTACATTTGAAACAGATTCGTGCCTATTAATTTCGACCAAACTAAAAGTTAAAAAAATGTTGTAGCATCACCCGAAGCGAACAGACTTAAGGTTACATAAACAAGAATTTTGTGTTTAAATCTAAAGACATTATTTTTTCCAGTATATAAATTGCTTATCCGACCTCACTTGAGATATGTAGTTAAATTTTGGTTTCTCATTTGCTAAAAGACATCTTAACCATCGAACACGTTCAACTTGGATGTGACGAAATTAATCTATAAATTTCGAAATGAATCAAAGTCAGAATGAACGAGTTTGATTTGGTTTCACTATAAAATCCTCCTTTACACGGTCAACTCATCTAAATCCTTATAATGCTAAATGTTTGCACTAATACACAGTATGAGTTGCTATTTTAGTTAGATACTGATCGGCCACTAAAAATAACGCATTCCTGCGTATTGAAAAAAGATTTGTCGGGACGCCCACACGACTTACATCCACCTACACCAGCCTTCCCGTGTGACCAAGGTAACTTCCGGTTCCCATTGAAGCAAATAAAGATAAAAAAAACCTTTTCTGCGCCTCGCCAGATAAGAGCGCCATATCTCTTTTCTTTTCCTGCCGGAAGTAAACTTTCTTAGGAACGAGATCTTACTCTAAATAGTGGAGATGCCAGACTTAAACAATTTGGGGGAAAACTTAACCAGCTTATCTAGGAAAGGATTCAATCACTTCATAGCAGTTCAGACGAGTCAAGCCATCATCTGTCTCTGCACGTAGAGTAACCTCCATGCGGAGGTGGGCAGTATTTAAATACATTTATGTATTTAAAATTGTATTTGTAAATGCATTTGAAATCATGTATTTAAATACTTTTTCAAATACTTTACTAATAATAGGTTTATATAGCTGTTAAGAACGTTTAATGCATGTTTTAGCTTGTCGCAACTTGTATGACACAAACGGTTGACTGCATGAGCCGGTGAGGAAAGATTGCTTGCATCAATTCAAATTCAGTTAACAGATGGTCACAGTTATGTTCGGTTTAATAGTGAGAGCATGGCAACTTTAGCTTCTTCGAAAGAGTGTGAAATGGAGAGATTAGACAATAATAAAGACGAGGAAGATAAATAATCATGTAATTATAGTCATCCTTTACTAGACGGTAAGTTTATTAGAGTGAAATCTTCAGACAGAAAAAAGTGAAGTGTGTATGTACATCATGCAATGGCGAAACTTCTGCGGCGAGCAATGCTAGTTCCAATCTACGCATTCATTTGAAGGTAGGAATTTATTGAAGCTAATTATATGATACGTAATTGAATTGACAAGTTTCACTATTTCTTATTCAAAAAAAATGGCAAAATTGCTAGTAGCTAACGATAATGTTAAGTAGCGTTGGTTTACCACGCACGAACCTACCTGCTTCCTTTTGCAACACCTTTATTTATAGTATATGCTGATTGAATTTAACGAGAATTATGGAAACGTGAAACAAATCTCCTTCAATTATCTGATTATGTACATTTATCAACAGAGAAAGCACCCTGCTTTGTTGCAAAAAGCGGATAACTATGTGACAGCTCAAAGAAAAGATTAAAAAAGAAAATGTTCAGTATTAGACGATGGTCCTTCATGGAGCGGTGTTAAAGTAAAGACATTACCGGAGTTTTTGCGGTGAATACTAAGAAGGTCAAACAATCTGTTGTTGATAAGCTGATTTCAGATTTTATCATACAAGGTGTGCACCCGCTATCAACTATGGAGCAATCAGCTTTTGTGTGATTAATTAAAGAAGATGAGTTCTGAGATACAAATGTTGTTTACAATTATAGTATTAGTAGTATAGGTTAATGCCATGGTATAGGAAGCACCCCACACCTGACACCAAATATTTATGTCGTAGTATCGGGAAGGACCGAGTGATGGCAGGATGTTCGTACGTATGGGTTGTTTACGTACTACCCTGTGATTAATGGTATATCTCTCTAAGAATGCTATATATTTTTGATTATTCTTATCTTGATTATTGACTTCTTTAAACTTTGAGGGTTCCTTGTGCCGTACTTAGCGATTCGAAGATAGAATAAAAAATGTGTTAAAACAAAATAAACTTTAATTAAAACAAAAAAACATTAAAAATGAACCAAAGAAATAATACACACTAAATACACAGAAATGACTACAATCAATTTTAAGTAAGGCTTTCTAAATTGACCTCTCGAAATTATAGTGACGGTTGACCCACCGCTCCCTACAATATAAAAAAAAATGTTAACTGTCTCTACTGGAGTTTAAATACCTTGGTCCCTCTTGCGACGGATTTGAGTCTGACCTTGAACTCTATGAGATACGTAACCTCAGGAATCTTGTTGTTTTTGTTGACGCGTGCCGCTCGTCCATATGGCTCGTGGCGGAAGAAAAAGAGTTAAAGCCACAGAGGACTTTTGCGAGCGTGGCAAGAAATGATATCACAATCCGGTCACAACCGGATTGTGAACGAATGTTCCTTTCTCCTCTTCGGATTATTCTGGAGAATAATTAGCACTGGCTAGCGGTGAGCCAGGCGGGAATCTTTTGACTCAGCGGAGTGCTGGGGGGAGTTCACTCGGGGGGGTCTTCCTCAAGGGCGAGGACTATCTCTGTGCTTTGGGCTGCACCAAGATAAGAGAGGGAAGGGGTTCTCGGACGAGAGTAAGTTGAAATTGATTCTTAAATCAAGTTAACTTAAAGTTCGGTGTGACCACCGGGAACTAGCTTGAGGATGAACTTCTTCTTCTTAGTTCTGGTATTTCTCAAGGTCTAGGACTATTTCGGTGCTTTGTGCTACACTAGAATAGGATTGGGGTTTCTCTGACGAGAATAAGTTGAACTTGGACAAGTTAACTTAAAGTTCGGTTTGATAACCAGGAACTAGCTCGAGGATGAGCTGCTTCTTAGTCCCTTCTCTTGGTAGCCCAGCCTCTTGCATGGGACTTCGTAGCCTTGCTGACTCACGTATTTTACCTCGTTTTTCCCAAGTTTTTGGTATATATACATCGTCAGCCCACTGGGGTAGGGGTAGGAGGGGGGGACGGACCGCATGAAGGTTCCTCCTCCAACGGTTTTTCTCAGGACATCTTACCTCTGGTCCTGATAGACCTTCGGGCTTGAGAGAGACACGTCTCTAATTTGGCACTTGAGGTGAAATGGAATACACGTTCTTAGGGGAAATCTTGCAGTTTTAACCGTTCTGCTTTTCATTAGGCCGAGGGGCGAAGTCGCTGTGGTTACGAGTTTGAACCGTGGCGTCTACACGGCCAGCCTGTTTGTGGTCAACGTCCCGTGTCTCAACTGAGAGAGGAGGGAGAGGGCCGATTACCTTACATTTAAGCTCTTATAACGACCGAATTCTAAAGCGTTCAGATCATTGGTCACTACGTAGGCTATATAACGAAGTTAAATAAAGGAAGACATATATTCTTAAAGCGCGCTATCATTTACTTGAAGATATTATTGAATAATTTTTTTCAGGAATATTTAGTACAATTATTGATCGATTATAAGTAGTTATTAGATGAATTCATATAAGATGTATTTCGTTATATCAAACGGGCATGCCCGCCCGTCAAAAATGTAGGAAATAAAGCTTGATAATGTATATATTCCTAACAATATTGAAAGTCAATATTTTACTATGTAATTCTGAATATGAAGGACTAATAATATATTTATTAATTAATGTACCAGTCCTATATAGCTATAGGATATTCATATAGCTACATTTTATAGCGCAGGTATAAATTCTTCAGTTGACGTCATTTCAAGGCGGACGCTAGGCCGAAATCTTATAGAAGAAGAGAAAGTGACAAGAGCTCTACTGAAGAATAAACTAGACAGCACCTCTAAATATGCCTTACTGCAGATATTTGGTCAACTCGTCACCGTAGTTTTTTGGGCGTTACAGTTCATTGGTTATGTTAAGATTTTGCTCTTTATGAAATATGAAATTGAAAATGTCATTGCAGTTAGAGAGTTATCAGCTCTTGGGGGAAAGCAGACCTATTTGTTGGTGGAATTTATCTCTATTATACCAATATGTAAAATTTATGGAAAAATTTATGAGACAAACATTAGACTGTTTTTCACTTTTTTGTCAGCTTGGAGAAGCTGTCCTTGTCCGTCACAGTGGAGTATTGGCATGCCGTCGCTTCAAAGCAGAACATAACTACATCAAGATTGCTGAACATATGGAGAATATCATCAATGAATACAATATCCCTCTGCAGAAAATCACCAGCACCATCATTGATAACGGCTTTAATTTTGTTAAAGCGTTTAAGGAATTTGCGGTCACTGCTGCAAAGATGGAATCCAGGTAGGTGAAGAAGATCAGGGTGAGCATGAGCTGGAGGATACTTTCTTAATTAGAAGTGCCTTAGATCAGGAAGAAGACCTTTTGTCTCCCCCATGCAGCTTCAGCCTACCTAAGCATGTGCGCTGTGCCTCACACACACTCAGTCACGTCGCCGCAACTGATGCAAAACCGGCACTGAAAATATCTTCTTTTGCAAATATCAATCATGCTGCGATGGGAAAATGCTCATCATTATGGAAAAAAAGCGATAGTCCAAAATCAGCAGAGCTTATAAAAACTGTTATAAACTGTTCATTAAAGGTGGCTTGTATTACAAGGTTGAACTCTTTGTTTGATGCATTGGCATTATTTTAAAACAGAAGGACAAATTACATCAACTCATGACGTCCCTTGAACTTACAGTGTTCAGAAGTCACGAAATTGAATTTCTTGTGGAGTATGTCTCAGTTTTGGCTCCTATTGCAGTGGCACTTGATCGCCTTCAGGGAGAACAAAACTGTTTTTATGGAGAATTGCTCCCTACCTTGCTCACTGTGGAGAAAAAGCTGAAGAGCCTTCAGTCACGTTCTCTGAAATTTTGCCAACCTCTTCTAAGTGCAGTCACTAAGGGCTTTAGAAAGCCCTACCAATCTTATTTAACCTTGGCAAATGAAGCCAGCGTTACAGATGCCATTTCTGCATCAACAAGCCATCCATTCTTCAAACTCCGCTGGTTAGATATCAGTATTTCAGGGGACAGTTCAAGCCCCCAAGACTGTTAAAAATATTATGATTCAAGTGATTGAGAATTTAGCAGAGGGACCCGAAGCTGAATCATCCAGTGGTGTATCGGACAGTGACGATTATTTTGGATTTACAAAACCCACTCAAACACGATCAACCGCAGATTTAGAATTGTTCAATTATCTTCAGGATTCAAATAAAACACTTCAAAGTTTAGATAGATATCCAAACATAAAAAAGATATAGATTAAATACCACACCACCCTTGCGTCGTCAGCTCCTGTGGAACGGCTCTTCTCTTTAGAAGGATTGACCTTATCTCCAAAACGGAGTTCTTTATCTGGCGAAACATTTCAGCAACTGATATTACTTAAATGTAATGCTGATATAAATAGCTCACTGAAATTTCCTTCTATGGAACTTTCTATTTTTATTTTGTAGTACCTGAGTCCAATTGTCATAAAATCCTACATTTGTAATTTTAATATACAATTTTATTTTAATGCATATTTTTTTGTTGTGATACCAATGGTCCTTATCGATTGTCATTGCATATCATGTATTTGAAATGAATTTAAAAATGTATATAAATATATTTAATGTATTTAGTATTTAAATACTAAATACATTTTCAAAATGTATTTAGTATCTAAATACATTTTTCTCATGTATTTAATATTTAAATACTTTAAATGTATTTAGTGCCCACCTCTGCCTCCATGTAATACTAAACGAGCCCTTCTCACCTTTCATTTGTAACTATGATAAGGGCCCGCTGTTAACCGCCTCTCCACTGTGTTTCACCCTCGACGCATTTAAGCCTACGTCTCCATTTACCCAGCAAGTTTTACACTCGGGTTTCTACTAACTTGATCGAACTTAGAGAACATTTAATTCGCTCGGCGCGTTCACTAACTTTAACATACGGTAAAAAACAAACAAATATCGATTCACATATGTAACATTAGTGTTTTTGCACTGTTTAAATTAAAGCTATTAATCTCAGTGCATCAAGAGCGATTTAATCTTTAGTAGTAATTCTCACTGAAGTAAAATGCATCTTCTATATGTCACTATATTTTCGCATATTCATCTAATATCGTTAAATTAATGATCTTATGTAATACAGCACAAAATAAAATCTCTTTTCTTGCAACCTTCCATAATAAAATATTATACATTAAACGTCCTCAAAATTCACTCCGAGCCGGCGGAAAATAAAAGTAAAATAAAAGCAAATAAATCGTACTTGCATTCATGTTCTTACTAATGATGTCCCCAGAATTAATGTCTCGAACTCAGCACATTCGGTGGCCAGAATCTGCCACAGATTTAACGCTGTAATATCGTATAACTTTTCTCTAATTACTCATATTGAAAGATTTACCCTCGTAATTCTTTAAAAGAACTTTATTCCATTTTAAGAATAAAATGGATAGATATTACTTTAACCTAAAATATCACTCTATCGGTCCTATTCAATTTCTTCTTCATCATCGTATCGTCATTTCTCTTCGAAAAAAATGGAGCTCTTGCTCGCATCGGGGATATAGCGTCGGATTTCTACAGTCAAGGTGTCGGGTTCAATCGCAAGCGAGCGCGGACACAAACGTCAGCCATGTAGAGGTCTGGCCACCAATTGGTGGGCGCGCTGTGCTTATATAAATTTTAAACGACGTTACCACGTACATAGCTAATCACAACACCGCTGTCTTTCCTCTCTCGTATTCAAATCGCTTCGACACGGAGTCCTGTCGAAGCGGAACTGGTCCTGCTTCACCCGAAGTAACGAAAGTTCTTAGCTACTCATGTCAAAATACAAATAGCCTCCCTCCCTCCCCCCAAAAACGAGGACCGGCTCTTTGTGCTCTCGAGGTCACCAGTGATTGTCATTTTGATCTTTATGTTGCTTTCATTAACTGGTCGTGGGGTCCACTCTGGTGTTACCTAATGGCTAGACCCGACTCCAAGTGAAGGAGGGCGATAAACACTTGGGCTCATTGGTCACTTTCCTAAACAAAGAGGGGGGGGAGGCTATAGTCGGGATTCACCTGACTTATCTTAGTAGGGGGGAAATCGGTGGAACGAGGGAAAAGGGCTCCTTCTGAGGAGAGTTGTGTCGCCTCCCATTCTCGAGCTTTCGCCACAAAATCGCAAATATCTCTTCATTATTGCAATGGCGCTGCCCTCGTTGGTGGCCTCTATGGCTCGGTCTTAAGTAATAGGAACCATGGTTTCCTCTTCCCTAATCGAGACCCGTTTCAACGATTTCCTTTTTCTTTAGTGTTTGAGTCAGGTTGAGGGGTGGTAAATGGGAATTCGGTTTTTATTGGTTACTATATTGCATTGCACTCAATAAACACCCAATGACAATGTTTGTATCGGGATCTTTTACCGCACCCTGTAGGTTAATTAACTGTCTCTATGCTTTGTATTTATATTTTGGCTGCTCCTTTTTTAGAGGGTTGGATATTCTATATAGAGAAAATATGGGCGAATATATATTGTTATATGACTCACTAAATTATTAGATGTTCAAAACTTTTGCGATGAGCTTCGCCATATTATACATACTTTCACTGAAATACGAGTTGTACAGTCCAACGCTTCCCTGAGTCGCCAGCGGCTCACTACATCCGCAGCCGACAGTGCCTTTGGCGCCGAGAGCTCGGTGTAGCTCTCTGGCCGGTGGCGCCTCTGGTTCTGCCCAGGACAGCAGCCCCATGGAGGCTAACACCTTGGACTATTTGTTGCCACGCCTCTGCTACCAGAGCAAGCTTCCACCGCGCCGGAAGTATTGCGCCGACATTTTCGGCGAGCTAGAGATCGAATCTAAGCTATTGTTAGGCTTCCTTGGAGAATCGTCGTCACTGTAACCCATCCTAGCGTTTTCTGATATAATGGATGAGGTTGGACTTGAACCCATCCAAGTGTTGGGTTGTAACCCCTTCAAAAATAAGGTATTTCGGATGAGGTTGGACGACGATCGTTCAAGCAGCGACCCTCTGCGAACGCGGATAGTCCTCTACCAAGGACATTAAGTGGGGTTAATCCATCAACGGATACGTCCTTTGTTAAGGGTAGCTTCCGGTTCTTTTGTGGACCAAGTTCAATGTCAGGGCCGGTCACAATTTTACTCTGATAGGGAATAAGTTTGGAAGGGAATGCTGCTTGGCTCAGTGTGGAGGAAGGTGTTGTGTGCGAAAGTCGGTGTCTAGTTTTAGAATAGTATGGCACAAAAGATGGTGTGCGGCAAATAAGAAAAATACATTGTGCAAGGTTAGAATGTTATGTATAGCATGGGAAACCATATTTGCACCGAAACTTTAAAGATTGTTGCTTATTAATTATTAATTTTACGCTAAAGATGCCTTCGTTGCTATTGCTTTTTAATTCAATAGTTTATTTGTTTACATTGTTTTTTTTATTGATCTTGACCTTTAACAAGGAATTACCTTGTTCTTTAGATAATCTCTCAGAAACTTCCGAAAAATATCTTAGCCACTCCGTAAAAACGCAAGAGGAACATATATAAATATTAGAATGAAATGGTGATATAAAGGCAAAGATTTACACAGAAAAAACATTTTATCTAACTTAATCTCAACCTAAACTCGGCCTGACTTCTCTTGGAAATTAACTAAAATGTTTCATTTTCCTTGTGAAAAGTGAAATTTGAGTGTGAGTTGGGAAGAGGGTAAGATTTATCTATTGGCTTTCATAAGATTTTAACCGCCGTAATAATCGAGCATCTTCTGTTAAATCTCACCGCTTGAAAATTACAAATACTTTTGCTCTGAGGATTTACTTTTTGGTCCCGTGGATTAGACTTATAATTTTAAGGTATCGCCCCCCCCACAAAAATTATCACAACTGGGTAAAAAAGCGATATTTTATAGACGTAGTCGATATCTCACTCTTCAGCATTAAGTAACTTATCCTAAAATGCACTGTTCTCATTTTAAATTATATTAAATTAGAAATTTTAGTCCCAAAGTGCCAAACACTCTTGTTTCTAGTGCCAATGATGAGACTAGAAACTTCCTAATACATATAAATAATTAAACAATTTTAACACTAAAAAAAAATAGCGGGGTGAAGAAACCGCAAGGAGACTCATAATTCTCGTTTTCTGTTAAAGTAAACGCTATCTCTTACAAAAAGGCTTTTGAAATTCTCTTTTTAGAGAAATGGATGGTCGCCCAGTCTTAGCGGTGGCACTCCTAAAGAGGATTGAGGAAATCTAGGAGACTTTTCTAGATGATTAAGGAATTCCTTTCATTGCCCCACCAACGTTACCACAATTAAGTAGGCTCGCGCTTTCTGTGAGGCTGTCCTGAGGGACTAAGTTAGAGTGGAGGGAGGCTGTCGCATGCTGTGGAAATTTTATAGCTCCCCTCCCCCCTGTACTAGCGGCTCATGTAACATTTAAGAAGTGGGAGTTTAATTGCTGCTTAACCTCACTTGGAATACATCTAAGTGGAGTGGTCATATATATTTGGGAATGACTGACCACTCTACAACTGTATTTTCTCTTGCCCTACAGGAGGAGCTACAGTTTAAATAAACAAAGCAATACCTGGTAGGCAACCTTGTTTTATATGTGTCTAATGTGTTGGTCACTTGATCTATATTCAATTAATTTCAGTGACCTCTTTATAAAACAATTAAATTTACAGAAGGTCTGAAAAGCGTAAGGATGTAGTTGTACCACTGTTTGAGTGGGAAAAGGAGACGTGTGTATGCAAGCATTACAAGGAAATGAGTCCGATGATTGTTTCATGTAAAAGTCTGATTGATCGTGCAAGAAAGACAACGAGGGAATGGCAAACAAGGATATTTTAGAGTTAATAGTGTGTATGTTGGTTTATGGATTTGATCAAATTTATGAACGTAATGCAAGGGGAGCAGTATGCGAGGTTACTTCGATATACAGAGTGTGTGGTAAACTGTAAGATGGTGGGGAAAGTTATGTTGGAAGTGATGCATATAGCATGTGAAATATGACTAGAGTGAATGCTGCGAGAAACCTGTGGGTGCGATGCAAGGTTGTGTCATGTCCCGTGGCTGTTTAAGATCTTTATAGATGAATTACTGAGAAGAGAGATGTGAATTATGGGTACGAAATTTACGAAGATGATGATATATTTATTAGAAAAAAGCACAAGTATTTCATACATCAAATAAATAAATTTACATAAATTTACACAATGTAAAAAAAAATATATATAGACAAAAGTGGTGAAAAAATGGAAAAAATTTATAGTTGAGGAGAGGAAGAAGTAATAGTCGAAGGCAAAGTTACATAAAGGGGGTTCTCCTGGAGAGTACACGCAGGAGCTCAGCTTTTTGACATTTTTTGGTTTTAGGTTGTACCCACTTACAGGGTTTTAAAAATAAATTAATTTTACCCACTAATTGGGTTATAGTTTTTAAATTATAATTGATCTTTAATCATTCATTTATGTGTCACTTTAGTTTAAGTTTTAGATAATGCTATACTTATTACTATATATAATGAAAATGATTTTAATTCACTGTATTTACATGTATACTGTACTTAGTTTTAATTAACTGTATTTACACATCGGTTATTAGTTTTAATTCTATAGTCTTCTATCTATATTATTCGTTAAGTTGAACACTGTATTAAAGTTTAAGATACTGTTATACTTATTATTATTTCTAATACACTTAACTTTAATTCACTGTATTTACACATATACTGTACTTAGTTTTAATTAACTGTATTTACACATTGGTTATTAGTTTTAATTTTATAGTCTTCTGTTTATTGTATTCGCTAAATTGAACGTTTGTCTGTTAATTGTCACATTTCAATTATTCACTTATTTCTCTATTCAACTTGTTTGTTTAATTAATTATTATTTGTTTAACTATTAACACTTTATCGTTTTGCACTATTATTTAGTTATTTCGCGCTTTACACTTTATTTAACTTTTTATTTTTAGTTTATCGACGAGGTCTTCATGCCGCACTTTATGTTCTCGAAAGTTGATGTGTTCACTGTGTGACAACTTGATCCCGGGATATACATGGTGCCGCTGCATAGGAGGCTCTCCATTTCCTTTGGAGACCAGGGTCCCTCAAAGGTCCACTTGAAGTCGCCACTCCTAATGCCCTTTACCAGTTGCGTTTGATTTTTTTTTTCGGGTCTACATCCAGTAGTCCCGAAAACTTTTATTTTTAGTTCTTCCCCGTCGAAAAAACGTCCCTTTTCCAGGACGTTGACTTTTTCTGTCAGGGGAACTGCGGGGTAAGAATCGTCATCCTCAGATTCTCCATCCATACTTTCCTCTTCCACTTGTTTAGGAGGTTTGCTGTTCTTTTTCTTTCGCGTTCTCTTTTCCTTCGGGGTGCTTTTCTCTTGCGCGGTTGCTTGTTTTGTTCCTTCTTGTTTCCCATCCTCTTCACGGTTGCTGGTTGGTTCTTCATTATTTTTTAATTCTTCGGGGGCTTTTTGCTGCGTTACATCTACATCTATGAATTCGATGTTCAGCACGTCCTTGAAAGGTGGGTTCGGGGGGAACCATAGCTTTTTCTTAACGCCGTTGTTCTTTAACATAGCGTTTAGTTCCTCCGAAAAACTGCCAGGGCGAGCAAGATTTGCCAGGTGGGCGACTATGACCATCGTCATAATCTCCTTGCTCTCGGCCGGCAGGATTAATTTCGGGGGCGCTTTGTCCGTCGAAGTAGTGGCGTTTCCAGGAGTAGAAGTCGCGGTGGCATATGTTGCCTTTGACTTTTCCTCCCTTTGCAGTCTGAGCTTCAGCCTTTTGTTTTTTAGTGCTTCCTTGCGTAGAGGGCATTTCATGGCCAAAGCCCTATGCTCTCCTCCGCAATTTGCACATTTTGGCTTCTCTTCCCGGCAATCTCTCCATCCGTGACCGGTTCTGGAGCATGTCGCGCAGATTTGGATGTTGGTGGGGCAGTTTCTTGTCGGGTGGCTCTCGATGGCCAGGCAGATTTGGCAGTTTTCAATGAAGATATATTCTTCTGCCTCTATCTGCTCTGGGGCGACGCGAAGGTAGAAGCCCAGAAGGCCTTCCCTTAGCGCTCTCTGAGCCATCCCGATGGTAGCGAAGGTTACTTTGATGAGGGATTTGCCGATTTTATCTACCCTCTCTACATTTGCCCATGTCTGTTTTTCATTTAGTTCGGCTTGGATGTCTTCGGTCGTATTCTCAAAGAAGTAGGGGTCAATTCTTTTGAGGATGACGGCAATCTTCACGAGCAGCTCGTAAGGGACTACCACTTCGAGCCCTATCTCGCGAAGGGGTTGTCTGGCCTGGTCTGAAACAAGGGTTTCTACATCCTTGTTCTTCCAGCAGACTGCCGCCCACCCATTTGGGGTTTCGATGAGACGAGTGAGTTCGATGTTAATTTTACCGATTACCGTTTTGAATACTGTTTCCCGTGTTGGTTTTGGTTTCCCCGCAATTAGACGGAGGGGGATCCGTTTGGTGTCCTGGGGGGCGGGGAGACCCATGTCCCCCTTCGGGCAATGCTGCCCTTTCCCCTAGTGAGTCTCACTTTCTTCTCGGGGGGGGGGGGTGAGAACACCACTCCGTGGCCGACGAGATTGAGCGATCTTTGGCGTTTTGCCGAGTCTTGCCTCAACGGTTTCCTCCTTTACCGGATCAGGAGGTTAGGACACTACGCGCACACTTACTCTCTACTAAGGTACTCTACTAAGGTACTCAGCTTTTTTCAATTTACGAAGAATGGGGAAGGTTGGTCGATGTCTATGGGACGACTGCGTTTTAGACGTTGAGTAAAAGTGATTTGAAGATATACTTTGAAATCTTTTTTTTGTATGGCTTATGCGAGGAGACTGTTGAAAATAGATGCAAGATGGTGCAGATTAGGTGAGATGTGATATTAAAGTCTGCGCGCGGTATGTGCGTGAGCAAGTACTGTAGTTGAAACACCTAATGTATGTTGTGAAGGAAGCAGAATAGAATGGAGTTACCACTACAAAGGTTTCAAGGGCGATAATAGCGTTACTTAATACTAAGGACTTAGGTGTTGTACGACAGTATTCTGGTGTCACCGATGGTGTTTAGTACTGATAGAGTGTTGTGGAAGAATGAATGAGTGAGAGTGAGAATGATGGTATAGTGGGCGGTTTTAAAGCTTGGCTTGAATGAGTCTCTTTAGATTCCGGATGGCGCATTCGATACACCGCTGGCCAACGAAGATCCAGCGACGTAGGAAGCCTTACGCTACTTTTGTTATTTATTTCTTCACCACCCCCTTTTCCTACACCCCTCTATCTACAGTGGAAATCGCAAATGTTGAGGGATAATGGGTGTAAGTGGGATAGCTGAAGGAACCAATGGGCATGGGGAATACATGTTTCGAGATGGAATCGACGTGTAATGGGCAAAGTGTTGAGAAGAGGCATAAAAGATGGATTTAAAGATGAGAGAAAAGGAATTGGCAGAGGGAGAAGTGGGCAATGTATTGGTATGGAGGGGACTTGTGAGGGGGCGAGCTTGGGAGCTTTTGCATCGGGATGAAGCTTCACTGGACCAGACGCCCAAGCGCATTTTCCTCGCCAAGGGCGTGAAAATGATAGATTCTCTTTGTCTTTAATAGGGCATAAAGGGAAGAGGGGTACTCTATCGGCGTTGATGATCGACGTCCCGCAATCCTTTTAAAAGTGATAATAATAATTATATATAATTTTCGTTCGCGCTTATAAACTTCGCTGTCAAATAAATCTCAGATAGGCCACTCCCCCCAACCCACCAAGTGGCACCGAGGCCTAAAATTACAGTCGGCCCTTTATCGCCTCCCTTACCCCCATAAACATACAAACATATCACAGTAATAAACATCTCCAAAGATATGACAAGGTATCTCCGGTGTGGAGCCATGGAAGCCATAAACGTCTCTCCGAAAGAGCGACCGTGCTACATTTACGCCATTCTCGGAACAGCGGCATCCCAAGAATGTGTCAAGAAACGAGCGTATTTATAGCGACCTAAAAGATCATTGGAAATATAAACGGAAGTATCAGTTATTTTATTGATCTCTTTACGGGAGAAACTCACGGGATCATTGAGAAATAAAAATAGGGTAAGCTCAATACTAGGATAAAACGGGAGAATAGGGGAATATAAGAATGGGGAAATACCAATTCAACCCCATTTGTGAGGCCAAATTCTTACTTTGAGTATTTGTGCTTTTTTACCAATTTGTTTACAGTTTTTTAATGTGTGAATATTTTATCTCGTTGCTTTGTTTACGCCTTTGTTATTCTCAATTGTCTTTTTTCTTTTTTTTCCACCCATGGTTTCGGAAAGCTATATCTCCGTTCACAAATCAGAGAAGGCAAACGAGATGCCTTGTTTGGCGCAATTGTGGCGCCAGAATTCGCTCGCGCATGCTCGCTGAGTCCTTGTCGGGTTATAAATTCAAAGACAAGTGTATTACTCAGAAAGTTAGTAAAGGAAGGTTAGGTATGGAAAACAGTGAAGGTAAAAGAAGCGAAAATACTGGAAGATGTGTAACAGCAGTTCCTCTAGCACGCTTTGGGACCGGAAGGGTACAGAACTGCAGTCATTGCGACCAGTGGTGCGTGCCGTTCCTCGAGAGTTCCTGGGTTTAAAAATTACCTTAGTGTGGCGCTATTTCAAAACAACTTATAAAGTCGTGAATGAGCTATGGGAGGAAAACTATTTGATCACGTAAGTGACAGTCCTAATAAAAAGTTTGAAGAGCAAATGAAGCAGTAAAGAAGTCATTCTTTTGTTTGGCCGATCGCACCAAACGTCTAGCCTTTGCTAAAGAACACAAGTGTCGCCATTATGGAAGTTTGGAGTTGTGTTCTGTAGTCCATCGAATCAAAAGTTAACGTAGTAACCTATATTTTCAGAGTAAGAGAGAGGGGCATCCTCCCCACCCCCCACCCACCCTATTGCATGCGTAAACCACGAAGCACAACGGAGGGATAGCAATGACACGGATGCATGCCTACTGCCGGGGTTGGATCTACCATTTAGTTGCCACTTTGAAAACCCACCAGTCCTTGAAAATCTTGCAGAACCGAAGGTGCCAAGTTAAAAAGATCGGCCGAACGTTTCGAATTCAAGTCACCCCTTCTGCCCCCTGACGATAATCTGATTGGAAATATTCGGAACATAAAGAACCGAGCTAAGTCACATATGGCCTCCAACTAAATTTTGGTATAAACAGCCTTGGCAAAAATTAAGTTCCAAACATTTGAAAAACTTTTTGAGTAAATCCTCGGAAAAATGGCTACTGTGATCGTAAATAAGGAAATGGCAATGAAATATTAATCATCGATTTCTTATAGTTAAGGTGAACTTTATTGTTTTCCTATGACTATGATATTTTCTACATATTAGAATATAACCTATATGCAGTGGCAGAGGGCCGCAAAAGTTTATAACACACTATTAGAAATGCAAATTTACTTACTTTTATTTAACGCAGGTTAATGAAATTTACAAAGCACGGGGAACTTTATGTAATAAATAGAATATAACGATCAGAATAGCAAGATGGTGGACAGGAAAACTTTATAAGGACAATAGTGAAATCTGACTTTAGTGTTACTTCTTTCCAACCTAAAATACTTTGTTTAATCCAAGTTGTATGATGAGTAAATGTTAAATTCCGGCAAATACTTACCCCTCGAACATCACTTAAAATCAGTGCTGATTATGTTGGCCTGATGCAAAGAAGAGGCTGACAAATAAGATTATTAATTGTTTTTATTATAATTTTAAAATAAAAAGTGAAACCAACGAGAAGGGTTTCTTCCAAAAGTTTCAATGGAGAGATATGTAAAAAAGTGGTGAAGCTTAGAGTGCTAGAGACAAGCAGGGTAGCTTCACGAGTCGGGGACAATGGTGACTCAAAAGGAAAAAGAGACTTGCGAGGCTTCACGAGTTGGGGAAAAAGGCGACTCAACGGGGAACAGAAACTCGGGAGTCTTCGCGAGTCGGGGCAATGGCGACTCAAAGAGAGAAATTCGAAACACAACTATTCACTAATTGGGGACATTAGTGACTCATATGGGAAATGAGACTCGCGAAATTTCACGAATTGGAAACAATGGTGACTTAAATGAGAAAAAAAATCTCACGAGTCTTCTCGAGTCGGAAACAATGATGACTCAAAGTGAAATGTGGCCTTGGAATTCCACAAATCTAGGGCAATGACGACTTAAAGGAGAAAATAGCCTCGCAAGTCTTAAGGGGTGTTGATAATGACGACTCAAATGGGAAAGAGCATCGCTAGTTTTCACGAGTTGGAGAGAGACTTTGTCGACTCAAATGAGAAAAAGAGACTTGCGAGTTTTCACGAGTTGGCGACAATGGTGAGTCAAAAGTGGATTATTGTTGCCCATTTTTTAGTAAATGTTATAGCTTGTTTCAGCTTGGCAGCAGTCGATCATCATGTGGGTATGGATGGGTACCCTGTGGCACCTGAAAGTTTTATTGTTCCTGCAAGTGCGATACACAAAGCGGTATTGGGTGGGGTTGTTGCTGCCCTCCTAAACTCATTATTAATGTGTCTATCACATGTGGAATGTGATGGCCATATGATGATGAGGGAAAGAGAGGCGAGGTAGTACATGTTTATTATTCATTTAAAGCGCGAACCAACGAGTGTATCTGTTAAGAAAGTGATGAAGATAGAAGCAATGAAAATGTGTGAGAGATATATAACCACAGATCTTTCTACTGGTAGTGGGGCTGGAAGGGCTCTCAATCTGCAGCATGTAAGCCAATAATAAAGTTCCCGCCCTCTTGTGGGCGTTGTGTTTAAAGCATGGATATCGCAGAGGCTTGCACCTTGTAAAACAAACATGGAAGGGAATGAAGAGTTGGAGTTAATTAAAACTAAGCGAAAACTAAAGAGGGAATCTCTGCCAGAATACGAGTATGTTTTGTAACAAAAGATATGCTAACAAAGTTGTGAAGGTGGAGAAAGAAAAATGTGGGGAGATGTGTCACCGCCGATCCACCTGCGGGGGTTGGTAGCAGGAGAGCACGCAATCCTCCAGATGTCAACTGCAGCAGGGTTGCTCATGCTGTACCTGACACCCCCTTGCGGGGCTTGAGTTAAAGAGGGTGTGACCGTGCTTTTGAATGAGTGTCAAGTGTTGGTTATGAATCTGTGATATTGACAATTTCATGGAGGAGGTTAAGCTTTGCAAGGGGGTGGAAATGTGTTTGGTTGCAGTGTAATGGTCCCTCTAATGGTAGAAATAGAGGTTCTGGAAGGAATTCGAGAGAGGGGTTGAGTAACTCGAGAATGGGTGTTGCGTGATAGTTGTATAAAATATGAATGAAGTGACAAAATGATAGAGGAAATAACTGGGGATCCTCCTGCGTCGAGGAAGGATTGGCGTCGACTAACTGGAGAGTGAGTGGTGGGTTTCTGTGCTGCGAGAAACTTGAGTGTGACAAACACGTTCTTTCAAGCACAAGGAATCATGGTATGCCGCTATGGGGTTACCATAACAATGAGTAGCCGCCATCACACTACATCGGCACGCCTGGGGGGGAGGGGGGGCGCTCTTCACCCACGCCAAGCGACTGACTGTATCCAATAGACCAATCTTACAGCTCTATAAAGGACTGTACCAATTGGGTATTTTAACCTTCACTTTTGTTGTCGCAGTACACGGGAGCGTTTTCACCCACCCGTGGATGAAGAGCGCCCCCCAGGCGTGCCCGATGCAGCGTGAAGGTAGGTACTCGTTACTATGGTAACCGCAAACCATCACTGCGTACAGTGGTGTTTTTCTTCCTCATTCATGGTCTGGGTAAAAAAGAGAGTGACAATATAAAAATATAAATAATCCTGACCCTTGTGAGAAAGAATATGGTACAGGATGTGTTTGATGTGAGAGTTACGCGTATGGGAGTTGTCGTATAATACCTCTTTTGATCACTTCACATCTGACACCACTTTTGTCGTGGTATACCTTGTGGAACGTGAAAAACTTCTTTGATGAAGTAGGCTTTGATCTAAGAGTGCTAATTTTGTTGTTTTTAAGGAAGAGCCGCTTCAACACGTAAGGATAAGAAGGAAACACACAGGAATTCCTAAAATAAACTGATATTTTAAATTTAACAATTTACTACTCAAACACAAAACATGAACCACAGAAATACTCCGAATTTTAAAATACACAAAAATTACTTCAATAACTTGACCCTCTAATATTGGCTAATTCGATGTTCACTTCAATTAAAAAAAAAATGCTAACAGCCTTTACTGGCCGCAACAACTTTTGTGGATACCCCTTGGAACGGGTTTGCGTCTGACCTTGAACTCAATGAGCATTTTACCTCGGGAATGTTATTGTCTCCAAGGCGCGTGCCGACCGGCCAGATGGATGGCGCGGACGAATAACTTGAAAGCCACAACTGACTTTGGAGAGTGTGGCAGCTGGGGTTCACACGCTTTCGGCAGGAAGGGATTTCACCACGGGATAGTGAAAGAAGGTTCCTTTCTCCTCTTCGGATTACTCTGAGGAGTAATTCGCACTGTCTAGCGATGCGCTAAGGCTTGAATACCTTGATTCCGGGCAGTGCTGGAGGGAGTGTACTCGGGGGGGGGGGTCTTCTTCAAGGGCGAGGATAGAGAAGGGGGGTTTCTCTGACGAGAATAAATTGAACTTGAACAAGTTAACTTAAAGGTCGGTTTGGTAACCCTGAACTAGCTCGAGGATGAGCTTCTTCTTAGTTCCAGTCTTCCTCAAGGGCGAGGCCTATCTCGGTGTTTTGGTATACACCAGGAGAGAAAGGGAGGGGGGTTCTCTGACGAGAATAAGTTAAACTTGGTTCCTCAACCAAGTTAACTTATGAGTTTGGTGTGGCCACCGGGTAACGGGCTCGATGGAGAGCCTTTTTCCTTGTTTTTTCGTAATTCCTCAAGGTCGAGGAATATCCCTGGGCTTTACGATGCACCAGGATATGAGGAGTCTCTCTAACGAAAGTAAATTGAACTTGAACAAGTTCAAACGGTTTGATAACCAGGGACTAGCTCGAGGATGAGCTGCTTCTTAGCCCCCTTGGCAGCCCTGCCTCTCTTGCAGGGAACTTCGTAGTCTGGCGACTCACGTATTCTACCTGTCCAGTTTTGGTAGCCCAGCCTCAATCCGGGGACTTCGTAGCCTGGGGACTCACGTATTCTACCTCGTTTTTCCCAAGTCTTTGTTATTTATACCTCGTCACCCCACTAGGGTAGGGGTAGGAGGGGGGAGGCTTGTGGACGGGTTCAGAAGGGTTCTTATTCCAACGGTTTTTCTCACCAAGTCTTACCTCGGCTCACGCTGGTCTTCGAGCTTGAGAGAAACGCGTCTCCAATTTCTTATTTGAGGTGAAATTGAATATACTCTCGTAGGGGAGATCTTGCAGTTTTCAACCTTTCGGCTTTTCATAGCGACGAGTGGCGAGGCGCTGTGGTTACGAGTTTGACCCACGGTGCCGGGCCCGGATGTCTTTGCGGTTACCGTCCTGTGTCTCCACTGAGAGAGAACGGAGGAGTGACGATTCCCCTACAGGGGTATTTGAAAACACGCATGCAATCTGTAATGTTAAATTGATTGGTGTGTTGATAAAAGTGAGGAAGGTGAAAAGGATGAAAGAATCGAAAGTGAAACGCTGCTGAGTCAGAGGAGAAGAGGTGTTGTTATGAAAGCATTCCTGTAGATGCAGGTTTTGTAGGCAGAGTTGCATATACTTAATAGTGCAGATGAGCAGAGCAGGGAGATGTCGATTGTTAATTCTTGGCGAAAAGAGTGATTGATTAGAGTAAGGAAGAAATAAATGAATTATTTGAAGGAAGGTGAAAGAGGATTATTCTGAAAGGAAGTAAAAAAAAGGAGAAACCACAAGAAGAATGGTTGTGTTAACATTGAGAGTATGAATGGCACGGTACTGTTTATTATGAGTTACGAACCACCAAAGTCCTTAAGATCCACTTGATCCTAGTTCCAAAAAAAGAAAGAGAAAGGGTAGAGGTCAGAGGTGAAGGACACGAAAATGGAGGAGAGGATAGGGATAAAGAATTAATTTTACAACTCTTTGTGCTGGAAGGTCACATTTTAATGTAGTATTTATCGATTCTTTTCTTATTTACTGTAATGCTTTCGGTGACATCCATAGGCAAGGCATTCCAATTAGGTGGTCTTGTTAATAGAATTTTTTTTTTTTTAATTCTGCCCACCCTGAAGGCTAAGCATACATAGTGTATGTAGAGTGGTCAGTCATTCTCCAGTGGATATGACATGACCACCCCACCTGGATGCAATCCTGTAGTGGAACAACCCTACTTGGATCTATTCTATGCGAGGTTAAGTTGCAATAAAACTTCCACTTCGAAGCTGTTGCATGAACCGTTATCACAGGGGGCTGCTATAAAATCCCCACAACATGCAACAGCCTCGTTCCTGAGCAACCTGGTAACGTTAACGGGGGCCTACCCCACAGGGTGTAGGATCAAAGGGTTTCTACCTTAATTCATCAAGTGGTCGGAGGGAGCAGAGATTCCATCTGCTCCCCGGAAGCTATAAACAACACCAAGAATTTATTAGAAAATATTTGTGTAATTAAATTAAAGACCAATAAGTTTGTTGTGCAGATGCTGGTCTTTCAGTCAAAGTAACTAAGATGCCTCAGTCTTTCACCGTGCTATCTATTTTTAAGTTCAGGAATTAATTTCGTCGCTCTACGTTGGAGGCATTCCAATATTAAAATTTCCTTTTGTATTTGAGGAGAACAGAATTGCACTAAATTCTTCATATGCATCTTACAAGCGTTTTATATTAGAGAGAAATAATGTAGTGTTTGAGCAATTCGCTTCATAATTCTTTTGAGGTGGATCGGGTAGATTTGATTAGAAAACCCAAAGCTTTGGAATTTTTTATTTTCTTAATATATAACTAATTTCATTTTCGGTTATGTTAAGTTTTGAAAGAGTAGTGATATAGGTAAGTTATTTGTACCTTCAACGGTAAAGACATTTTTAAAATGTTCATTTAATGTTTTAGCACTCCATCCGTTCGTCGCTACAACCACTCACAGCATCCTGATGAGGCCCGATTCACTCTCTCTTTGTCTTACGATTATTTACGGATCTATAAAATCACTTTGGTTCATGTTTTGATAACGGCACGAGTTTCTTTTGTCTGTTGTTATTTTGCGTTTGACAAGGCGATGGTAATTAATAGAGGTATTGGTTTCTATTCTCGGCACTAATGCTGGTTTTCGAAATTTGATATTCTCGGTTAGGTTGCCTTATAGACTTTATAATCTCACTATTTATCCACGGCACCTGGTTTGATATATTAAAACCTCTAGTTTTTTTAGTGCACTATTTTTTATTTATAGTGCAAAATGAACACTAAAAATTAATATACATTTCCCAGGCTTTTTCTACATTTAAAATTTCATCCCGATTAAAAGTTTTAAGCGAGAGCAAAAATATGAAAATTACAAGATTTGAAGTTTCGGACGAGATGTGAGGTCTCGTGAACATTTTTGGTGGATATTTTGATTGAATCGAATTATTATTGTGATCGTTATTCCTAAGTGTTTCGCTAATGTGTATACTTTCTACGAATTTCTGTTCATTTGTCAAAATTAAGTCTAGGATATTCTGTTCGCGTGTCGGTTCGTCTCCTTTTTTATAAGAAGTTACCATTGATAAATTCTAGAAGTGGATTTCCTGCATTGTCCACCTTTTCATGCAGAAAATATTCGCTCGGCATAATTGAAGTCACTGCATATAACCGTTATTTGGTGTCTAATTAAATCCGAAATCGTTGCAAAAAAAATAATATTCTACTCTTCCGTTTACCTTGGTGGCATATAAACCATGACAAAATGTATTTTATTACCTTTTCTAAAATGGAATATCTATATTGATCTTTCTTTATAACGACCAGTTTGTTTTTTATCTATAAACTAACATCTCGACCTTTGGCCCTATAGCTATCCTTATTTAAAAATTATCGCCAAGTAAGATAAATTTTATAGGTACGCAAGTCATAACTTGGTTATGTAGGATGATGCTAATGGGAATATGATTTGCTTTGAAGGTTAAACATCGTGTTGTATCTGGGTATGCAAGCAATAAGTAGGGAAAGTTTGTTATTACTGTGAGAGGTCTTAAAAATGGGGTTTCAGTTAAAGCAGATAATATCGTCGGTGATATGCTAAAAAATGTTAATAATTTTGTTAAGAAATGGGTCTGGTGACTGGTCTGTAAGTTATTTGAAAGTGGAAAAGGGCCTGAGCACTGGAAGAACTGTGGTGAGAGAAGCGAACGTAAGAACTACAAAATAACACGCCTGTTGTGTTTTGTAGGTAAGCTGTATGCAAAATTTCCGACTGAATGTATAAGAAATATAACGGAATGATTGATCGGAGATAAGCCAAATGGGTTTATAGCGAGTAGGGTGTGTGTATGGAAGCAGAATTGGTATTCTGAACCACACGAGAACAGGCTTGTTGTGTATTGTAGGTAAAGTGCATGGAAAAATTCTGGCTTAGCGTTGAAGAAGGATAACTGGAGGGCTGATAGAGGATAAGCAAGGTGGGTTTAGATCTGGTAGTGTGTTTGTCTGTGTGTGAATGAAGTAGTATTCTCATATTCAGACTAGCAAGTGAAAAGGGATGAAAGATGTAAGTTGCATGCTAGGTTCAGTGATCTGGAGAAAGCGTATGATCGTGTATTGTGGCAGGGTCTAAGATTGTATGAAATGAGTGGTCAACTATCGGGTGACGTGAAGAGTATTTGTGTTGAATGTAAGGCTTGGTTGGGTTTATGGTGAAAGGTGGCTGGAATGAGTCATTTGCTATACATTTGGAGAATAGGCGTTATGACAAGGGGTGGGGGTGATGACGCCATGGATGAAGTACTGAGACCGAGGGAAATACGAATGGGAATTATGAAAAAGGGATGTGAGCGATGAGTCATCGTGAGGCGTGGGCTGTTAGTAGCAGAGAGTGAGAGATTTGGAAATGCTGATTGCACATGAAATTTAAAAAAATGATTGGCGAAATGCTGCACGTTTAAATGAAGAGCTTGTGAGTTATAAACGATTAGTAGAGAAATTAAAGATAAAGAATCGACGTTATAAAATTATGAAGGCTAATGAAACTGTTAATGAGCAAAAGCGATAGATTTTATATTCTCATCATCATTATCATTATTTACTAACTCTATAATTTAAGAAGGGGATTTTTTTGAGTATTTGATTAGTAATTACATCTTAGTTTGGTTATGACATGTTTTTTTATCAAAGTTATTTGTAATAATTCTTTTATAATATCAAAAAAAAAATGATGAAGTTCAGAAAATTTATTTTTATATATCTTTTTCTATAACTATATTTTAGCAACGTGATATTTTGAAAGTGGGGAAATTTAGTTTAGAGTTCCTTTTTAAAATTATTATAATTGGCGAAGTTCAGAAAATTTATACAAATTTAACCATGGCTGCTTTTTTTTAGATTTTAAATTTTAATCTTAGTAGCGTAGCCATTGTCTGGTGTTTCTAGTATAATGTAATATAAGGATAATTAAGAGCAACCATGAAAAGGACCTCGCGTTGACATCGAATCGCGAACCTAAGAGATTTTATTCATACGTTAATAAGTGCAAAGAAATCGAGGCACGTACAGGTTCCTGGAGGATTCTAAATGTTGGGATATGTACCGACTTGACCCATGTTGGCTTTAAATGGACATTTTGCAAACATCTTTACCCTGAAATTCAATAAATTTGCTTACGACTGTCTACTTTGTTGCCCCTGGGTTCTCTTCATTCGAACCCAGCAGCGCCCAGAAAGGATGGCAAGGCATCTGATCTTCCCCAGAGGTCCTCTAGGGAGGTTATATTGAAGGAGGTTCCGAAATGGTCAAGACGAGGGTAGGATAGGATGAGAGATAATTATTTTCGTTATATAAAGAAAATTGAAATATCCAAAATACCAGGTCCAGGTAACGTCCATCTAATTCACCTAAAAGATTTATAAATCAAACTAGCGAAAATTCTGTTGTAATATTTAAAAAAATCAAGCAATGAAGGAATAGTTCCGAGCGAGTTTAAAAAGGCAAATTATTATTCCGATTTGCAAAAAATGTATAAAAACTAATCCCGGACATTTTAGGCCAATTTCCTCACCTTCCATTGTTAGCAAACACTTAAATTCTATAAACACCACCTCGGAGTCCTGAAAGTGACCGAAAATAGCAGAAGTTTATTCTAGATAAGTGTAAGGTAATGAATACACGTAAGATATAAAATTCACGGGAAGTGTTAACATTAAGCACAGTTACCTTGGAAAGGGTTTTGTCCTTATTAATTTAAATCGACATAAAAGTTTCAAAGTAGTATATTGTAGCATCATCAAAAAACAAATTATTTGGGATTACATAGCCAGGAGTTTTGTATTTAAATCGGAAAAAATATTATTCGTCCAATATATGTATAAAGAACTTTTGAAACCTCACTTGGAATATGCGATTCATTTGGAGGTTTCCCATTTGCGAAAAGGTAACATTAGAAAGCGTTCTTAAAAGGTAAGCTTAGAAAGCGTTCTACGTAGAGCGACGGAATTCATTACAGAAATAGAAATAAATCATATGAAATCTGACTCAGAGAACTTAATTTACATTCGATAATCGTCGTTAGTCAACTCATCCGAGTCTTCAATATGAAATAGGAGATGCGATTTGATTTGATGACCAGCGATGTCTAGAAATAACAGCATCAAGCTTCTTAAGTAAAAGAAGAGAGGGAGAGAGAGAAAAAACGATAGATAAAACGATTTCGTACTAACGCCCCCTCCCCCACCTCTTTGCAGCTCGTTGTCCCCCCGGCGGCGTCGTGTCTCGGTCGATGGAGAACCCCGCCGGAGAAGGAGGAGGAGGTGCCCGGACTCTCACCAACGCCATGTCTGGATCTTGCCGATGCCTGAACATCCTCTCCGCACCGCTCAACCTCACATGTCTACACTACACGGTGAGTAGTACCATGCGCGTCTTTCCCCCACCCCCGTCCTGCTTGGGGGTGCCAGCGCGAACCCTCTCGTACGACCCAGGAGAAATAAATCCGAGGCTCCACGACCCTTCTCATCGAGATCTCATTTCCGGTTGTTGTTTTTAGTCTCGGGCGAGTCTACATCTCACTATGTCGGTCGGTCCCTGTTTTGCTGCTTTGTGTTTTTTTTTACTATTCGGCCAATTCTAACGAAATTTGAAACCCTTATGATGTTTTACATTCTATTTCGAATGATATAACTCCCAAGGTTCTTCTAAAGTTAATCTTTGAATTATTGAAAGTTTTGAAGGTCGTAAGGTCATAAATCAGAATAATTGAGAGCACGTGACTTTTTGGTCAGCAGACCTTGTTTTATTTATTTGTTTCCCTGTCTGTTCTCTCCCCATAAACCGTCGCAAATGCAGTATTATTCCCGTTTTGTCTTTATTACTCATTTTCTTCCATTTAATTCTCTCTGACGTCTGGATAGACCAGATTAAGGGCGATGGAGGTGATTAAACCCTTAAAAAAAATCATTATTTCCTTTTCCTTTAGGGATTTATGTTCTTTGTCACTACTTTCACTACATCCAACACTTTCACACTCAGCCCCAAACTCTCCTCTTTCTCTCTGTTTTCATTAATTTCAGGAATTAACCGATTGAAAACTCATTTCACCACAAGTAGGCTCCTCTTTCCGTTTGTCGGGCCATTTTCTATTCATACACCTTCACTTCTATACTGTTGCCATTTTGGGGGCCAACATAACCCGGGTGATTTTTGATTTATTAAATGATGTTGTTATTGTTGTTGTTTATAGAGTTCCCCAAGGCAGATGACCTATGGTCCCTCCGACATCTTTGGGGATTAAGGGTGAGAGCCTTTGATCCTACAGCCTGTGCTGTAGGCCACGCCAACGCTATCACAATGAAGTGGGGCCGGATTAAAGTGGAGGGAGGCTGTGCTGGCGGTTCATGCAACTGTTGGGAAATGGGAGTTCGATTGCAGCTTAACCTCATGCGGATTGCATCCAAGTGGGTGGGGGCCCACTCCAGGATTGCCTCCAACTGGGTGAGGGCCCACTCCAGGATTGCCTCCACGTGGGCGGGGGTCCACTCCAGGTTTGCCTCAAAGTGGGTGGGGGCCCACTCCAGGATTGCCTCCAAGTGGGTGGGGCTCACTCTAGGATTGCCTCCAGGTGGGGTGGGGGTGTCCTTTCCACTCTGAAATGACTGACCACTCTCCATTTTCGACCTCTCTCGCCCTAAAGGGTGGGTAAAGTTTAAAAGACACATACTTGCCTCCTGGATTCGCTGCCCACCATAAATATATCATATGAAATTAAAGAAAACTAAAAAAAAAAGTATTTGTAACAATATATATATATATATATAATATATATATATATATATATATATATATATATATATATATATATATATGTATATATATATATATAGTTAAGTATAAACATTTACAACAAAAATAAATAAAACCTAATTAATTAATATACGTCGCTTATGATTTTTTTACCAATCTCTTAGACCTGTTACCTGGCGAAGGGCAAAGCTTTCCATGCTTGCTTGCCTTCGGCAGTCTCAAACTTGATTGAAATTACCTGGTCTTTTTCATTCTAGCCATTTCCAGCTTGCTCCCTTTTTCACCACTTTATTTGCAAGTGTCTTCTCGCCTATTTTCTTGACCGGCGGTTGATTAATCATGCCTTTCGTCGACCACCTTTCGCCCATTCATCCCTGGTTGTGACCAGGAAGGGAGGGGGTCACCCCTCCTTCTTGGCTCCGGTTGGGGGGATGGTCATTAAAATCGTTGAGGCCCTGCTGGCCTCAACACTCACAGTTTGCCTTCCCATACCTTCCACACTCCATACATTCTTAGAGCCTGCCATGATGCTTCCCCAACTACACTACACGATCATGTTTTTTTCGGTTCCATGAGCCTTGCATCCCTTATCCTTCGTTCTTACAGTCTCTGTGCAAACACATGATCCACACATGCTCTAAACATACCTTGATCATCCCTTGTTAATCCATCATGTATCCTTCTTTAAGCCACAATGGGAATGTTTCGTATACACAACACTCGTTTGTTCCGTTGAAGTTCTTTCATTCACCTCTATCCACGTTACCCTTGCACAACGTTACTATCCAGCATTCTTTCAGTCATTAAGCACTCTTCCACTTTTGAATGCCTTACAACACCATACCCATTCCATCGCAATCACCATCTCCTTTTGTCATCATCTATTCCAGCTGCCTGTATCACTTTTCAAGCTTCTCACAACCTCTTGCCAATCATATTCATATTCGCTTTACTTTTCATACCCTCATTATAAAACAAAGTACTCTCACCATCTACTTTTGACCTCATCACTCCACCACTACCTTGCCATTCTCCTGGTTCCTCACATTTATCATTCTAAAAGGCTCTAAACTTCTTGTGCTATTCAAACATACTTGAATTGCACATGCACTTTAGGACCTAAATTACTACACGTCATACCTTTAAAATTTTCCGCGGTACATTTCTTATGCCCGGATGCGAATATATACATATAATCTCTAAAAACACGTGCGTATACTTACCCCTCTCAATTTGTAATCAAACTTACTCCCTTACTTCCCTCTTTATCATACGCCCGAGTCCATTATAATTAATTCAGGAGGGACAGTTATGAGTCGGGCGAGCTCATTCGTGCCGGTGGGAGAGGAAACAAACTTCCCCAAAATTCTGGATTTTGTGCCAACATAAGGAAATTATCATTATAATCATTAACTTATGAGGTTTGAGGTGATACTTAGAGAGGGCAGAATTAGGTTAAGTCAAGTAATATATTTAGAAAAACCTCGTAGACCTAGTAAGTAAAATACATATGAAAGATCGCGCAATAGTATTTGGCAGAATTATATTTTTAAATTAGAAAAAACGTTTGTATCAACAAGAGCATTTGTACTTATTGAAAAGTATGATATGAGGAAAAAATAGAGGAACAAGAGTAAAAAATAAGGAAAAGACTAAAAGTGAAATAGGTTAAGGATGGCAAAGACTGCAATAACAAACATTTTAACTGTCGGAGCATATCATTACCGAGTCTACTGTTTAACGTGAGCTCGAACAAGGGAGCGCTGCAACCAATCAGAGTTATTAACTAGGTTTGTGAAGGAAGTGATGCCCTTAGGGAAAGTAAAGATGTGGAATACCCTGCCACCAGATTTTTCCAATATCTTCTGAACTAGATCCAAGCATGGAGTATCAAAATTCCTGATTACCGAATTCAACGTAAAGAATTTCACCTTTTGATGCATTGAATTTCATTCTATGCCTGAATTGGATTTTGGGGCAGGAAGAATATTCGAATGCCTCCTCCCGTCCACCCACCCCCGTGTCATAAAAGGCTATTAAGGGGAATAGGGGGCCGCTGGCCTCTGAAGACGCGCCCCTGCAGATGTTATCTCACGAGCGCAATACGCAACGACGGTAATGGCGGGGGGGACCTAGTCCAGTCATTCAGGTTAATTAATCCGTGTCGATGTGTGTGGAATGTGAGATATATGTATATGCTGTGCGAGAAAGAGGTGAGTAGTAGTGATAGTCTTAAAAACAGAAATTGAAGATGTTTGCTCCATGATAGACAAACATAAAAGGGAATGAAGAGTTTGTATAGGTGAAGAGAATAGCATGCAGTCAGATGTCAGTCAGGGTGGTATGAGTCAAGAGGGTGTGGCAGTACTTTTGAGGGATGAGTGGCATGATAGAGTGCACAGGATAGAATGTGTGAGCTTGACAATTATGTGAGTGAAATTGAGATTTGCAAGGGTGTAAAATGCTTAGTTGCAATGTATGGACACTGTAATGATAGAAGTCAATATAAGAAGGTAAGGTTCTGGAATCACTTGGAGTCGAATAATGTATGAAGTTTGAAATGGGTATCGATTTTGGGTAGAAAATCAGCAAGTGAAGCATTTGGGACAGATGAATGAGGATCCCGATAGGATCAGGAACGAAATGTGAATGATGAAGGACCCGGAGAAGAGATTGTTATTGCTGTGACAAATCTAGAAATTTGGAGAGCATTAGAGTATATTCTATACTCTCTAAGATGCTAAAATGTGGTTTTGAAATAGAATGTGCCTGGCGGCTGTGAACTGGAAGAGTGGTGCTATACGGCCGGTGTATATGGGTAAAGGCAGGAAAAGTGAATGCAACAACCTACAGTGGGGTAAGTCTGTTGAGTGTTTTAGGTAAAGAGTAGGGGGAAATTATGATTGTACGTATAAGAAGAATACCCGCGGGATTGCTAGGAGATGGAGAAGGAGTGTTTAGATGACGTAGAGGGTATGTGAACAAGTCTTTGCACTGAAGAAGCTAGTGAAAAAAACAAGGGATGAGAGGTGTAAAGTTATGCTGGGTTCATGGATCTGGAGTTAGTGTTCGAGTATTATGTAGATGATGTGAAGAGTATTAATATTGGAAGCAGGTCGCATGTTTAGGTGAAATGTAGGTGGAGTGAGTGATTTGAAATACGTGGAGGGGTAAGACCAGGTTGTGGTGATGTTGCCATCGCTGTTCAAGATCTTTATGGATGAAGTACTGAGAGAATTGTGTATGGAAATGGCTGTGAGATTGATGAGGAGTGGTGTCATTGGTTCTTAGGTGGTATAACTGATGACCTGGTTTCGGTAGTGAAGTGTGCGAGGGATTTGGAAATGTTTGGACGAAGCTTTTGACAGGTTGTGCAAGAGGAAAGGAATAATAATGAATGCATTGAAAATGCATCATTAAATGTATCTCTTCCTCCCCTTCTCTAGTGTTCTAGAAGAACACTAGAATCAAAGAGAGCAGAGGGCGGCACAATGAAGGCAATCCTTTACCGAGAAGACAGAAATAACGGCAGGGGAAGAAAGTTTGAAATTCCTGGCCGGGAGTCAAACACGGGTCTGCTGATTGCCAGTCAGATGCTGTACCGTTAAGATAACAGGCAGATTGAGTCAATTCCACCCAAAGCGTTACTCCTATCAAACCCAGTATTTCCCTAAGCTAGGAACCTCCAATGGATATTTATACCAAATCTTCTCACCCGCTCACAATTTAAAGGCTCATCATCCATGTCACATACAAAGAAAGAGCAACTAACAAGTTCTACGGGTGGTAACAACCACCACAGGGCTTTCGCCATATTTAATTTTTGCATTTCAAAAACCTTTTGAAGACAGAAAGAAAGATGCAGAAACCTTGAATTACAGACTATATAACAATATAATACAAGAGAAAGAGAAATTTGATGTTAATGAGAAATAAGACAAGAAACAGGAGTTTTTAACACAAGGATCAAAGAGAGCAAAGGACGGCACAATGAAGGCAATCCATACTCAGAAGATAGAATATATATATATATATATATATATATATATATATATATATATATATATATATATATATATATATATATATATACATCGGGTTGGCCAGCAAAAATCTGAACTAAATTAAAACTTAAATAATTCAATGAAGTGTAATTGGAGATAAATGAAAATTCGTAAACAACAATCTATATGTATTCTCTATTATCTCTGAAAGTTTCAACAATATAACTATAATAGTCTTGCTACAATTTAAAAAATAAAATAATCCCTCAAAAATTTGCTTGCGAATTGCTCCCGATAAAGGATAAATGTCTAAAAAAAAATTAGAATCAATATACCTTTATTAAAATAAATGATGAATATGTCCACTTTATTGGTCACATACAGCCATTAATCGCTTTTTAAAGGAATAAATACATTTACTGATATCAAATAGCTTTATGTTATCCCAAGCAAGAAGAATATTTTCCTTAAGTTCAGATACAATAATATTTTTTTATTGTTGTAGACTTTTTGTTGAAGTAAATTCCATATGGAATAGTCCATATGGGTACAGTCAGGCGATTGAAGAGGTTATTCATCCTTTTTGATAAAATGAAGGCAATTTTCTTCTAAAAATTTATGTGTTGTTTTGCTTGCATGAGAGGGCGTACCATCTTGCTGGAAAATGAAGTCTACTTTAGGATAGAGCTGATGGCAATCAGGAACCACGCCGGTAGATAATATTTCTGAATTAACTTTGTATTTTTGTGTATCAATAAAATGGATCCTCGTTTTACCATTCCATGGCACTTCCGCAGAAATCATTGATTCTTTGCTAAATCTTGAAGATTCATGATAAAGGCGCGATGGAGGGATGGCTTTTTTCTTTGAGACATAAACTCTGTTATTTTGACTATTTGTTGGTACTTCCAAAGTGAAATTTTTTTCGTCGGTAAACACATTTCTTTTATCATGAGATAAATAGCGATTGTAGAGCAACTTACAACGTGTCTTTCTATGTTGTCTTACATTAATATCACGACGATAAATGCGCATTCTTTTATAAGCTTTTTAATTTTTATCGATTTAAAATCCGTTGCACAGAAGAACGGGAAGTATCTAATTCACTGGATATCTTTTTTGGGGAAAGATGAATACCGGATTTTACCTCCTGAAATAAAACAAGTTCTTCTACTTCATTCATTTTATGCTCTGTTGTAGCAGTTTTATTATGGTCACCACTACCTTTTTAGTAACTATCGAAGTAGTAGTTTTTATCTTTTTAATTAAGTTATAAACACTTTTACGAGTCCAATTTCTATCTGGAAAATCACGAAAACTTCTATTTCCACTCCAACCTTTTTCTTTAAAGGATGACTGACTGAAAGAAAAAACAAGGCTAATTATAACCTAATTCTAACCTTTTCACTTTTTTCCCCATTATCAACTCTTTTATCAGCCCCTTTTACTATCTCTCTCTCTCTCTTTTATCATCAATTCAATTTAATTTCCACTCAGTTTGCCCCGAAGATGACCCGCGAAAGGGCTGAAAGACCTTTTGTGGCTAATAAAGAAATGCCACTGACACTTGCCAGAATTTTTTCTTACCTTATGCTCTCTGAGAAGAGCTTCGTTGGAAAAGTTAGCGAAAAAGCTGCAACTTAAACTCAACCTAGCGGCCGTCGGTGTTGATATATATATATATAAAGAAAGAGCAAATACAAGTGTTCTGCGGGTGATAACAACCACCACAGGGCTTTCGCCATATTTATTTTCTGCCTTTCAAAACAATTTTGAAGACAGAAAGAAATATGCAGAAACCTTGTATTGCAGACTATATAACTGTGGGGAAATAAATATGACGAGGACAAACAGACGCTGGTTTGTTTACACAGCGTCAACAGTTATGTTCCATATGGTCCGATACTTTACCCCCTCCCCCTCCCCTTTGCCTCGCTGCCCCAAAGATCCTCGAGTGTCTCTCGCAAAGAAGGAATACAATTACCAGATTTCGTAGTCCGTTAATATAAACATAGGAGTGCGGGATAGCCTTTAGAATAAAAATCTATAAATAGGCTCACAGCCCCCTCCGATTGCTTATCTATTTTCGCCAAATAGACGAAATTTCACTTTCTCCGACGTAAACCAAAAGGGCGAATGGTCACAACGTTGAAAATTTATGCCCTAGGAGAAAGAGGCTAAAAGGTGGGCCCTCGTCTCCCCTCCCCTCCCCCCCCAGGAGATAATTGACGTATATATAGTTCGATCTGGAGAAATGAGAGGAAAAATCACGTAGCAATCGAGACAAGAAGACGAGTCCCGGAAGCAAACCGAGAATCAAGAAGACAGTGGAACCGAGTGGGATTTTACCTCTTGAGGCCGTTCCTTTGGTCACCTAGAAGAGTAGACCAGTTGTATCGAGAACCACTCACATAACAATCTCGTTCAGAGAAACCCCCCATCTCAGTTTCTGGAATAAAAACAGAGATATCCCTCACCATTGAGGAATACCAATGTGAAGTTCCACTCGAGAAAAGATTCACCTCTTGGTCAAGTCTCATCATCGAGAAGCCCACAAGTGTAACACGGGGATTGGAATAACCCGTACATCCACAATCCCCTCGCTTATATCTTCAAGTCAAGAAGCATCGCCACGTGCTCCCAACCTACCTCGGGATAAGCATCAGTTATTCTTCCTGAATAGCCTTAACAAGCGTCTCCTTCTCCCAGAGACCATCAGCTGTTTTACGAGTCAGTCTCACGTCCGCGAGAAAAGCTCCAGTTAAACGCGTCTCGAATCATCGCATCAAAGAGGTTCTCGTTCAAGGTCATCCAACTCCAGTCTCCCTCTTAGTTAAAGGTAAAAGGAATCCAAAACTTATTCATGTTCGTTAGTTACCATTCCGTGCTAAAGTGAATTTTGGGTCAACCAACGCATAGTACTAATTGGTAACATTAATTTTTACTTAGATCCTCTTATTATAGCCTTATTATATTTAAAATTTTAATATTTCATTTTTTTATGTAATTAAAAGTATATTTTTGCCCTAGTTGTTTAATTAAATCCTCGAAACGCTGCAAATGATAATAGATATATAATATTACGAATCTTTCCTGGTTAAAGAATCAAAAGTAAAAATAAAGCACTCTTAGAGAAAAGTGGAACGGAGTTATTCATGTACGGGGCCGTATACCACGACAATAACAATATAGTATAAGAGAAAGAGAAATTGGACGCGAATGAGCAATGAGCCAAGAAACAGGAGTTTTTTAGAGGTAAGAGAAAGGGACATTAGAAGAACACTAGAATCAAAGAGAGCAGAGGGCGGCACCCTGAAGGCAATCTCTTACTGAGAAGACAGAAATAACGCCAGGGGAAAAGGTTTGAAATTCCTGGCTGGGACTCGAACCGTGTCTGCTGATTGCCGGTCAGATGTTCAACCGTTAAGCTACCAGGCACAGTGACTCTACTTTCCCCAAAGCGTTACCCCCATCAAACCCAGTATCTCCCTGCCCAGTATCTTCTGCCAATGGAGCGTACTAAACGAAGGCATATTTCTGGTGTTATTTTCTCTATTCCTCTTGTAATATTTCACAAAGTTCTTCGACGATGCTGACTTGGGTTTCTCTCCTTTCTTTCCTCTCCTAGCGTCTTCCACAAATTCTCAATTGGATTGAGGTCAGGGCTTTCAGCAGGTCAGTCCATGACACTTACTTCCTCTTGATCCAGGAAATTCTTCACCAACTTTGATGTGTGTCAAGGTGCATTACCCTGTACACAAATGGCAGGTTTGGCAGAGGTGGCTTTCATATGGGGCACATCATGTGCTTGCAGAAGTTCTTTATACAATTGGCATTTACTCTGCCTTGCAAGCGGACAAGTGAGCCAGTATCTTCCGTCAAAATTATGCCCCACACCATAACGCTTCCTCCATCAAACTTGACGCTGCTCTTCACGCATCTGCCGGATAATTTTTCGCCAGGTCTTCAAAGGACGAACCTCGTGCCATCTGACCTATACAAATTATACTTAGATTCATCGCTGAAGTGAACTTTGGAGCATTGGTCTTGTGTCCATAGCATGTGCTTAGTGGCGAAGGATAATCTAGCTCTCTTGTTCTTAGGGCTGATCAATAGCTTGACTGCAGGTGGGCGAAATTTTACAGATCTCTCCGTCAGGCCGCCTGATACAAAATTCCTAGAGACACTATTGCCCATCGTTTTATTTACTTCTTGATATATCCTGGCTGCTGTCTTGTATTGGTCCTTTTTTAGATACCTATGATGGATTTGCGATCTCTCTTTGAAGTATTCAAAGCCTGCCAGTAGAAATTCCATTTATACATGAGCCTGTGGTATCGTAACGTTATACAATATTATGTACCATAATTTTGGGTAGTTTAACCATTTCAAATAAGGTTGTGATAGAGATATGGTCTTCTTGACGTAACTTAACAATTATCTCCTGGATATAGACAGGTGTAGTGGGTCCCCTTTGCATGTTTGCTGCTCGGAACTTGACCAGCTAATGGCTGAAAGTGCTAAGAATTCATGGAAGCAAGTTACTATCATAAATTTGTTGTTTGACTCAAAGAAAGAAATAATAGAATTACGCTTATGGATGACGATGGACTAAGGCAGGTAAGGCTGACTCTTTATTTTTCTTTTGATTGGGAATTCGACAGTAAGCTAGGTTCGAATGGTAACCTGGTTGTTTCTCGGCAGAAGGAAGGACTCAGAAGAAATATGTCGGGTTTGTACACTTTAATCTTGGCTTAGGGCTACCTCAGTTCGGGCAAATGGAATTGTTGAGTTGTTCATGGTTCGTTTGTGTGTTCACGTCTTTGGCTGGCTATCAGTATTAATACTCAGTGTTTCTTGTAAGTCTTATTATGCGTCAGATTGTTGGGAGTATGCGCGGACGGATTGAGGACGAGGTACTGACTGGTGATACTAATAATAATTAAGCTAATAATATACTAATTATGATGTATGTTTCTGCCTGCTTTTTTATACTAACACCAATTGAGGGGCCGTGGCTTCTCTTCTCTTAATCTGAAAGCGAGGCGGAGCTTGTTGGATCAAAGGGTATGTGGGTGTGTTCTCTACTAAGACTGCTGAGTATCTGACTTTGGGAACCTAACCGTGCTTTATCAGCCAACATTTATAGCAAGATTGATTTTGTCTTTCACGGGTTCATGTAAACTCTGGCGGGTAAGATCAGATTCCATTTTATGTGTACACAGCTGTTTACACTGTATTTATTTTCTCTGTGGCCAGACCTTCGGCTCGCATCTCTTTCCTAATGTATGTGTTTGTACGTTCGAGGGAGCACAACAATTTAACTTGCCTCATTACAAAATATTTTGCTTTACATTGATATATAGATTATTAAATTTTAATTTTACATTACTTTAAAAAAATGTCTTACATCAATTCAATATTACAGGATGGTATATTATTTCAATCTTCGATTTGTGTGCCCAATTGCAAGATTTCATAGGGTCAACGGGGTGCTAATTTGTGAGGTTCCTTGTTGGCTCTACTTCACCTTGCAATTGGGCGCTACGCGCCGTCCTAATCCTTTTGACCACCATATTTATGCAATAAAAATGCTCATTTGCATGTAACTTGCAGTTTCATCCATCCTAACATGTACAATTTGCATGCATAACTTATAGCCAGGATTATTTTATATTTGTAATTTATCGTGCATTACCATTATTTGGTTTGTAGCTACTGTTACTTTTGTGATGGAAACCTAAGTGTCCGAATCATTATGGCCTCTACTTATTAGTTTTACCCTATACCCATATTTTCATTAAATTATCTCGTTTACTTAGGCCTATGAACATAAATGTTATTTTTAAGTACGAGACTACAATTTATCCCATTTTTGTCAAAAATTCCCTCCCCCCCCCCGACCTGGCATTATTTATTCGATAGTCTGCAACACCTGCAAAAATGTTATTATGGACAAACGGGAAAAGAACTAGATGTCCAGGTTAAGCAACATCAAGCCAATGTACGTAATCACAGTGAACAATCTGCGTTTTTTTACATATGTACAATCTTAACCATATCATTAACTGGAATAGTGTCAAACCAGTCAGAAAATGCAGTAATTATATTTCGAGAAATATATTAGAATGTGTCTCCATTAACACGTTCACAAATTTCAACATTAGCCCTGGTTTAAGAACATAAGAAAAGAAGGATACTGCAAAAGACCATTCATGGCCTACGTTTGTTCGCGCTAGACCCCATTATCACTCCATACATAAAATCTCAAATAAAGTTGTTTCAGGATTTTGTGCCCCCTAATTATGGTTCATAGGTAGGTAATCATATCTCCCCCCTTCCCTCCACTATTTAAGGCAATGTATGTTCTGCCTCTTGTCATTCCTTGAAAAGGTCTTTAAGAATAAAGACGAAAGCGCTCGGAATCGTTTTTCACTTTTCCTTTGTGCATTTTGTGAGTTTTTTTTCATATATATATATATATATATATATATATATATATATATATATATATATATATATATATATATATATATAATAAAAGTTTATAACAACCCACCTACCTACGACTTTACTATAACAGTAACCTAGAGCTACATCAGGAGAATTTAAACTGCATGGAAATCTATTTTAATTTTGCATTACAGAAGATCATAACTCAGTTTTCTATGATGCGAAGAAAACGTGACAGACTACGGCACTGCTTTGAACTGAGCGTACATCTCTTGGAAATATCCTGCGTGCATGATATATATGTAGCGAGAGAAGTCGGTTCTTCCTTGAGGGTGCCGACCAAATAAGTCGTATTTGGATTTTTATAAACAACTTGATGAAATATAATTTTATTTCTGAAGTTGAAGTTTTTATAAGATGAAGGGCTGAAGTTAGTGAGCCGAGATCCCTGATCACATGAGCATAATGCCACCTGTTTATATGTGTAGAGAAGAGAGAGAGAGAGAGAGAGAGAGAGAGAGAGAGAGAGAGGTAGAAAGATAGAGGGAGAGAGAGAGCGAGATAGAAAGATATATATATATATATATATATATATATATATATATATATATATATATATATATATATATATATATATAGAGAGAGAGAGAGAGAGAGAGAGAGAGAGAGAGAGAGAGAGAGAGAGCGCATATATCGTGTATCAGAGGAACCTAACACAGACTCGAGGGAAAAAGATAAGAGAATTGGAAAGCAGAATTTTTGGTGTTACAAATCAAGGCCAATAAATCATAGTTGAAGAGGAGATGAGTGAACAAAGATAGCTCACACAGTCTAGGAGGCTCAAAAGTGTAAGGAGTACATGACCGTGTGCAATTTTTTTGTACATGGATCTCTCTGTCTCTATCTCTATCTCTATCTCTCTCTCTCTCTCTCTCTCTCTCTCTCTATATATATATATATATATATATATATATATATATATATATATATATATATATATATATAGAGAGAGAGAGAGAGAGAGAGAGAGAGAGAGAGAGAGAGAGAGAGAGAGATAGAGATAGAGACAGAGAGATCCATGTACAAAAAAAAAGCACACGGTCATGTACTCCTTACACTTTTGAGCCTCCTAGACTGTGTGAGCTATCTTCAATAGCGGAGCGGTATGACATCTTAAGATTCTTTATGATTCCCAAATCCATCGACTGAATGAATGATGTGGTATTTGGAAGCAAAAATTCTAATTGAATATTTGATTTCTCCCTTGTCCTTTGAATCCCTAATTAATTCTCTTTCTCCTATTCGTTCGACCATGCGAAGCATGCTTTAAAAAGCTTGTCTATCCGCAAGATTTTTGTCTTCCGCGTAGCCGAGTGGTCTAAATGGCGGTTTAATTGAGATCAAAGCGGTTGTTCGCTGCTTCAATGTGCTCGGTTCGAATCCCACCCCAGCTCGGATTTTTTTCAAAGTAAGAAATAACTATTTCCGAAGAAAAATTATTCCGTTTCTATTTACTAAGCAGTAAATGGAACAAAGCCGACAAAGAAAATAAAATGAAGATTCTAAGTACTTTCGAATACTATATTTCAAGTTCATTATCAATGAATAACGAAAACAACAGAAAATTGTAATATATAAGCAATGGGAACAGGAGAGAGAAAGCCCCAAATAAGCAATTAAATTAATTATAGAATGAATTTTGGTATTTTAATCTACTTGGTATTAATGATCTTATATATATATATATATATATATATATATATATATATATAAATAAATATATATATATATATTTATATATATATATATATATATATATATATATATATATATATATATATATATATATATATATATATATATATATATATTAAGAGGAGAATTGCAGAATCAGTCGTCATTAAAAAAGTCGATAATTTTAGTTTATCTGAAGGGCAATACAAATTCAACAAATATATCTGAATAATGTTGCCAGTTTATTTCCTCTGTTTTCATTTTGTTTAGTTTTTTGTTCGCCTATATATACTGGAGTCGCTTGCCTTGCATTTCATTACACAGTGACAATGGCATCAACAATTGAAACTAGTTTTTTTTTTTTAAATAAATCGGATTCAAATATTGTTGTTTATTATTATTTTTTGCACTGGATATATATCGCATTAATGCGATATATCCTTAAGAATTTATTAGTACGTAATAATTGTAATAGTTGGTGGGGGGCGGGGGTTATTCAGTTGTGTGTTCTGGTTGCCTAAGTAAATATTATGGACAAACAGGTAAACAACTTTCTGTTCGCATAAATCAACATAAATATAATGTCCGAAGAGGCAAAAATAACAGTGCTTTCCTTGTCCACATGTCAGATAAGGACCATCTAATTAACTGGAACTCGGCAAAATTTATTTATCGTTCCAATGGCCCGTATAAAAAGGAATATCATTGAATGTGCTTTTATAAGCCAATGTGATAATTTTAACCTCTTCCCTGGCTTATATAAAATATATGCTATAGTTAAAAAATTAATACTTAAAGAAATTAGTTCTAACTTTTGTCTTTAGTTTTATATACAATCTTTAGTTATGTGGACCCATTTTGTTTTTTTGTTTTTTTAATTATGTCACTGCTCTGATATGTACATTGTATTTTCCCCACTCTTTCGCTCCTCGTTGCTTATAATCTCCCTCGTTAGGCTATCTCCATTTCTTTTAATCTGTTACCCTTTCGTCTTCTCAGTTTGACCCTCCTACCTGCTTCTTGTCATTCTTAATGTGAATCTTTACCTTCCCCCTTCCGTCTTCCTCATTGGTGAGTTCTTGTTTTGGAGGCGGTCTTTTATACTTTTCTTTCGTATATATACCTCTAATATAGTATTATTTCTTGTAGTTATCCTTGATAAGGAACTTAATAATGCCTGAAAGTACTCGGAAATACCATTTCATTTTTTCCTGCCGGACATTGCATATATATATATATATATATATATATATATATATATATATATATATATATAAAATATATACAGGTGGACACGGATCGTACTGGTAGTGCTTTTTTGGTCATCAAAACTAAAGTTTTGAAGTTACCAGAAATCCGAGGTGCCCAACAGGTAGCTCACATAAATAACAATTTTCCACATACAGAACTTTTAAATATGTTTACCAGTTTATATTTATGCTGACATTTTTTTAAAAGTGTTTTTGTACGGATCGTGATCATGTAGGACACGCTCCATAGGGCCTTGGTACCATTTCATATAATTTTTTTTATATGCCAACTGAAATTAAAGGATCTACTACTACTAAATGATACATAAATGTTATGAAAAGACATAAAAAAATGGTTAAAATTGTTATTTTACAACATTTTTACATAGGTATCAAAAATAATATAAAAATAATAAATTTCTTAATTTTATAGAACATTTTTGAGCAAGTAATGCACAACCCTCATTGTTTATCATTGCATAAATATATTAATAACGTCATTAGGCAATGTAAAATCCCTATCTTAGTGCAATAATACAACTGGAAAATTGAAATTCACAAACCGAATACAAAAGAGCCTATAAAATGATAAGTGCCAAAGTATCTTATTTATAAACACTCATCCTATTACTTAATACACTTGGCACAACACTGTGTATAGTTAAATCTTGCATTCAACGTAAAATAATGTTAGATAAAAACACAAATAACATCATTTAAACACTGATAAAAATGGTCAAATTTGCACTTTGTTATCTTGTATTTTTATTCATTTTTTTGGTCGCATTTTCACATTTAAAACACAAACAATGTTGTATGATCAACATACAGTAATTACAAAACGAAATCTTCATTATTATAATTTTCACGAATTTCCAAATTTTGTATGGCCCGTGTACTACGCGCTATTTTATGTAAACTGTAAACACAGCAATCTCCATACTGGTCACCGTTAAGAACCGTTAAGAACTTAGGTTAAAGTTTGTAAAAGAATTCTGAAACACACTGTATATATATATATATATATATATATATATATATATATATATATATATATATATATATATATATATATATATATATATATTTATATATTTTAGTGTAGTTGGGTAGCAGTCTTTCCTGAATTCAAATTTTGTTGAAGGCATTGTGTATTTCGGCTTAATTAATTTCCTTTAGCAACTTTCTCTTCTTCTAACTGTCTTTTTTATTCCATATTGTAGATGGTGGATCACTTGTCCTGTATTCATCTCTTTTAAATGAATGTGTTTGGTAAAAAACAAACTAAATTGCTGAGCATTCGATCTTATTCGATCGTCTTCGGAGCGTTTTGATGTGTTCTTGCCTCCTTTACCGATGTAATGAGTGGAATAATTGTTTGAGAGGAGAATTGCGGAATCCATCATCATCAACAAAATTGATAATTTCAGTTTATCTGAATGTCAATACAAATTTAACAAATATATATATATATATATATATATATATATATATATATATATATATATATATATATATATATATATATATATATATATATATATATATATATATATATATATTTATCGAATAAAGTCGTCAATCGTATTTATAAACCCCCGGATGCAATGGGTCTCGGAGATTAGTAACTCTCCAGATTGTTTCCGGTTCCATTTCATTATGTTTACCTTGTCATTCGCGCCAGATTCACTCGAATTTTTCCCAGATTGTTTCCTGCTGCTTAATTTTGTTTAAGATGTGTCTTACATTATATATACTGTGTTCCTTGCCTAGTTTCTTCATTATTAGTTGAAAATGGCATCTTGCCGAAACTAGTCCGATAGTTATAAATAAAATCTAGATTCAAATATTGTGGTTTATCATTATCTTTCACTGATATACACCACACTAATGTGATATCTTTCATTCCAATATATATATATTATATTTATATATATATATATATATATATATATATATATATATATATATATATATATATATATATATATATATATATATATATATATATATGAGGAATTAAACCACATTACCGGATGGAAAACTTGTGAGCTTTGATGTAAACTCTTTGTTTACCAAAGTTCCGGTTGACCAAACCATGGGCCTTCTGTGGGAAATCATGCCTAGACTTAATTTGGATCTTCCCATTTCTACGAGTAAATTTATCGATTTAGTTGAATTATGTCTCTCTGACAATGTGTTTCGAGTAAATAATGAGTTTTATAGACAAATATTTGGCCTTAGCATGGGAAATAGTTTATCTCCGATATTGGCATGTCTCTTCATGCAATATTTTGAGACTGAACTCCTTCCCACAATTTCTCCCCCTAACTTTATATGGTTAAGGTATGGCCTAATGGCCATGATTTTGATACTTTTTTTAATAATTTGAATAATTTGCATGTCTCCATCAAATTTAAATATGAATGGAAATATGATAATAGATTACCCTTTTAAGATGTCCTCATTAATAAAGATCACCATGAATTAAAACTTGACGTGTATAGGAAACCAACCCACTCGAATGCCTATATACATTATTTTTCGTTTCACGATAATACTGTTAAAAAATCGGTAATTTCTAACCTTTTCCTTAGAGAATACAAAATATGTCATCCTTCGTATTTAGATGAAGAAATTGTCATTATCAGGACCATTTTTTCTAATTTGTATTACCCCGATTGGTTCATATCGTCTGCCCATTTTGCAGCTAGGAAAACATTCTATGGTAATAAGCCTTCCCGCACTAACGACTTCAACAAATGTATAACATTGCCATTTAATAATAAATTAAATAGTTTAAAGGACATATTTGGAAAAGCGGGTATTAATCTAGCCTTTAAATATAATAATTCCTTAAACCAATTGATGATTGCCAGGAAACCCAAAGAACATCATAACATAGGAGTATATGCAATATCATGCAACGATTGCCATAAAGTTTATATAGGGGAAACGGGGAGAAATCTAGACAAGAGATTGTACGAACACAAAAGAGATATTAGAGTGGGCAGCGAAAGCAGTGGAATATTTTGCCATGTTAGAGACAAGAATCATACGATCGATTTCAATGGAAGTAAAATGGTATTTAAATCGGCTAACTATGTTAAGAGAAGAATCGTAGAATCGAGCTTGATATCGTCAGTTCCTAATTTAAATCTATCTGAGGGTCAATTTTCTTTTAATCCTGTAATAAGAAAGCATATAAACAAAATAGTTAAATGTCAGCCCTTCATTATGTTTAGGCCTAACCCCCTCCCCAGATTAGCCACAAGTAGGGGATTGGGGAAAAAAAGAGGGGATCTTGTGTTATGCTTATATGCACTTCTCTTATATTTTCTACGCAGTGTCAGTTGAAAAAGGGTGTGAGATATACCGAAACTGTTCTGAATTAAATTGTCTTCGGAGAATGTGGTTTAATTCCTCATCTTTTCTTGCGATATTGCATTAATTTTCATCGTATATATATATATATATATATATATATATATATATATATATATATATATATATATATATATATATATATATATATATATATATATATGCCAATTTGTTGAACACCCTGGTGTATTTCACCTTAGTTAATGTCCTTTGGCAACTTTCTATTCTTCTAACATCCTTATTTATTTCATCTTGTAGATGGTAGATCATTTGTCCTGTATTCATCTCTCTTTGGTAAAAACAACATAAATTGCTGAGCTTTTGATCTTATTGGATCATCTTCGGAGCCTCTTTATATATTCTTTCCTCCTTTACCAATGAAATGTGGAGGTAGAATCGGACTGAATGAAAGAAAACGAATCGAATCAATGTATATAGAAAGAACAGAGAGGGATCCCTTTGTAACACAGAAGATCAGGTAGTCGTAGAGGAAAAGGAAAATGGTACGGAAATAACTTGAAAGGGGATAGGAAGAGTTGATAGGTCGGAGGCTAGATACCGATACTTGGTGTAGTTGGGTGTGTCTCGGGGTGTTCGGGACTGGACGACGGTTGGGGGGTGGTCAGGAAGGAGATCGTGTCTGCATAGTCGGAAACGCGTTATTCATGATGCTCTTAACTTATGCGTAGAACGGCATGGGTTGCGGGTGGTCATGGGCTGCGGGGTATTGCAGTGCCATCGCAACATACAGTCTTGCGTGTAGTGCGGTGTATATAGGATCTCTGGCGAGTTTCCCGAGTTGTTTTGTGATTCTACTGTGAACGTATGTGTTGAGGGGTGCAAATTTGTTGTTGTCGTGTAGTGTGGACATTCTCGCGTACATGGGAGAGTGACAAGCGCGCTTCAGAGCAGAGTTATGAATACGCTGAGCCTTCTTCTGCCACGTGACACTTGCAGCTACGAGTGACAGTGGCGCGTACGTGAGAGAGGTCGCACGAGTGTTTTATATATGTGTAATGTAGTTTCTTGCCTGTAGGGGAGAACCAGCCCAGCATTTTGTTTGTGC